>JANZLD010108581.1:0-20893 GCA_026413575.1 Erythroxylum carthagenense
ATAAACGTATATGCCACTGAGCTTCGCAGCTCACCCCATTACTCTCCCCTCCTCAGGTGCAGATCGAGACGATTGTTAACTTTGCGCGGCATCAGAAACTCCAAGTCGCTAGGAACATTTTGTAATACGTTAGTATTTTGTTGGCCCTCCGAGCATACTACCATGGAGCATATTTCATGTATTTTGGATTTCAAACGTTATGTTTGTATTACGCTGCATGTGAGAACAATTGTTGACTTTCACCTTACTTTGACATGGTATGAAATCCCTATGATTATAGGGTCTTTGCTTACTGGTTGTGAATGTTATAGAATTATATGTATGTGTATCGAACGCTCGTATTGCAATTGTGTATGGATGTTGGGATCGGGTCCCATGGTTCGGGTTGCCCGTTGGGGCGCAGCCCGAGGGGTCGCCTCGGGATTCGGGATCCGGGGCCCGGGCCCAACAGTATTAAGGGTACTCCTTTGGTCATTATTGCTTTTGTAACTTTATTTTTTCTTTCGTTAATTCAAAATTTCTATATTTAAAAAAATTACACTGTGAGTTTCTAGCCTATATGTCAATCAAGTGGTTCATAGATCAAATTTTTATAAGAGATTAAAGATAAACAAAGACTGACTGTAACCTAAATTTTAGATATGCTAGCTTAGATATAAGTTATTCTCTATTTAAGCCATTAACTCTCTGACTCTCTATTTACGCCATTATTAATAAGTTTGTTATAAATAAATACTTTATATATTTTATATAATTTAAATCTGGTCTTTAAAATTAAACTTAAATATAAGGTATTGAATGTAACTTACATAGGTTTAACTCGGGTTAAATGATTCTGATAATAAATTTGAGCATTGAAACATGCACAGAAATGTGCCAGATAACCCTAATTACTTTGGGGGTTATTGGCTTGAAGATTGAAACATGTCTAATTTGGCCATCCTTCTAACTCGAAGACCTCCAGTCAAAGATACGAAACTTGCATCTTCTAACACATAGATGGTGTAACACAAACCTTTCACTACTTGCCTCCCTCGACATCAATACCTATTTCTTATTTTAACACTTGCTCACCTAGAAAAGCCAGCGGCCCAGATCTTTCTCTGTTTCTGAGTCGCTTACTCAACGATAGTCTTTATTTGCCTTCCTCTTTTATCGCTCTGTCTCTCCTCTGTTCTTCAATATTCGAGCTTTGCCACCATTATTTATTCCTACCCTATGACCCAGAGTAATGCTTGATTTTTTTCTGGTTTAGTAAGGTTCGGTTCCTTTTACTAATTTTTATTCATCTGGGTTTTGGAAAGTTTGAATCTTTTTCGTGTTTTCTCCTCTTAACTGTTTGTGGGTTGAATAAAGGCGTGACAGTGGAAATTTTGTTAATCTATATTGATTGGTGAGAACGTCGTACTTGTATGTGAAATCTTTCTTCTTTCGTTAATGCATTGTATCTATGTTTCATGGGTTTATTGGAGCATAATCTGTTTGATTGATGAACTTTTTTCTTAACCCCTTTCGTTTTTCTTTATGAAAGGTTCTTACTTCAGATAGTTCCTGTCCTCTAGAATTCCTGTGTGACTTTCCATTAAACCTGTATTATGTGAGCAAAAACATTTTTTTTTTCTCCTTTCAGTCGTTTTTATAATGTATACCGTGGTGTTTTAACGTCTTATAGTAATATTTTAGTTGGTTATTAAGTAATCTAGTGGCAATTGATGTAACTATTTCAAATAACTAACTTCTTTCTTCCTTCATACCTTGACTGAATTATGTGTAGATTAATGAATTTTCCTATTGAAGATTGAATTCCCAGTGCCACAATGTGCATGAAGAGCTAAAAAAAATCGTAGGGGAAAGATACTGTGGCCCTCTAGAAACCTTGAAAGCATGTGACGAAGTCTGGAATCAATAATTTTCAGTTAATACGATTATTTTTTGGGTAATTAAATAAAGATATAAACACCGGCAATCCCCACGAATGCGTGTAACCAATTGTGGCTTTGTTTCTCCCCTAGAGCATGTTTTTCCTGTTCTTTTTGTCTGATGTATAACTGATTGTTTGATTTAGCTGCCAGCTTCTCCATTAAAGAAAGAATAGGGATATACAAATGAAAAGGAGCACATGGTTGCTGTGGGTTTACTTTTTCCTTATGGAAAGAGGAGCAGGATAAAATAATGCGCAATGTTTCCCTAGGAGCTTCCATGAAAAAGAGCTATTTCCAAAGTTGACGTTGCTTCATTCTAGAATTAATTGAACTATCCTTCTTCACTGTGAAATCATATAATGATGCTGTGAACTTTTGCTTTGCAGTACTAATTTTGAGGGCCAGACTGCAATGTATGCTAGGAGAATAAGGGGTAGAAATCAGAGATGGGGTTCAGTCTTTCAGCAATCTAAATATTTCACCAAGCTAAACTACCAGGATCAGCCTTGTCGATATTTGAGCTGTATCAATGGAGTGGGGGGCTTTACTTCACAGGGGACATTTATCAGAAGATACCTGTTAGATTCAACCTCGTCTAGAAGCATTGAGCAAGCGAAGAGTTATGTAACCCTCCATTCAAGATCCTTATGTTTTAAGAATAGTCAAATTCGCACCTTTAGTTCACAAGGTGATGGAAGGGGTACAAGTGAGGATGAGCATGCATCTATGGTAGATGGGCCTGATTTTGATGGTGGAAAGCATAGTCAGAAGACATTAAGGGAAGATGCTAGGAGCTGTGATGCACATGCTCGACTTGCAGAACTAGATCAAAAAGAATGGCTTTCTAATGAGAAGTTTTTAATTGAAAGTAAAAAGAAGGAATCTCCTTTCTTAACAAGACGTGAAAAGTTTAAGAATGAGTTTTTGCGCAGGGTCATTCCTTGGGAAAAGATACATGTATCTTTGAAAGCTTTTCCCTACTACCTTAAGTAAATATTATTTCTTTTGATTTTTACCTTTTCATTTCTATAAGAAGCAAATTTGTAGCATTCTGTTATTCTTAATTTGTGAAGAAGAATTAACAACTTGCCTTCTCATGTAGTGCAAATGCCAAAAGTATTTTGGTGGAATGTGTTGAATCCCATTTCAAGCATAAAAAACTCACCAATTCTTATGGGGCACGTCTAACGTCATCAAGCGGAAGAATATTGCTTCAGAGCACCCCAGGTAAATATGAATGATCTTTTATGCATATGCTATGATTTTTTTCATGAACAGTTTTCCTTTAAGTTCATGGTGATTATTTATGGTTGACACTACCTTCAGGCACTGAGCTTTATCGGGAGAGAATAGTTAAGGCTCTTGCGCACGATTTACAAATTCCCTTATTGGTGCTTGACAGTAGTGTTCTTGCCCCTTATGTAAGAAGATGAGGATTGCTTATTGCTTTGATACCCTATTTTTTGGCAATTAATTATGTTTCTATTTTTCAAAAAAATTCATGCATTGTTTGTCTTCTCTTGTAGGATTTGGCTGATGATTCAGAATGTGAATCTGATGATAACACAGAATCTGGAGAGGAGTGTACTTCAGAGTCGGAAGTTGATGATGAGAATGAAGCAATTACTGAAGAAGAATGGAACAGCAGTGCTGAGGCACGATCTGACGCTGACGATGATGTGGTTGACATGGAGGCAACTGCCGAGGCAGCCATCAAGAAACTTGTTCCTTTCAATCTTGAAGAGTTTGCAAAGGTAGATCTTATGAGGTGATGGGGTTGTATTGAATAGATTGTTTGTTAAATACGGAAGTAGACTTATCTATCAAAAATTTTTACTTTATTTTAAAGTTTAGACTCCAAAATTCAAGTCTAATTTTAGGTCCATGCCTTCATGCATTGACTTATTTGAATAGCCCAATAGATCTAACAGTTGAAAAAACTGACGTTTTCTAGTCCTATTGCTACTGCTTCTTTTAGGGTATTATTTATGAGTTAAGTGCAGTAGCAGACTATGGGACATTTATCTAATTGTACTTGATTGAGAAAGTAGCAATTTCTGTTATGGTTATGTTAGAGTTGATAAAAGATCAGTTTTGAGCCTCATCTAACATCTTTTAACATTCCAGTTGAATGGTTTTTAACATGATATTGGAGCTTTTATTACAAGCAGGTCTTTTAGCTTGCAGACTTTCTGTGACAATGATGTTTTCGTTCAACTTCAGCTATTGGAGATTTAGTTTTAGTTCACTACAAGGTGTCATGAGCCCTCGTTTTGCTAGCAGTTTCAAGTCTAGTCTTGAGCCTTATCTAATAGTTTGGATTCTTGAGTTTGAATGGTTCTTTAAAACTTGTTCAAAAGAGAAGAAAAGGAATATCATGCTTTTATACGAAATTGTCTAAAAATAATCTTTGTAGTATAATTTCTGAATTTTTTTCATAGTTGGCCTTCTGGACTTATTGTTTCTCATCTAGAGCTGATCTGACTAAACTTATCATACAGCTGAATTACTTTTTGAAAGAACGGAAAAGGAATTCTAAAGTTGAAATACGTTAGCCTCATTAAGGTGTCAATGCCATTGGCTGTGTACGTGCATTCATTTAAGTACTAAAGAAGAGTATCAATGGTGATACATGCTTGCATACGTTTGTGTATGTATTCTGAGATGTTAGCAGTGCTGGTCTATAAAGAAAAGCCTTCCTCTGATAAAAGACAACGGAGCAACTTATTTGTTTCCTCTTACCACAACTTGTCATGTTCAGGATTTTGTTTTCTTTTTTTGAGCTTTGAAATACTATTGTTTAAGGAGATATTTGTTACCTTTGTCTAATAATCTGGAGTTTAAACTGAATCTGGAGTGTAAACTGAGTCCTAATTCTGGAGATGCTTCTGTACAGAGAGTCTCTGGAGAACCTGATGGTTCCTCAAAGTCCTCAAATTCCAAGGCTGCTGACTCATCAGACAATTCAAGACGACCTCTTAGGAAGGGTAACAAAATTTTCAAATGCCTTACATCGTTAAATTCCCTAGCTTTTTCTTATTCCTTCATCCTTCCCCCCTCCTTGTTTTTTAATAATTATTAACTTCCTGTTTTAATTTCTACATTTATTTCCTTATTTCTTGTTTCTTGTTGATCATGTGGATTTGTGTATGTGATATCATTTTAATGTGCTCAACCTCTCTCTATCATCAACCTCCTGTGAATTTTGGCTCAACATTAAATCTTTTTATTCTTTCAGGAATGCCTTTGACAACGTACATTATATGGCTCCAGAGAGACATGCTTTTTGGATCTAATTATTTTTAAATACATTTCCAGTTTGTAATTATAAGTTGCTAACAAGTTTGTGATTCCATGCATCTTACTGAAAATTAATTTTGATTTTTCAATTCATTTACTAGGAAGGTCCATCTTGCATTCTCTTCTGCTGTTTTATTTTAGTATAGTGGTATTCCTCTGTTGGGAGAACTTTTCTATGCAACTATATTTTCCTGTGTTTTCACTTCTATCAAACTGTTGTCCCCTACTTCAACCAGTAGTCAATTAAATAATTGTGCATATTTGTGATTGATTTTTGGTATTGTTAGCACCTGATTCACAATTGGTGGTTGAGTTTTTTGTGGTGGATTGTTTTGGAGGTGTCTAATTCTGAAGAGGTGTTGCATGCTTTATTATGTGAAAATGATTTCAACTTATTATTGAAAATTGCCTCTCTTCAGATTGGATACTTGACCTCTCCAAACATAAGAAAAGATGAAAAGGAAAATTTCAGAAATTATATTTCATTACCACATTTTGGTCCATTTATTTATATTCTCACTTGGCTCTCATCTGCTAGGGGACCGGGTGAAGTATACTGGACCTTCTGTACGAATTGAAGCTGATGACAGGTTTGCTACTTCATTTTTTTGACTGTGTGAAACGTTAACATGGTTTATTGATCTATGATGCTTCATGTCTAAAACAATTTTCTTGTTGTTTTAAAAGACTTGCTATTTAATTCTTAGATATACTTAATCAAAATACTGTTGCAAAGGATACTTGCCCAAAGTTTATAGAGATACAACAAATTGAGTCTTTTTTATGCTATCCCCTGAAGTTGCATCTCCTACTCAGTAAATTTTTCACTGGAGGCTATATAACATATGCAAGCTACCTTATATTTTGATTTATATTCTTGTATAGTTGCTTGTTGTCCCTATGCACACCAATATCAGTTTGCTATTCAATTAGATCTTTATGAATTAGTAATTATTCTATGCAGATTTTGTCTGCCTTATGCACAGTTATGGATTGTTTGACTCTTATTTTCCTTTCATGTGGAATGACATAATCAAAGGAGTTAGTCCAGTTGGTACGAGCAGAAACCTCTTGCCTTGTCAGCCTGGATTCAATTGCTCTAGGGAGTAATCAGGGACTAAAATCTTGAATACATCAGACTGATGTTGCACCCCTTAGATTACCTAGTAAAAGCTGTAAATACCAAAAGAAAATGTGGAATGATTTTTCTCCTTTGATGTTCACACACATTTATGGAGTATTTCCTGGATTTCATTTTCTGTTTTCCTTGATTCTGATCCTCTTTCATGCCTAGAAAGTGGTTTATCAGTTTTTTATTCGAAATAAATCTGGTAATTTTACTTTTGAAGAGCTGACGTTCACATGTGGAATTGGAACTTTGGTGAGCATTTGAAGATAATGCAGTTTTGAGCTGTAAATTGGCTTAGATAAAACATGGTTCATGGTCTGTCTTTCAAAGATCATTTGGCATGAACTTACCTCCCCAACAAACTTTGACATCACAGGATCATACTGGGGAAGATTTCAACCACTGAGGGTCTGAAAAATGCCTATACCAATATTCGTGGCAGGTGGGTTGGTAAGTCCTCATGGTGTCTTGAAGGAAACACATGGGGTCCTGCTATTGGCATTTATGATGGGAGATTTGTACGTTCTGACCAACTAGTGAAAGGAAACTGTAGGAGTTCGAGGAAAAAAACAGTAGGTTGCAGCTAGAAATGCAAAGTTGTACCTTTTGTGTTTCTGTTGTTGTAAAGCAAACCCTACATAAAACCTGTGAAGAATGTTTAGCAACAAGCATTTCTCATAATTTGTTTCTTGTGCTTGAGATAAAAGAAACCTTTTGTAGATGTGCTTCTCTATGTGTATCACTCTTGGTACGCATATAGACCTGCTGATTCCCTTTGGATAGAACCATAAGTTCTGTAATTATTAGACACTAGAAGCCAATTCGTTTTACAGTAGTGATTTACTGTATAAATTATGAATTACACAGCTACATTAGTCAATGGCTATTAGAACGAGAATCTGATGTCTGTGGCTGTGGGTATATGGTAACTAAAGTGCTTCATGGCTGGTGTTGCTTGCTATACCTTGATAATGGTCCAAATTCCTCTGAACTTGCATTTCATGAATTGTTTTCTTTGATTGGTAACTTTACTTTTTTGAGTTCTATCAAGAGATGTTGAATCGTTAAGTTTTTCAGGTTATTTTCTCTTGCTATTCTTCTATTTGAATTATTGTGTCCGTTCAGAATTATTACTTTGTTGTGATTTTTGTTTCTTTTACTCTATACTTGCTATTCTTTAACAACTGGAGATCTAGTTCTGTTTCTGGTATGTTGGTACAGAATGTTTACTTGCAATATCAGTCCTGTACTAATGTGTCTCACCAGGCTCTAAAAATTGGAGTTTGGACAATGATGAAAAGATTGGATCTGTGGAGCTTTCATGTATCTATGGTAGTTACCTTGTTGGGATCTTACTAATAGTTGATTGTAATGACAGGCCTTTATCAAGTGGTCAACGTGGGGAGGTATATGAGGTGAATGGAGATCGAGTTGCTGTTATATTGGATTTAACAGGTGAAATTGAAACTGACAAAGATAAGGATGAGCAGCTTGTGGATCAATCTGTGAAAGCCCCAATTTATTGGATAGATGGTAAGCTTCTTGCATTTGTAAGGGTCGCTTCATGAAGTGCACGAAATTGAACAGAAGCATGTATGAGATTCGAGATTCAGAAACTACCAAATACTTTTTTGCCTCATATGCTATACTTCCTATAATAACCTGTGTGAACTGTCATAAAATGCATTTTGGATGCTATCTTTTATAATAGGAACTTTCTTGTCAGTTTTTAATGAATAATATAATAAAATCTTGTCTCGAGTTTCTTGTTGCTTTTGAGTGTTCAGGTCTTCTTGATTATCCTTACATCACTTTCTTTGCATAATTACTTCGTTATGGACCATTACTATGTTCTTTTGCATTATACTTGTTCTTTGCAGAGGATTTGGAAGTATGGCAACTTCTTTTGGCCTTGTCAATGCAAGTAATTGTATATGCTCCTTGGCTGTAAATTAACCTGAGTAGTTTTTGTTTTAGTTAAGGACATTGAGCGTGACACTGATGCTGAGGCAGAAGATTGTTATATAGCTATGGAGGCTTTATCTGAGGTATGAATGCTCTATAAATTTCTTTCTCCTGACTTCTGTTCTTCTTGTTCATGTTTAATTTGCGTTGTTTCTTTTTGTTTTTGTGCAGGTTTTGCATTCAATACACCCCCTTATTGTCTATTTTCCGGACATTTCTCTATGGCTGTCTAGAGCAGTTCCCAAGTCAAATCGGAGGGAGTTTTTCCTCAAGGTGCAGGAAATGTTTGATAAGGTACCAGGCCCTGTTGTTTTCATATGTGGCCAAAACAAAGTTGAAAGTGGGTCAAAGGAGAAAGAAAACATTGTAAGTTCAAGATCTTGTATTAAGATAAAGATTATGTTAAAAGGCTTTGCCTTTTTTACCATTGTATAATCTATGCAATGGTCTATCTTTGTTTCTTTTACTGATTTTCTTTAGAATCTGATGTTAAGCAGACAATGATATTACCAAACTTTGGTCGTTTGGCTAAGCTGGTGAGTGTTTAATAACTTGAAAAATGTTATGCATTATGAGCAATCACTTGTAATATTTTCACTTCATTGTTTTTCCATGGCATCTGTTCTATCTTCGTTATTTCTCTTAGCTGATGCAAATTTCTAATGCTTGCTTCCAGCCTCTCTCCTTGAAACAGCTTACAGAAGGACTTAAAACGACAAAGAGATCTGATGACAATTATATAAATAAGATCTTCAGTAATGTCCTCACCGTAAATCCCCCAAAGGTACTTTGGATGCAATAAAGTTCAAAAGTTGATATGCTATATGTGCAGGGTTAAATTTCTAAATATCCTATTTATCTGAGGGGAAGGAGCCAGAATTCAATTTTTATACTGATTCTCGGTCACTGCACAACATTCTTTTTTCATTTTCTAATTATATTTAAATGAAATGGTATTTCTAGCCTGTTGATTCAAAGGTATAATCTTTTGGCAATTTCATGGAGTCTTCAAATTAAAGTTCTATGTTAGAACGTTTAAAATGAAAAGCCAGTTCCAGTATGCAAGCCTGCCAAGTTTTGCCATGCATCAGCTTTGTAGTTTACAGCCTGGATAAGAAAAGATGCAATTATGCTTTGGTCTTTTCAACTTATGTTCTGGGAATCATTCTAATGGTTTCCAAAGAGTCCAGAAAGGCAATTGAAACTTCTGAAGAGAAGTGATTTGAACTTTGTATGCAGAATGTTTGAGTAGATTACTTTAAATGATGCTGTCTTGCTTTAAATGAAACCCAGGCTTACATTGAGGACAGGGATGTCTAGAAACTTGAAACGTAAGCTTACCGTCAATTGACCGTAAGCTATAGCATTGAAGACAGGGATATCTAGAAACTAGAAATGTAAGGTTACTGTCAATTGACTATAAGTATAGCATTGACAACGTGCTGTCTAAGTCATATAGAGTTTCATTCTCAATTACATCTGGAGTTCTGCCACAATTTTTAGTCTGCTTGATCACCGGATATTTTTGAGGTCTTCTTAACATTTCCATTGTTTACCACATTTACAGGAGGAAGAACTCCTTAAGACATTTAATAAACAGATTGAAGAGGACCGAAGAATCGTGATAGCAAGGAGCAATATGAATGAACTACAGAAGGTAGAATCTAACCATTCTTCTGGATGATAGTGCTGTTTTGCATAGTTTGCTGAGGGGGTGGGTTTTGCAATTGCTTCTTGTGTACTGACCAAGCAATTTGATAGCCCAGCTTTGCACTTCCTATTCTTTTAACTTTTTTTTTTTCCCTATGGAATGCAGGTTCTAGAAGAAAATGAGATGTCATGCATGGACCTGTTGCATGTAAATACGGATGGTGTGATACTGACCCGTCAAAGTAAGAAGTTAAAACTGAAAGATCAGATTTTAATTCTAGCATCTGAAATTTTAGAATAATGTGTGAAACAGGTTTTCAAAGTAACTCTGACCTCTAGAATTTATAATTATTTGGGAAGCGAGTTGTTCAAATTAATGCAGTTTGTTCTCTTTTTACTGATTGTAGATGAAACTTTGTTCACAGGGGCTGAAAAAGTTGTGGGCTGGGCTAAGAATCATTACTTGTCAGGTTGTCTGCTTCCATCCATAAAAGGCGATCGGTTGTCACTACCTCGTGAAAGGTGTGCAAGTTTATACCATGAATATTACTAAGATGATTTTTATTCTTGAGGCTAATTGCTATCGTTTCAACATAAAGCCTTGAGGTTGCAATTATGAGGTTGAGGGAGCAAGAAACTGTAGTACGGAAGCCATCACAAAACTTAAAGGCATGTATAACATTTACACTTCCTTATTGCTTATTAGGTTTATATTTACACTTCCTTATTGCTTATTAGAATATAAAACTTTATATTGTGCTTGGTTCTGATGATTTGAAAAAATCGGCAGAACCTTGCTAAGGATGAGTACGAAAGCAACTTCGTTTCAGCTGTGGTACCTCCTGGTGAAATTGGTGTAAGATTTGGGGATATAGGTGCTTTGGAAGATGTGAAAAAGGCATTGAATGAGCTTGTCATTCTTCCTATGAGGAGGCCAGAACTGTTTTCTCATGGACATTTGTTGCGGGTACTGATATTTTTTTAAGACTGATTGAAATTTTTGGTATTCTCCTCAAGTGTTTTCAATACATTAATATGAACTTTCTTTCCAGCCTTGCAAAGGAATATTACTTTTTGGCCCCCCTGGAACTGGAAAAACTCTGGTTGCTAAAGCACTTGCAACTGAGGCTGGGGCAAATTTTATTAGCATAACTGGTTCAACTCTTACATCAAAGGTATTCTTTCTGCATATACTCGATGATTCTTAAGTTTTGAAGTCATATATATATCCATGCCTTTTATATTTGTGCTATTCATGAGTTAACATTTTGTTATGTTGTCTTCTTTGAGTTTGGATGACTTGAATATATCAGAACAGGTTAGAAATCTGCAATTGATTCGAGCCTAAATTAAAACTCATTTAAATCAGTCATGAAGGTTTGCTCTACCTATTTTGGGGGGAAGAAAGAGTTGTTTCTGCAGCAATGTAGGTGGTGCTACTGGAATATATTTCAGTGTTCAAAATTTACAAGAGATCTATATCACTACTTTCGTTGCAATTTGAAGGGAAATAATACCTTATCCCAAATCATTGTGTACTATTTAGAGAAGTAGAAGTGTCATCATATGCAGTAACAGAATTAAAGGCTAAGTCCTTTAGCACTCCTGCTGAATGCCTCATTCTGTGTAATTCTTTGCATCTGGTAATATTAAACAAAACATATGGCTAGGATTGTGCTTGATGGGGGCTATAAGTCCATGAAAAATTAGTCTAGTTGTGTGTTCTAGGAAGGAGTTCAATTACTGAATTGTAAGAAGAGAAGATAATTTTCAATTTAATCTGCTCTCCTTGCTTCATGCACTTAGAAAAACATTAGATGAACATTTTCCTGACAAGATGAAGCTATACATCCCTGACATGATGATTCTCAGGGTTGTGCCCACATCTATGTAATGAAGTATATTTGTTAATACAAACAAGGACATTTATTTATATTCAGCTTGTTCACACACATGTGAGTTGATGGCTTGGGAAGAATTCGTAGTTCTTAGTTAAGCACTGAAATTTGATTTTGACATTTTCTTTACACAATTTGGTTATGATCTGAAAAGAGCTTAAGCTTCATTAATTTCTTCTTCTGACAGTGGTTTGGAGATGCTGAAAAACTTACAAAAGCTCTTTTCTCCTTTGCCAGTAGACTGGCTCCCGTAATTATATTTGTTGATGAGGTCAGTTCTCTTTTTCTTGCATAATATGCTCATGTAGACGCAAACGAGAAAAAGGGTTGTTTTGCGTTGACATTTTAAGCCTAGATTTAGCGATGTATTGAAACCTTGAATGCCATTATTGATTGCATTGGTTAATGACAAATAAAAAATCTAATTCTGTATGATCTTTCTCCTCCGTTTTCATCGTAATCTATGGTCTCACTGTATCAGATATTAGAACTCCAAGTTGCAGTCCATGGTAATTTGTGCAGTTGCGGCACTCCTTGTTCTCTTATTACTTTCCAAAGAAAAATTTGCTTATAATCACATTTTTTTTCTATTGTGATATTATTTTGAGTACAATAAATTGTGAATTTGATTCTCTTTTCAGGTTGATAGTTTACTTGGTGCTCGTGGTGGTGCTTTTGAGCATGAGGCTACTAGAAGAATGAGAAATGAATTCATGGCTGCCTGGGATGGACTGAGATCAAAGGATAGTCAAAGGATTCTCATCCTGGGTGCCACAAATAGGCCATTTGACCTTGATGATGCTGTTATTCGTCGCTTGCCAAGGAGGTAATTTTGGAAAAATTGGAAAGTGCAATTTATAACTTCCTGTAATCTGTTGTGTTATGTTCTCTCGACGTAAAACTTTTTGTCTCTCCTATGAGAGGAAATAGCAATTTTGCTTATGGGCTTCCATGGACCTGTTCAGGATATATGTAGACCTACCTGATGCTGAAAATCGTATGAAGATTCTCAGAATAATTCTCGGACATGAGAATCTAGAACCTGATTTTGATTTCCGGAAACTCGCAAATGCAACTGATGGGTATTCTGGTAGTGATCTAAAGGTAATACTACTGATTGTAAGGGTAGTTAAAATTGTGAGCATTTATGTGTTTATTCCTCACACTTCTATCTTGCAGAACCTCTGCATTGCCGCAGCATATCGGCCAGTTCAAGAACTTCTTGAAGAAGAAATGAAGGTAACCTTTGCAATCAATAAGCTTTTGACAATCTTAAGTTCCTCTTCTTAAAAAAAGTAATAATTAATAGTGACCGAAACTGAGCATGCACAAACATGCTGAGACCATCAGGTTTAGGATAGTTGATTGACTCTACTCCTACCTTAGACAGCTTTTGTGCATTTCTTTGTACAAATTGGTTCAACAAATCTAATTACTTTCACCTGCACTGCAGGGAGGCAAGCGCGCTTTAGCTCCAGGTTTAAGGCCACTTAATTTGGATGATTTCATTCAATCAAAAGCAAAGGTAATTTATTAACACAGTTAACAGTAGTGAAAGGAAACTGAATTCATGGTGAATGTCTAAAGATATGATAATTGGCTTTGGTATTTACAGGTTGGTCCATCAGTGGCATTTGACGCCTCAAGCATGAATGAGTTGAGGAAATGGAATGAACAGTACGGTGAAGGCGGAAGCCGGAAACGGTCTCCCTTCGGTTTTTGAAAGTGAACGTGATCACGGCGGTTGGTTTAACTTAAATTCTTTGAGAAACAAGACGCGAAGATACCCAAAAAAAAAAAAAAAAAGGACAAGGTGACAGGCCTCTAGGTTATGTTAAGAAGCAAAGCTCCCTTGCAGTAGCAATAGCAGAGGGCTTACACATTACATGACAAAGTGGGTAGACTTTGATGTGGTGATGATGATAGGCAATACAATTTGCTTTTCGTAAAAGAGCTTGGGAGGGTGGTTGTTATACCTTTGTATATTTAATAAATTTTGTTTTTGAATTGAATTGTATCATTAAGTGAAATGAAAACTATAATATAAAAAGCAGTGTTTTATTTTATTTTATTTCATGATTGATGAAAATACTTCGTCTAAGAACATAGACAAGCACATATACCATCAAGGCAAAGGGTCTCGCAATTACCGCAACCGCCGGCTGGACAATCGGAGGGGAAGATGCATGGATCAATATCAATGCCGTAATCAGAGGTGGTGGGAGGAGCAAGAGGCAGGCTCCGTTTCTCTGACTCTGAACTAACCATTATCAACAACACCAGTACACATGCAATTCTCAGTTGCTTCTTCATCTTCATTTGCTTCTTTCGCTTCCTTCATCCTCCATCTATTTATAGTTATTCCCGGACCCTAGCATAGGAGAAGGTCTTCTTTGCATGATATTTGCCTTCTCCTTCTTTTGGTCAAGAACACGCTACTTTACATGCTTTTTATTTTAATATCTTCACTTCTTATTCTATTCTATTAGGATTCTTTATATATATATATATATGTAAATAATAAATACAACACATAAAACATTTCCTATGTAATTCCAATAAATAATAAATTATACCCAAAAAAAAGTCATTTTCAAATTTCAAGGACTAGTTTCAATTGGCACTGAGGAGATATTTTGCTAAAATATGGAATTTAAAAAGATCTAATAGTACGCAATTTTGCTTTTAACTAATAGGAAGATCTAGGGAGTTTAAAAAGATATAATAATACGCAATTTTACTTTTAACTAATACGGAAATCGTTTAAATGACTTACAAATAGAAGAGGAAAATAAAATGAATTAAAAAATAATTAAAATTTTAAAAATAAAAATAAATCAATAAAATTTAAATTTACAGAGAAATAAATAGATAAATAATAATAGAAAAATAAAAATTAATAACGATAATAATATTAATAGTAATAATAATAATAAGGTTAAATAATAAAGTAAACGTTAAATATGTCGTCTCTTAAATGTCTCCTATTAAAGTTTCGAAACAGACGCGAAAAACTCTACCCCTGTTGATAAGCTAGCTGATGGCGGCAGCGGCGACGAGCGTCGTTCCGGCGGGGCGAGGCCGGAGAGCCATGGCAGACGACGAGAGGTTGGTGTTCGAGACAACGGAGGGCATCGAACCTATCACCAGCTTCGATGAAATGGGCATCAAGAACGATTTGCTTCGTGGAATTTACGCTTATGGTTTCGAGAAACCCTCCGCCATCCAGCAGAGGGCCGTTATGCCCATCATCAAAGGCCGTGATGTCATCGCTCAGGCCCAGTCCGGTACGGGCAAGACCTCCATGATTGCTCTCACCGTTTGTCAACTTGTCGATACCTCGAGTCGCGAGTATGTTGCTCTTCTTTTTCACGAAACCCTAATTCATAATTTTTTTTCTAATTTCTTTCTCATGGATTTTTGTGTGTATTAATTTGTCATGTTATAGGGTTCAGGCATTGATATTATCACCCACAAGGGAATTGGCTGCTCAGACCGAGAAAGTAATTTTGGCAATTGGTGATTATATTAATATACAAGCTCATGCTTGTATTGGAGGCAAAAGTGTTGGAGAGGATATCAGAAAGTTGGAGTTTGGAGTTCAAGTTGTTTCTGGAACTCCCGGCAGAGTCTGTGACATGATCAAGAGGAGAACTTTGCGAACTAGAGCCATTAAATTACTAGTCCTTGTAAGTGGTTTCAAGTTGGATTCGCTGGCATTTAACTCTGTAGCTGCTGTCTCAAGCTTCTGTAATAAGTATCTAATCACTGAAATCTTTTAAATGTACTAGGGTTTTTGACAATATTCATTTATATTTTTGGTTGTTGTTGCTGCTGTCTTCTAGGATGAATCTGACGAGATGTTAAGCAGGGGTTTTAAGGATCAGATTTATGATGTCTACAGATATCTTCCACCAGAGCTACAGGTTTTGTTTCCCTTTTTCTCTCAATTTGGTTATCTAGCTTTAATCTACACGTACACCATCTTTTCATTTGTCTTTGGTTAGTTGGTTATGAACTTTCTACAAAGCCCTTTCTTCCCACTTGCCTGGATAAAAATGAAGAAGAATTCTTGAACTAGTTTAGGTTGTCCACTTATTGCCTTTTGATCGTTCACCTTCTTTTAACTCCTTGAAGCTGATATGTATATTTATTTTGGACCTTGTTTTATTAGCATAAATGACTGAATGGGCCTCTTGCATTCTCATTTCTTAGACAATATGGAATGTAGGAATCGAACCAAGAAACTGGGAACAATTATGGATTCTTTCCATCTGTTCATGCTGAGAATGGTGTGCTAGGGTTCAGTTTGAATTACTGAGAATTGTGATTCCCATATTCTGTTCGTAGTACTTAATGAACTATTATACGTTTACTTTCTTCAAATTTATTTTCGCCTAACGCTTGGGAATCAGTGACCAAAGTGTTTTTCAAATTCTTATTATATAGTAATGATTGTTGGGACTCAATGACTGATGTGTTTTTCCTATTCATATTGTAAAGTAATGATTGTTGCTCGCAAGAGACATTAACTTTTTCTGTAACCTTCATGCTATTGCTCTCTTTACTGGAATGCTAGATTGAGTGATTGTGTATAAATTTGACATTTAAATCCTGTGCATGAAAAACAGGGTAATTTTGTCAGTAGAATGGAGAGCATTAGAATCCTTAATTGCAAAGTTCTGCTGGTTGGTGGTTTTACATGTTAATAATCTGATTGTGTTGCTGAAATCTGAGCATTCGTCTCAGGTTGTCTTGATTTCTGCCACGCTTCCTAATGAAATTTTGGAGATGACTACCAAGTTTATGTCAGATCCTGTGAAGATTCTTGTAAAGCGTGATGAGTTGACTTTGGAAGTAAGTACTTAATTCGTTTAAGGAGCTTCAAATGACTGCTTGGATGGAATTGGATGCCAATTCTTGATTGTCTATCATTTTGTGTTGGCAGGGAATCAAGCAATTTTTCGTTGCAGTTGAGAGAGAGGAGTGGAAGTTTGACACTCTTTGTGACCTTTATGATACTCTAACCATCACTCAAGCTGTTATTTTCTGCAACACAAAGAGGAAGGTAATGCTGCTGCCTTTTTGTCTCATTTTGCTAATTGGTTATGGTATTTGGCGATTAGGAATTACAGAATCATTGTCTTTTATTGACCATTGAAATTGATTTAGTTCATTCTTAACTATTTGACTGCTATAAAACCAAGACATACGTCTGTCACATCATTGGATGCCTTTGGAAATGTCTGATTATGTAGATTGCCTATATTGCCTCCATATGTAAATGTTTATTACCAATGAAAATGACCACGGATCCAGGGAGGATTTTATTTTGATCAGTTTCATGCCTTTTTTTTTCTTACTTCAAATATGACCTTTTGGGATGTGTTTCATAGTAGGTGGAAATTGAAAATCAGGATTTCTTATCACTGTAGCTGAGGTGATTGGTAAATGTGATTAGTGGAAAACAATCAGAAATTCACTTCATCTTAAGATGTGAAGCCTTGTAGGCTTTGGTTCCTGATGCTGTGCTTGTATATTGTCGGATGTGTTTTCCATAATCATTGTCCTATCTCTAATGCAGGTGGATTGGCTAACTGAAAAGATGCGCAGCAACAACTTTACAGTTTCATCAATGCATGGTGATATGCCTCAAAAGGAAAGAGATGCAATTATGGGAGAATTCAGAGCTGGTACTACCCGTGTACTTATCACAACTGATGTCTGGGCCCGAGGGCTTGATGTGCAACAGGCAAGTACCTTCTGATTATTCTTCACTTGAGTGCCTTCCTATAGAATTTCTTTTCTAGTGATAAGGATCTGTCCTATCAAAGTGTAAAGGGCATTATAATATTAACATGAATTCTAATATTTCCATCAAGTTGATTATGCAATTTGGGGTTAACAGTATTCAGTAAAATTGTGATTTCTTTCTTAAAATGTGAAAATGAGTTTTGACATATTTTCAAATGCTTATCTTTTGTGGATAGGCTCAGCATTAAATTCTTGGAGCTGCATAAGCTCGTTATTTAATAATAGTCTATTCTTTAAAATGATCAGTGGAACCCTAAAGTAGAGAGCAAGAGTAACCTTATCGAACTTGTTGAAAAATCTGGTAAAGATTGTCAAGCATTCCTTCTCTCTCCCAATGGATGAAAAAGTGTGCTGTTTATTGAACTCTTAGTTTGATTATCTTTACTAATTTGCTTAAAATCAAAACTTCTTATTTGATTTTGACGGGATGGAGAATTGTGCTCTTGGACTTCGCAACTATGCTATGTCAAATGTCTACCTTTGTTAAAACAACTCATGCATCTGCTGTTTGTTCAGCTGAGTATTTACTATTAAAATTGCTTAGTGTCGCTAAATTGTATAAGTTGATGCAAACAAATGTTTCTTTATATATAATCATTTTCAGAAGATGTCCCATATATACAATGGAAACATGGAATTTAATCTAATGAATAAGAGAATTGATCTACATTATCGTTGATAGAAGCTAAGCTGAACTTTTAGGTAACAGGAGGAGAAAGAATTCTGAGTCTTGAAAAAGCGGCAATAAACCCATCTAGTGTCATTCTTTTGCAAGCTTAGAGAAATAACTCTCAAGTCTTCATATATAAACATGCAGATTTTGATTATAAGTTGTGTTGTGGATAACTTGATTGGATTTTCTGATGCACTTACCACTATTTCTGTTTCAGGTATCCCTGGTGATAAATTATGACCTTCCAAACAATCGAGAGCTTTACATTCACAGGATAGGTCGCTCTGGCCGATTTGGACGAAAGGTACATACTTCTATTTCTATCTATTGCCTTGATTACCTGATTACTGGGTGTGATTTTCACCTCAACATATTGGTTTTTCTAGCTAGGTAGTTTAAAGAAATTTACCTTCAGAACTGTGATCAACATTCTGTATGATGGGTTTGTAGCGTTCCTGTCTTTATACCCTGTATGACTATCTTATCCAATGAATATAGAATGACCATTTGGTGGTTTGCAGGGTGTGGCAATAAACTTCGTCAAAAGTGATGATATCAAGATTTTAAGAGATATTGAGCAGTACTACAGTACCCAGATTGATGAAATGCCTATGAATGTTGCTGATCTTATATAAAGCTCTTGGTGTTTCCAGTTGGGTGATTGATTTGATTTATGTGAAGTGTACAATATGGTTGTTAGATTGACATTTTCTGGGCGTTTTCCGGTGACGGAGACATTTTTTTAGGTTAGCTTTTAACCTATTTGATGTGACGTGGGCTTTATTGAGATATTGTTTTGAACTGACCCCTATGACAGTTCTGCTTTCTAACAATTTAATCTTGATTTTGTAAACTTGAATTGAATCTTGCAATGTCAAATGGTTTATATAACCTCCATTCAAATTAGTTTATTAATTCGAGATGATCTTGTGTTGTGCATTCAAAATAAGTAATATTTCCCTGAACCAACAAAAGCCAAAAATGCATTGAGAGAAGTTTGCCTGCCTACAAATGTCATGGGTTGATAAACACTTGTTATTTTTATTGTTATTGTTAGAACTTGCCTGCCTACAAATGGACTTTCACTGAATATTGTTATTGTTAGAACTTGCAGAGATTAAACACAGGTAGTGCATCAAGTAAGTTACAAGACAATTTAAGCATGAAGCTGTAGCAATTTGCCGATTATTTACCTTGAAAGGAATAGAAAGAGAGGATTTCACATTGGCATCAGCTCTTGAAAATTCGTGCGAAACATCTGCTACCTTTTCTTCTAACTATTCCCTGGCAACATCTGCATCTATAGCAGTAGATACCACGTGGGAAAGTAACCAGATGTTTCACTTCCAGGTCTAGCACAGCACACATGAAGCTATTTGTGATGTTATACCAAGCAACTCATCATTAGATGCCATTGGTCCCACCTTGCTCAGGAGTTTTATTTTATGTGATAGCCTAGAAGTAGAATCTAGAATTTCATTTTCTCTTCAACACTTAGATAACTGTGTTATTGAGATGATCAACCATAACCAAAGCACAAAATAGTTCCCAAATGAATTCACTGGTAAAATAAACATAATGAAATAAAAAGCCAAATTCTTCAGTATACAAACGTGAAACATCAGAACGTGAGAAACAAATAAATCTGACTCTCTAACGTGAAGATAGGATGGCAGCACAAATAAAGGTAGATTTGTCGAACCTTGACCTATAATCAACCTTTCCAACAGAAGATCAAAGAAAGCAGCGTAAGCTGATGATGTTCATTTGAGATTTCAGATGTTTACCGTATCCATGAAGGGAGCAAAGATCGACTCATAATGTTGACAAGCTCTAACGCAACCGAAGTTAGTCCATAACTGCAAACAAATAGCTGCTAAGTAACTGTTGGCAGAAGAGAAATTACTTTGCTCTAAATAAGGAATCTATACAATTAAAGCATTGAAATAAGCCAATGTATTAACATAAAATATAATAATCACTCCTAATCACTGTCAACAGTAATCAGATACCTGGAAATTCATCCATAAGAGAATTTAATTCACCATTTGCATTCCTCTCATATGCATGCAATAGTGGGAGTATACTTCCAACTTTCTCCAACCCTGAGAAAGGACATGCTTACTCAACTGACCGGAGAAATGCTCTGATGGGGATTCTCTATCCAATTAAGTTTAAAAGAGCCTAATTTACTCCTGCCCGAGAAGATAATTTTGATTGAAGTGTTGGTTTCACTATAATAGAAGGGACTATTAGTGACGAAAAAAATTGTCACTAAAAGTTTCAAAATTATTGTCGAAAACATCGCCAAATTTTTGTAACAGAAAACTATAGATGATGATTTTATCTAATCATCAATCCCGAACTTGGACTGGGACAACCAAGATACCTACCTAGGGCCTCACCCTATTAGAGGCCTACCAACTCTTAGGGGACGTTTGGTTTGAGCACAGAGTTAGGTATGAATATGGGTATAATAGTAGAAGGGAATGAGAATGGGTATGAAAAATAAAAAATGATGTTTGGTTTGTAACTTGGGTTT
>JANZLD010109456.1:0-20858 GCA_026413575.1 Erythroxylum carthagenense
AACCAACTCTTGATAATTTTGAATATATGGAAAGTTGTTAGATATCAATAGATAAATCAATTTTTAATTTATAGTTTATAACCAATCATTTAGTCGTTATGTGAATGACATAATTAAAAATATTTTTATATTGTACATATTCATTTAATACACTAATTTATAAGATAAAGTTTGTGAGATAGATATATTTTGTAATTAAATTATGATAAAATCATAATAATAATATTTATATTGCACTTATTTAATATCCATTACTCTATTAATTAAGATTGGATATTGATAAAGCAAAAAAAACAAATGTTATGCTTCTTCCTTACAAGAAAGTAATCATGCTTATAAACTAAAATATGGAGATATATAAACATTTGTCAGTACTTGTTAAAAAATAAGTAAGTTTAGTAATTTGATTCATTATGCAAATTCCGTATAAAACATTATTTGCGTGTTTATGAAAATGTTCATTACAATGATTATATAAGTAATCATTTTTTTTCACAGTATCTTATAAAAATTACAACAAAAAATATAACCACATAAACCTTTAATAATTTGAATATATGAAAATTTTGTTAGATATGATTTTGACATGAACAAATAATTCATGTGTTGATTTATATTTACAGCCAATTGGTTTATTGTTATGTTAGTGACATAATTAATTAATTTTTAAATCTTATATATATATTTATTTAATTAATCAATTTATAAGATAAACTTTATCGTATACATTATGGAGTTACTCCTCTACATTATGAGATCCGATTGAAGTAGCAAGCTAAAGTTTTTTGGCTACAAAATGGGGATAAGAATTCGAAGTATTTTCATAATAGTATCAAGGCTAGAAGACGAGGCAACCGGATTGACAAACTTTAAGATGCCTCGGGTTCTTGGGTTCACAGTGAAGATGGGATTCATACCTTAGTGAGGGATTATTTTGATGAACTTTTCCAAAGCAATGTCGCCTCTCATCGTAGTCACATTATTGGCTTGGTATCGCCATTGGTTAGTCCTGATGATAATGCAGCACTCACGAGGCCGTTTTTGGATGATGAGTTTCGGACTATCCTTTTTTAAATGAACCCAGATAAAGCGCCAGGCCCTGATGGGTTGAATCCGGCTTTCTTTCAGAAGAACTGGACCTTAATGGGCAAGGATATTTATGATAGCTGTCGCTTATGGCTTTCCCACGGTACCCTCCCACACTCTTTAACTGAAACTTTGCTTGTTCTAATTCCTAAGTGTGAGAGTCCAGTATTAGCTCAGGATTTTCGACCTATAGCTCTATGTAATGTGCTGTATAAAATTCTGTCAAAGCCTCTTGCCAATAGGTTGAAACATGTTCTTCATAAGCTGATCTTTAAGAATCAATCTGCTTTTATTCCGAGTCGTCCGATTACGGATAATTTCATGATGGCCTATGAGACTATTCACAGTTTAAAGCGTCGAACTAGGGGTCACAATGGTGCATGTGCTTTGAAAATTGATATTGCTAAAGCTTGTGACCGTGTTAATTGGGACTATTTGTGTGATATGATTGTTGCTATGGGTTTTGATCCGGTTTGGTTGACTTGGATGAAGATGTGCTTTATGGACATTGATTATAAAATTTGTGTCTATGATACACAAGTGGAGCCAATTGTTCCTTCACGGGGTTTACGGCAAGGAAATCCTCTCTCCCCATATCTGTTTCTGTTTGTGGCCGAGGGCCTTTCCCTGTTACTTAAAGATGCCGAGCGTCGAGGTTTGATCATGGTGTTCGGGCTGGTAATGGGTGTTCGCAGATTTCTCATATTTTCTTTGCGGACGACTCACTTCTCTTTTTTTAGGGCAATATTCCAGAGGCTTCAGCCATTAAAACTATTCTTGGCACTTATGAGGCAGCTTCAGGTCAGTTTATAAATCTCACTAAGTCTGACATTCTTTTTAGTCCCTCTATTCCTGAGAATGAAGCACATGCTATTTCTGGGCTTCTCCATGTTACTCTTCCTATCCGTGGGAATCTGTATTTGGGATTGCCTTCATTAATTGCTCGGACCAAAAAATAGATTTAAAAAAAAGATAGGGTGTGGAAGCGAATGAATAACTGGAATAATCGTTCCCTGTCTAGAGCTGGTCGTGAAATTTTAATTAAATCTGTGGCACAGGCAATTCCAGCTTATTGCATGAATGTGTTTCTGTTACCTGTGTCTGTGTGTAATGAGCTGCAAGTCATGTTGAATAAGTATTGGTAGAATGGCAAGCGGGATCATGGGGGTATTAATTGGCTTGCATGGGATTGTATGTGCTGTAAGAAATCTGATGGTGGTATGGGCTTCCGCGACCTACAATGTTTTAACACTGCTTTGCTAGGGAAACAAGGATGGAGGTTGTTGACTGATACCAACGCTCTCATTTACAGTGTCTTCAAAACTAAATATTTCCTCAGGGGGATTTTTTATCCGCTACTCCGCGATCCGGGTGTAGTTTTGTTTGGCAAAGTGTCTTGTTCTCTAAACAGGTGTTGAAGCAAGGGGTAACATGGAGGGTTGATGATAGGCATAGTATTTATGTGAATAGGGACCCCTGAATTCCCCGTGTGGGTAATTTTTATGTGGAGGATGGCTCTCTATTTATCCATGATGCTTTGCGGGTTTGCGATATTTTTGTTGCCGGTGAAAAGAAGTGGGATGTTTCAAAGCTTATGGATTTGATTTCTATTACTGATATGAGAAGAATTTTGAGCATTCCTTTGAGTCTTCGTGCACATCCGGATAAGTTAGTGTGATATTTTGATCGGAAAGGTTTCTATACGGTCAAAATTGCTTATCATATAGCTTACCGTTTCTCCTGACATGGTGGTAGTATGGGGGGTGTTGGGATGTTCTGGAAGCACTTATGATAGCTTGCTGTTCCACTAAAGGTTTGGGATTTTATGTGACGTTTGGCTCGAAACGTGCTCCCTACTAGGGATAATTTGATAAAGCGTGGGATTAATGTTCCCTTGCAATGTTTGTTCTACCATGATGAGGAAATTGTGGACCATGTGTTTGTTACGTGTTGTGTTGCCAAAGATGTGTGGAGGCTAGCCGGTTTTAATTTCACTAATGTGAAATTGTCTTTTCAGGATTTATTTTTGCACATCTTCTCTTCCTTAGGCAAGCGGAGGGTCGAATTAGGTGCTGTGGTGGTTTGGCAACTTTGGGCGGCACGAAATGCTTTCTTATGGTCTAATACTAGGCCAAATCCCTTCCATCTTACCCAGTCTGCTCACCTTATGCTGGGGGAATTCCAACATGCTTCTTCAACATTGCAGGCAGCAGTGGCATGCGTCCATCCTGGTGTGGCTCTCGTTCACTTGGCCCAAGTGCACCACCACGCATCTTGGCTTGCATATGTTGATGGTGCTATTTTTGAAGCCTTGGATTTTGTGGGTTTTGGTTTGGCTATCGAAGATGCAGAAGGCAACTTTTCTTTGGCCATTTCTGGCTATGAGGAAGGTGGTAATCAAGCGGTAGTTGTGGAGGTCCCTGCTTTGCGGCATTGTTTACTTTATACTTCCGATTCTTTACTTGATCCTGGTTGTGTTTTTATAGATTGTCAGTTATTATATTTCGCTATTAATTCCTCGTGTGAGAATAATTCTACTTTTGGTTTGCTCGTGTCAGATTGTAAGGCCATTCTTGTTTCTAGGCCGGATATTTAGGTTTTTTGGATTAGGCATCAAGAGAATAAGTGTGCTCATCTGCTAGCGCGTGACTCTATTCGCCATGGCAGGTTTCACTTATGAGTTGATATGCTTGATGTGTTGTTTGAGATTTATTCTCTTCGCTTTTAATCATATTATCTTTCTTCAAAAAAAAAACTTATTCATATGAAATATTATTAAAAGTATTTGTGCAATTATGATAGTTTGCCATTAACAATTTTCAAAAATTGATTTTAAAAAATGAATTATAAGAAACAAAATCAAATTTGACAATAAAGTAAGATTGATAATTCATATTTTTATTATATCTAGGCATCAATTATGTTATATAACTAAATAAATCTTAATTTTTGAAAAAACATAAATTTTTTTGCTTTCTTTTAAATAAATGAGATCACATCTCAAATTTTCAATATTATTAATATATTATATGTTGTGCAGTGTTATATAATAAAAATAAATTAAGCGAACTTTCGGTGTCTCCTAATCGAAAACCAAAAAGAAAAGCATTCTATGTTATGTTAGCATTCTACGTTATGTTACCACCGAAACTTAGGCCAGACAATTCGGATAAGATCTTTTATTCTGATTATAGCGTTTTTATTATGTTCTATTAAATTTTATCCATATATTTATATAGACATTACATAAATATATAAATAAGATTTATTGGAACAGAGTTGAAATAAAAAAGAGAATTTGATGCGCGACAATTTGCTGGGCGGGACTGGCCTCGATCTCGATTTGGGTGAGCTCTAGCTTACTGAAGCTCGAGTTTACCCAAAGCCTACCCAAGCTTAAGACAGCTTTGTCTGATCCCTATCTCAACCTATTTTTATTTTAAATTAAAAATTAAAAAATAACATTTTTTACTAAAAACAATATCATTTTAATTATAGGTGTTCAGCCTTGGGCCGAACTGAACTTAGATAGTTCAAGCTCAAGGCTGATCAACCAAAGCCCGGCCCAATTGCCATTTCTGCTGAAAATATTCAAAATTTCATAACAATGCAATTAAGACAAGGTCTCAATACACTGGAGTGCAGCACAAAATCCAGGTCATGATTGGAGAAAAATTCTACTAGGACTTTTCTGTAGTTCTTACTGTTACATCAAAGCCCAGAAACAGGAAAGGTGCCCACACACGACACGTGCGCACGTACCCAAAATTTCAAAAGGCAAACGGCAGCAAATTTGAATCTACAGAATCCTAGCCGTCCATCGACCACCTCTGCATCTCCCTCCGAAATAAAACACCTTGCTCCATTTCAAATTTTTTTTCTCTCTAGCGTGTTGTCTGCTCCCAAACAGCACCGTCATCTCTCTCCAAAACCCCCTTCTTATACGCCAGTCCTAGGAAACATATTGCTTTTTTCTAGAAGAAACGAACATCGAGTAGAAAGCTCTACGAAATGCCGTTCATTTCGGAGGCGGCGAGCGCAATCAAGAGCCGCTTCGGCTTCCACGACCGGTCGTCGTCGGAGACCGGCACGGCGACACAGAGATCTCCCGATCTGTTGAAATCGGTCAACCGAGAGGCTCAGTCCCTGGTTATGACGTCTGCAGTTAGGAGCATCGGTGAGTGGGACGACGGTGAAGTTAGTGTCACTAGATCGGTGCCACCACTGCCGCCTCCATCACATGCACAGAGTTTTGAGTTATGTGAAGATCCGTCGTTCTGGAATGATCATAATGTGCAGGTAGTAACGTGCTTGTAGATTGTTAAGCTGAATTCATCCAAATTACTTAAATATACTGCTTTATGTCGCTTCTTTTAAGAAAATGATAATATTCCAATTGAGAGCGGCATATTCTAATTTTTAAATGTATCTCTCCGGATGTATGCCGGTTATTCATTCTGTTGAATGATTGTAGGTTATTATTAGAGTTCGTCCCCTAAGCAGCACAGAAATCTCTCAACAAGGCTATAGCAAATGCGTAAGGCAAGAAAGCTGCCAGACAATTACTTGGACTGGGCATCCTGATTCGCGTTTTACCTTTGATCTTGTTGCTGATGAGAGAGTCAGTCAGGTAGTCTTTTTCATTTTGTTTTTCTTTCGTTTTGATGTTGACTTGCCTACATGCGCAACGCTGAAGTCAGTGTGCTATTTATAATGGCCTCAACATTGATCTGCGTTATGTGACAGGAGAAACTTTTCAAAGTGGCCGGAGTTCCTATGGTTGAAAATTGTGTGGGAGGATACAATAGCTGCATGTTTGCGTATGGCCAAGTGAGCAATTTGTCCCATGTGTTTGTTATAGTTTACTTCATTCGATCAGATGTTGGAAAGAAAAGGCCAACATGTAGTATTTAGTTGCTGTTACTAACCAAATTAAGAAAGATTGAACTTGCTACCTGATCATGAATTTATTTATTAATGTCCTTAGGTTAGTCTTGGTTTTTATGACCTTGCATTCTATACATGCAGACTGGAAGTGGAAAGACTCACACGATGCTTGGAGACATTGAGAGTGGCACTCGAAGACATAGTGTAAATTGTGGAATGACCCCTAGAGTATTTGAATATTTGTTTTCAAGAATCCAGAAGGTTTGTGGGTCTCTGTCAGAAAAATATTTTATATATAACTTCTCTTGGTTACATATTTTATAGTTCATCACTTTCAGAAGCATGTATGCACCCGGTTGCATTCTTTAGTTATATGTTTCAGTAAAAGGCTTGCAGGATATTTATCACGTACAGCAATACATTGCTGTTTATGATCTATTAGACTGTCAACTTAAATTACATCTTTGAAATCCTTGGTTATTCCTATAAATCTGAGTTAAAACTTTTAGAGCTTCATTTTTTCTCTCTTGATGTTTTTCATAGATGAAGCTCTATAGTTGGGCAAAAAGGAAAATAACTGAGAAATAAAAACTTCATTTGCTTAATGGTTACATAGGGTACACCTTAGAAATCCCAAAAGTTAATGTTTTCATTCTGAAAATTTACACAACTTTTAATTGCCTCTTCCTTGTACTCATTGAAGTTATCTAGAAGTGCAAGTGATGGTCAAAGGCTAAACTAGGTTTTATGATTTGCTTTCTTTGCTTCATTCATTTTCTTTTATGTCAATATTTCTTCATCTACCTTAAATTGTCAATTTTTTGAATTTTTGGCAGGAAAAAGAGGCTCTCAAAGATGAAAACCTAAAATTTACTTGTAAATGCTCATTCTTGGAGATCTACAACGAACAGATTCTTGATCTTCTGGATCCATCATCAAATAATTTACAGGTTTAATTCACTTGATTAATTTCAGACCCTTGTTATTGTTGCTTTGTTAGGATTGGCTCTTTTGTTTTTTCATCAATTTTATATACTGCTAGAATCAATTTGAAAACTGTGATGCTATATTTGATACAGAGCTTGAAAAAGACCACAGGTTTCTCTTATACTTGCAGTCATACAACATATCTTAGAAGAAAAATATGTTTATTTATGAATTGCTCTAGCATAAATATTTTCTTTCCTATTTGATTTTACTTGATCTACTTATTTCAGATTAGAGAGGATGTAAAGAAAGGCATTTATGTGGAGAACTTAAAGGAGGTGGAAGTGTCAAGTGCCCGTGATGTAATTCAACAACTTCTTCAGGTGCATAATTATCTCTACCAATTTATGGTCCCAGTTTAAACGGAGAGTTCTACTTACAAACTATGATCAGTATCATATACTATTCCCATTTGTATTAAGTTAGAAATTTCTTTTCTACCGTGATTCTAGTAATTTACCGAAAAATTCAAGTTAGCTGTTAAAGCCTCCACCGCATTTACAGGGTGCAGCAAACAGGAAGGTAGCAGCTACAAATATGAATCACGCTAGTAGTCGTTCTCACAGTGTATTTACATGCATCATTGAAAGTAAGGTTAGTTCTTTTATCCGATACTTGAACCTATAAATATGACAACAGAAGCCTGTTCTTCACCCGTCATATGCAAGAGAGGTAGGACAACCATGTTTTTGATGAATGTTATTTATTTGTAGTCTTCTTGAATTGAGGTATTGAGATTCCTTACACTTGAATTTTCAAAGAACGAGGACTTACTGGCTCTGTTCCTTTTAAGGTTAAAATGAATTATTTGCATTTTCCGCCTTTCAAAAGTTTCACATGAAGTAAGAAACTTGGGATTATCCATCCACAATTTCAAGAACTGGTTTTGTACTGATATCAAATTTCAATGGAAAAATAATTAGGAGGGATTGACAGAACTCTATCTTTACAAGATGGTCAATTTTGATCAAAACGAACATGTTTCCATGGTTAGAAGCATTCCTTGACAGGAAATTTTCCTAATTGGGTCTCCTTATAAAATTTTTGCAGATCATCTCCTCTAAGCATTCATAAAGTTTTTGTCATTTGATCAACGTGGAAAACTTGATTTTATCAGACTTTATTGGACTCCCTAGAATTTGTTCTCTGAAGAATAATGTATTCTGCATGCATTGAACTTTTTCTTGACTGTTATTATGCTCGTTTATTGTCAGTGGGAGTCCCAAGGCATAACTCACCATAGATTTGCTCGGCTAAATCTTGTTGATTTAGCAGGATCTGAGAGGTACTATTCCGTGGATGTAAAACGGTCTCTGCGCGTACTTAGAAGTGCATGCCTTTCATCAACTTAGTGACTTTATTGTGTATCTATTATAACAGACAGAAGAGTTCTGGTGCTGAAGGTGAACGTCTTAAGGAAGCTACCAATATTAACAAGTCTCTTTCAACATTGGGGTACGGTGTTCATAACTTTCAGTATTTTGTTCAATCAACTTTAAAATTTTTAGGTTTTCTACACTTCCGTATTCTCCTATTGCCACTTATTTGCCAGGTTAATTCAATGAGCTTTTGGTGTTTACAGGTTAGTGATTATGAACCTCGTGAGCATGTCGAATGGAAAGACACTCCATGTTCCTTACCGTGATTCCAAGCTCACTTTTTTGCTTCAGGTATCTGTCCATAATATCTGAGTAGCTATAATCTAGATTATACTGATTCTGAAACAATATGGCTTCAGTTAGTGATCTTGTTTAGCAAACATTCTCTTCTTCATCTTCCCATGCTCTTTGAATCACTTAAAAGTATCATTGGATAATATACCTTAATGAAACTGAGCTTTATCAAAGTACCTTATATAAAGGATGTTACGTGAGTACAAATTCAAGTCCTTGAGAACAGGGAGTTGAAAGTGAAAATATGAATGTTAGGGTTGAGATTAGATAGCTACTGCGGTGGCCACATGCAGCTTCAGTAGACTGAAAATTTTCATTTGACTTCCCCACATCTTCATTGGCTTTGAAAAAGAAAAATGTACTTGATTGTTAATTGGTATTATCTATGCTTCAGGATTCTCTTGGAGGGAATTCAAAAACCATCATAATTGCAAATGTTAGTCCGTCGTTATGGTAAGTTGCCATTTTCGTTTTGTCATTGTTGCTTTTTATGCTCCTGAATTTCTTAGCTTCCCCAATGCCTTCTTTATTTCCTTGTGAAAGTGAAATTGATTCATTGGAATAATCTTGCCCTTTTTATTCTTCTCTCTATGGTATATGAAAAATTACGCCATAGGTAAGAAGAGTTGAATCTCACTTGAATTAGAAAGTATTGCTGCCAACATTGCCAAGCAGACAACAGAACATAAATTTCCATACTTTACTTTTTGTTGTTCATTTTAGTGGCAGTTATATCTCGAATTTTTGTAGCTTACGATAATATGTTTTACATTTTTATAAATATGATATAAGCTTGATGTTCTAAATTTTTTCATCTCGTAATTTTCAATAGGATGCAACGTTTATGTTATAATGTCAACTTTAGCTGTATTTGTCTTCTCTTTCCTCTTTCCACTTTTGATTTTTGTTGGTTTTCTTGCAGCTGTTCTCTGGAGACATTAAGCACTTTGAAGTTCGCACAACGTGCGAAATTCATTAAAAACAATGTACGAAGCTACAGTTAACACATTATATTGTTTGTTTGGAAGTCATGCCTGCAATGTAAAGGAATGTATTTAGGAAGTATAAATTATTTGACTCATTCACTTCTCCTCTCTTTTAATTCCCTCGTAATTGCAATATGCAATAAATTGGAGCTTTGACCAACATCTATACTATTTTATTCCTTGTTGTCTTGCTACTGATCTTTCTGATTGTCTCAGGCGATTGTTAATGAAGACACCTCGGGGGATGTCATTGCCATGCGAATGCAAATTCAACAGCTTAAGGTACTGTACTTGATTTGAAATTTTCTCATCTATGCTTATTTACCATGAAGTGGCGACACCAAATGTCTCCAGAGTAAGATGGACCAAGCTACTTATGAATGTAACCACAATTAACATCACTATGGTCAGGCTATAGGTGGAAATTTTCATTTTCTTTCTGAAATAATGAGTTATTTTCCTAATAAATAGTATTAATGTGATAGCAATAGTATATCATTATATTAATTGGAGCTGAATTTTCAGAAAGAAGTATCCCGTCTTCGTGGTTTAGTCAATGGATCAGCTGAAAATTTTGAAAATGACAATTCAGTGATAAGCTTTCCAGGATCTCCGGGAATATTTAAGTGGGAAACAGAATCGTTTAGTCCACTTCTGTCAGAAAAAACATCATCTCAGGTAGGTGTTGGTTTTTCTTTAGCTCGGCATATTTGGATTTGAATCTTCGTAAAGAACTATTATTTTCTTTGTCCCTTTTCAGAAGAAAGACTACGAAGCTGTCCTTGTTGCGGCATTCAGGAGGGAAAAAGATAAAGATTCTGCATTGAAGGCATCAACAGAAGAAATTCAAGCGGCTCTACGACTGGTATGCATGGAACATCTATCTCCCATTTGGGGTTGATGCTGTACGTTTGAGAAGTAGACAAGGACTGGACATGTTTCCCTTTGTATTCTGTAAAATGGAAATTGGAAGAAGATATATAGGCCAAGCATCTAGGAAGTGGAATATAGCCCAAGAATTGGGTACGATAGAAACATTTTTAGTGAATGGAAATAGTTAAATATAGATCTTTTTCATTTTGAATCAGAAGTTGAGAAGACAAAGTTGGATACTTCATTAACCCAGGATAACCAGTTTTTGAACCAGTCGTGTATCTCTAGGTCCTTGGTCCTCTTCCCTTCAATCTAAATGCAGATTTTATAATTTATGTGTATATCAATAAATTTCCTGAAAAAAATATACACAGGCAGTGCAGACAGAATTTGATAGGAGTCTTGTGATTTCAAGGTCATCATTTTTCCGAATTTCTCTCTTCTAAATTTTGAATTACTAGGCAAAACAAAGAGAGGATGAGATACAAGGCCTTAAAATGAGACTAAGGTTCCGAGAAGCTGGAATTAAGAGGCTTGAGGCCGTTGCATCAGGGAAAATTGCTGCTGAGACACACTTACTGAAAGAAAAGGAGGAACATCTGAAGGAGATTGAAGTTCTACGTGCTCAGGTTGATAGGAATCAAGAAGTTACAAGATTTGCCATGGAGAATTTGCGCCTAAAGGAAGAAATCAGAAGGCATGTCATTCTTAACGTCTCACTCTTACACATTAATGCCCTTGTTTGTCTTACTCTGCAAGAGTCGGTTGCATAATACTGATGAACTAGCTTTGCTGCATACTGATCATTCTTGGAGTGAAGATTAAAAGCCAAAATTTTGTAAAACTAGCATTTATTTTGTTCATAGTTTTGCTACGGGTAGATTGTTATTAGTGTGTTTCTTTCACAGACAAGTAGAATTCATCTGCAACATTGTCTTATAAAGTGAGACTTAATTCTAATCCACAGATTAAAGTCATTTTATGAGGAAGGTGAACGGGAGATGATGAGCGAGCAGATCACGATGTTGCAGAATAAGGTACAAAAATAACATTCAAAGTATTACACTAGGAACTTACCTAAAACTATATGCATCTTCTGAACTTAATTCTGTATCATGGATTGCATGAGCAGTTACTGGAAGCACTTGATTGGAAACTTATGCATGAATCAGAATCCTTGGCAGCTCAGGTTCTTCTCACAGCTTTAATTTGGTGGTGAAATGCACATTGTTTGCTTTCCTTTTCTCTTTCAAATGTTGAATTCTGGCTTTGATTATATTGCAGAAAACAAATATGGTAGTCGCAACAGAAACTCAAGACGTTCAACCAATCTCTAGCCAGGTATAGTTCTTAAAAGTTCTGATGTCAAAAAGCTATTCTGTTTGATGAGGCTCATAAATGGTCAAAATATTATTCAATTGGAAGAATGCATTTATCTCCTTTTCCCTTGTCATTATGTTGAACTTAATAACTCTGTATTGCTGTAAATTGTCATGTTTAGTGCTATTAGTCTACTATACATGTGTTAGCATGAAGAGCGTGTTGATAGGGGTTAATCTGTTTAATACAGGAGCCGAGATTGCCTTGGCAATCTGCAGTAAACGAGGAGAATGAATTCCTTCGAGTACAGGTAGAAATAGTTTTCTAGCGATGAAACTTTTTCATTCTGTATTTGATAAAAATTACTGAAATAGGAACCCTTTATAGGCTATTCAAAACCAGGCTGAAATTGACACACTCCGCAAGCAGTTGGATGTATGTGTGGCAGAGAAAGAAGAATTGGAAAGGTAACAAGTTCACTGCTTGTTTCGAGTTTATGTTTAAAAGATCTAACGTTTGTAGTCATCTACCTGAGAAATATTTTTCAAGCAGCTAAACTTGTCATTTTATAAATGTCACGAAAGACTTGATTAATGATAACTGAAAACACTATCATTTGTTAGTTCAATTTAATACCCTAAACTTAGTTCTTTCCTAGGCATTAGTGGATCCTACTTTATTTTTGTTTCCATAAGTATTATCCTATCCTTTGTTACTTATGAGAGTTTTGAGTTTTAGTAAGTGGGGAGATAATCCTATCTCTGTATCATCCTAGAAAAGGCAATCCTATCTTTATGTCACCCAAGAAGGCCAAGTTGTTGGTTTATGCACCATATACATTTTATGCAATAAGAAGTTAACATCTAGCATATCCTGATTGTGATATAAATGTGAATAAAATATATATCAATTTTTTTATTCACTATGTTGAATGAGATAAAAGACCATTATATTTTATATCTTTCATTTTCTTAACAGCAATTGGTGTTCGCATGAACACATGATTTTGTAGGTATGTCAATGATCTTGTCACAAAGTTAGAGGAAGAGAGATCTCTCCTTAGAGCCACAAGGGATGGAAAGCATCAAGTTGAGCTTCCACCTTTGTCAAGCGAATGCTCAATCATTAATTCTGATAACCAAATGGAGCTCAAAACAATGGTTGATGCCATTGCTGCCGCCAGTCAAAGAGAAGCAGAAGCTCATGAGGAAGCAATTATACTTTCTAAAGAGAACGATGAGCTACAGCTGAAGCTTAAAGCATCAAATGAGGCAAATGATGAGCTCCAAAAAAAGCTTAAAGCCTTAATTGAGGAAAAAAACAGTCTCATTGAAATGTACGAACGAGCAGCTTCAGAAAATAGCTACAAGAATTTGGTTGAAGCTGGGAGAGCTGAACAAGATGACCACGAAAGGAATAAAACTGGTGGTAATGCTGAACCAGTAAAGGAAACTGAGACAAGCACAGTTGTTAAGAACCTAGAGTATCAGCTTTTGGAAGTGCATGAAGAAAATGAAAAATTGATGAATTTGTATGAAAAAGCAATGCACGAGAGGGATGAATTCAAAAGAATGCTTTCTTCTAGTGGACAAAACAGGGTTGAATTCAGAGATATCGATTGCCCAGAAAAGCTTGTGGAAGTTGATGCAGCAGAATGTGTTGATTCTTTTGGACCTCCCACTAATGATGGCACCAAAAGTTTAATGGAGGACGACAGTCACATGAATGCAGAATTTGGAGACGAAGATGCAAACACTCTGCAGGGTGCAGACCGCAGAGGAACTTTTCCTGATGTGGGAAGTTCAGATCTAAATTTGGTCAGGGAGAAGCTGGAAACTGCAAAGAAAAAGCTTTCTGATACTACCAAATATGTACCAATGTTCAGTCAGTTTGAAAAAGCTTTTTTAGATTTTGGTAACCTCTCAAGAGAAATCAAAGCAGTAGAGAATGAACTTCAGGTCAAGCAGCAAGAGCTTGCATCTGTGGAGCTCCTTTCTTCCCAAGCACAAGAAAGGAAAGGACTTGTGGATAAGAAGTTGTCAGCACTTAGGTATTCTCTATCAAACTTTTCTTCATCAGTTTCCTACTTTGAACAGCGTGAAGTTCGAGCCAGAGGAAGGGTGACTGCTTCATTGTCTTACCTGGAACAAAAGAAAAACGAATTGGCCGGCCTCCAAAGCTGCCAGGATGACCTTGAAATCGAGCTCGGGAGGATTCAAGAAACAGAGTATGATCTGAGAAACAATCTCGCGACTTTGAAATCCAAACTTGAAGAAGAGAAGCGAAGGCAGGAAAGTGAGAAGGTTCTATTTGCTATAGATAATATTGAGAGAGTAGACACGTCCCAGCGGTATGTAGGCGGCAAAGCTACAGAATTGCTGAAGTCTGAGGAAGAGAAAAGCAAATTGCAAACCGAAATAAGGCTGTCCCATGAAAGACTGAGTCACATAAGAAGAAAATTCGAGGAGAAGAACAAGAAATTTCTAAAGACAAAGAGTGAGATACAGGCAGTTGAACTGGAGATACAGAAAGGGTCAAGGTCTGTAGAGGAGATGGAACATGCACTTAAGGGCGTAGTCCAAGAAAAAGAATCAATCTTGGAGATCAGGGAAGACGGAATGTCTGAAATTCTTGATTTGTTCTTAGAATATCATCAGCTAGTGTTTGATGCAGATGCGAAGGAGGCTGAGATGAAGATACTGGAAGAAGAACTGCTGCCAGAACTAAAAAGAATAGAAGAGTTGAGAACGGTAAGGATGGCAACTGCCGAGATGATGATCAGATCGTTGGAAGATACAATCAGCCCTTCAGAAAAGATGGACGAAGAGCTTCAGATTATACAGGCTTCTGTTCTCGAGGCAAAAATGCTCCTAGAGGAGCGCCGTTGAAATTCCTGACAGCCACTTGGTTTTTTAGCTCGCATTTCCTCAACAATAATTAGCACGTTCTGTATAGCCCGTATTCTGGCACAACCAATTTCGTCCATGTGCATCAACCTTCTTAATTCCTTTGTATTAACGGCACATCCCGTGCATCTACGTGAATAGACCAACAGTAGGGATGGCATTGAAGACTAGCGGATTCAACTATTGTAGTTATGGTATCATCATCTACAATGTATAACTCTTTTAATTGTTATTGATCTCCGTCTCCGGCGGTGTTTTTGCATGGGGAATTTATTTGATATGGAGAATATACATAAAAGCTATTTAGAATTGCAAAACAAAAAGATTTGGATAGAATCTTAGATTATAGAATCTATTTGATATATGAATCTGAGGACAATTCAGTTAAATGTTTGATGTATACTATGGAGACTGATCAAGAAACCTAATTAAATAAAGGTGTCATTCTCATGTTAAACTGCACTTAAACCAGTCGTCAACAGTGAACTTCTGGGTGGAAGATCAAAATTCGGCCAAATGGAGCTCCTTTAGTCTACAATGTCCCACAAGATGACTGACGGCAATATTACACTTTACGAGCCAAGGTCCTCTGTTTAGTTGCATGTTGGACAACTTTTTCCTCCACAGGAAGGCCTTTGCGTCGCCTGACAGCATCGATAAGTTTTCTTGCTGTGTTAGGAAGAACACTAGATCCGTCTCCAAACTCTTCAATTTCCTCATCTGTTTTTGGCACAAAGAAAGGATCTTCAGCAAGTGCTTCCCAGTGGCTTAAAACAAGGAGAGCACTTGCAGCCCCTGAAGTCCATCTTCTAAGCTCATCAGCAAAGCCAAAGCTTTCAGCAACCGGCAGGTATGCATGAACTGTAAACAGTGGAGACCCCTCCTGCATTTCCTCCTTCAGGACCCGCGCTCGTCTCCGATGTAGAACAGCATACATAGAACCCAAATAGTCAGCTGGAGTGTTCAGCTCGCAAAAGTACATTGCTTCAACAATGCGCGGCTTTTTCTGAAGCACAGCTGCTTTACATGCATCCTTAACAGCTGTCATAACTTGTCCAGTAAATATGCCATGCTGATCGTATTGTTGGTCAGATTCAGACTCATCAGACCTCTCAGTCAGGGGAGATATGTAAGTCTCAATAAGAAATGCCAATCCCCACATTGGTTCATCACATAATGGTCCAGCGGCTGTTGCCAGTTGAAATCCAGACACAACGCTGTTTTGAAGACTCTCTGCTTCCACATGTAAAGCTTGAATTGCTTCAGAGGGTTTATCAGAAGGTGGGTCCCTGGCAGTAGAATTATCCACCAAGCCTAATCTTTCTGACACATAAGGGGAACCCCGTACAAGAACAGAACCAACATTACTTTGCCTTTTGGAGTCTGGAGTAAAGAGGATGTTAGGACCAACTTGTCTTGGGCCAAGTGCCCATATTCTCCTAAGAAATTTTTGCCACTTAAGTTTGCACTTCTCAACCCAATCTTTGTCACTTTCATTCATCGAGACAGTATCACTCTCAACAGTATCTGCTATGCGCCTTTTGAGTTCTTCAAGTGGATTTTCATCCTGCATGATCCCGGATCCTTGTGTTTCATAGACTCTCTGTGCACGCCACAGCTTACCACCAATAGCGTCTCCAAGAATATCAGCACTCTCATCAAGCACTTTAGTTAACGTTGATGGAAGTTTCATGACATGCACACGAACAATGCATCTCCCATTTGGTGTCATTTTCTCAACATAGTCTGAGCTCCTACTCAACGACTTGAGACCATCCAAGGGATTGGATGCATCCCCTTCAATAGTTTCCTTGTAGGAAACAAGAGGGGGAGAGACTTCTAGCTTCACCTTTGCAAATCTCTCCTTCAAATCCTTAATGCATCTCTCCAAATGGACCTCTCCTGCAGCAGCAAGCACATTTTCCCCTCTAGAAGAAACTGTGACTTCGACAAATGGATCGGCTCGGTTCAGAAGCCTCAAACCTCTTATCAGAGAACTCATATCTGCTGGATCAGAAGGCTCAATTGCAACTCTTAGAGTAGGGGCTACCTGGAATGCCATGCTTGAGAAAGGCCAACAGTTTCTTGTTGAAGAAAGAGTTGCACTCTTTAATATATGCTGGCCAAGGCCACGGATAGCCACAACATTCCCTGCCATGGCAGAGGTCACTGGTCTCAAGCCTTGACCCATCATAAGATACAAGGAATGCAGCTCAGCCTCCTGCAGATGCTTTTGTGTTGAATCCCCTTTCAATGGGTCATATAATGTTGAAAGCACAAAAACTCTTTGTCCGGAATAAAGAACACCACTAAAAATTCTAGCAAATGCAAGAAAACATTCATCTGATTCAATATCTCCACTTTCGTCACTGGAATTGCTCAAAGTCTCGCCATTTGGACCCTTTTTAGGTATCATTTTTGTTGGCACAGCAAACATTTTGGACACAAAAGCAACACAAGGAGCTTCTGGACTAATATCACAAACCTCAACTGACTTTCTGACCTGATCTGCCTCTTCAAGGATACTTGAGTCCACTCCATCATACAGAACTTCCCTTTTAGGAAGTAAGCGTGCAATCCGAAAAGATTGTGCAACAAGTGGGTCAGGCATACACTTCACCACCATTGACAAAATTGCATCTGACAAAGGGAGCCAGCGACTCATAACTGCTTGAAGCACAGCCTTAGGATCCTTATTCTGAAGTTCACGAGGGGGAACACTCAAGTTAAATGATTTAATAACTTTATCAAGTATATCTTTGTTTGTGTGAGGCTCTAATGCTGACTGGTAAACCCGCCATAGCGGCTCAAGCACATACTCCACAAACATAGGCTTAGTCTTCCTTCCTCCTGTTCCCTTCTTCCCCACAATCATCAGTTTATCATCCTTCCTAACTAAGTACCTGGGACCCCACAAACCCTTCTGCAATGCGGCTGAACTAACCCCAAGCTTTGAAACGTAAAATTCAGCAAATTCACAAATAGTAAAACCCCACCCATCCAAAGCGCACACAAATGCCACGTTACCTTTTTGGGGTTGAAAGGTATCCTCTTCATCATCCTCTATAAGCATAATATTTTCATCACCCACCAAATCAGATGGCCCAGCAAGTATGGAATCAACATCGGACAAGTATTTCTCGGACTTATAGGCACTCATGATACCGTTCACCTCATGAACAATCTTTAACAGCCGGGTATAAGCTTCCATTGGGCTCAACTTCAACTCCAAAATCAACCTATCAATCTTATTAAGCACCAAACATGGTGTGAGTTTCTCAATCCAAGCCTGTCGCAAGACAGCATGTGTCTGTATGTGAACTCCCTCTACAGCATCAACCAAAATCAATGCTCCATCACTCAATCTTGCAGCAGTGGAAACCTCGCTACAAAAGTCCATGTGACCAGGAGAGTCTATGAGGTTAATCGAATAATCCCCATATTGAAGAGCTATCGAAGAGCTCTTCATTGTTATCGCACGCCTCTGTTCCTCATCAAGGTAGTCCATGAACCTAAGCCTCCCCGCTAATTTTGGGTGAAGCACACCACCGCCGGTGGCAGCAATCAGATGGTCGGCAAGGGTTGTTTTGCCATGATCAACATGTGCCAATATGCATATATTTCGGATTTTTTGGATATCAAAATCACCCATTTTTACAGAGAACATACAACAGATCACTGCCCAAAATTTTTTCCCTACAACTCAAAACAAGAAACCTCCTTTCCTCAAAGAATTCGCAAATACCAGGTGGCCAATTTGAATGAAGAAAAAGACAGAAGCTTTAATGACAAATACGTACAAAAATATCAGATGGGTCGCTATATAGATGAAAAGGGGTGCATAAAAGAAGGGAACTTTTGATCTCTATTGGGCTCCTTTCTGTGAAGGATTGGCGGAACTCTAGATGTGGTCGTTGCAATTGCTCCGTATAGATGTGATTGCGCTTCTGAAAGCATAAGGAACATGTCTAGTTTCTAACGAAACCGAGAGCGAAGGATATGAAATTTACCAGGATCTCGAGACTATGATAGTAACAGGCAATCTTTCGAAAAGAATAGCAGAGAAATTCGTGAAGAGTTGAAGATGTTTCGCACTTTGGGAAAATTTTGCTTCTATGGAGGTGGCCAAAGGTTCGACGTGAGTTCCCTACGGTTTTATAGGGTTGGATAGATTTAGCGGTAAAATCCTGTCTGAAGACTACTTAGGGTTTCCAAAGGGGCAAATAGAAATTACAGCATATTTTTGACGGAAATCGTATGTATACAGTATACATTATGGGCTACTTACTTCTTTATTTTTTTAATTATTTATGAGGTGTCTGGTAAGGATCTTAGGGTATGCTTGTTTGGGGTCACGAAGAAAAATGTTTAGAAATGGAATGAAACATTACGTTTGGTATCAAACTATCATTTAAGAGGTAACATTTTCATTACCCAATTTTCAACAATCTTTCATTCCCCTGCTAATTCAGGAGAATGAAAATCATTGATTTATTCTCCTGGTACAAGGGCTTTATGCATGTCTTTAATTGGATCATTCATCGAGGGTGAATGAACTTAGGGTATGTGATTATTATTATTAAATTTACAGTTTCTCATAGTAATTTAAATAATCATAATAAATTACAGACTTACTAAATAATATTAATTTAAGGGTAACAAATACAAATAGGATTTTAAAAAAAATCTAAAATTTTTGAAATTGTGGAAAAAAAATTATAATATACTTGATTTTGAACATTCTGTTATTATAAATAGGGTGTATAAAATATAATTAATTAAATTATATTTAAATTTTAATATAAAATAAAATTTTGTTTATCAAAATTTTTAACAAACCAACTACCATCAAAAGTAATGATAATCATTCATTCATCTTAACCAATCATCATAATTATAGTAATTTTATCTATTCACATTCTTCCCTATATTTATTCTCATTCTATTATCTTTTGTGAACCAAGCGCTTTCTTAATTATAAGATCGCACTTTTAAATCATCCACCTCTAGATTAAGTAATCTTATATGGCATACCTTGTGGGCCAATTACTTAATGTCTTCCAATGGAAACCCTAAATATAGTCTAATTTCTTCATTTTTATCCAATTGTCTCAAGAAATCCATATTCATCTACTTGGAGAAGGAGATGAGTGGAGAATGGATTGCAAAAGGGCCGGCCGGCCCGACCCAACCCAACCTGAATACTGCAGCTTGATGTAGGCCCTGAAGATAACGATACTTCTTGTTAACTTGCTGGAATCTAAAAGCTAACGAGCTTCATAGCAAGGCAAGGTTCAATGACGCTTTACAAGAATATATACTTGTAAGTTGCATGCATCTCTCAACCAGTCCTCTCTTCTTTTTTTCCAATGTTTTGTTCTCCTTTGCTACATAAAATTTTCCTTTCTATGCATGAAATTTTCAGTGCTTTACTAATATCTTAGTTCCCTTATGTTGGCATGTTAAAGGTCCCTGTTTGCGTTTGCGTCTGCATTTGCATTATAAGCGTAAATGACGGAAAAAAAATTACCCAAAAAAATTAAATTGAGAAGATTTTTTGAAAAATTTTAAATTTAAATTTCTTAAAAAATTGTATTTTAATTTTTAAAAAAATTATTTTATTAAAAAAGCACTTCTAAATTTTACAATTAAATATTTATTTTTTAAAAAAGTTTTTAATAAAAAAGTACTTTTTTATTTCAAAAACTGAACTAAACAACCGTTAAAAGAGAAAGAGGAGCTCATACTGAGGATTCAACAACCAAGGCTTTAAACAACGTATAAGGTTATCTTATACATTTCAAAAAATTTTGAGCTGCTTATTGTTTAGCAATGTTTTGGAAGTGTGATGATTAGGTTGTCTTTGCAAAAAGAATACTTGGCATACAACTTCATACTATGTTTAACCAGAATTCAAGATTTTAAGTTTTTTCTGTATCTACAGTGGTAAAGCAAACATACTTAGGAGGGCTGACTTGTGTATATAAAAATTTTTCGCAGGTTATCTCAATTCGTGTAATAAACAAATCTTGATTAAATAAAGACAATAGGAATATGTTAGATGTGTTATAAAAGATAGAAATAATATGGTGTACCACTAATTGTAGATGCACCATTTCATAGTTAGTGTACATATGGAT
>JANZLD010109845.1:0-20850 GCA_026413575.1 Erythroxylum carthagenense
TCAAAAACCAATCGATTTCTTTTCTCATCAATTTTCTTAAAGCATACAACATCTATAACACAATACATATACAAAAATACTCATTGAATTTCATTTTAATATTTCTAATTTCCACTAAAAGTTCAGGGTCCAATAATATATTTTGGTTTCATAGCCTAATTTTGGCTTAATTTGTTTTTGGTTATTTATATTGATGTCATACGTGGAGTTTGAAAATAATGTGAAATTTTAGTAATACTATTCCAATTATTCAAATTATGATATTCTTTAATTATTCCAATTATGTTATTCACCAAATTGTGATATTCTAGTTATGCTAACAAATTATACGATCCATCTCCACTTACTTTGTTTACTTATATAAAAATTTGAATATAGGTAAGCAAAGTAAATGGAGGTGGATGGTTGGAATGGAAAATTGACTATGTTTTAAGGTAGGATGTTTGCCTATAGAGAAGATGTTGAATACGTGGGTAGAAATGTAAAAAGTTGGAGCAATGAAATTGAAAGGTTTTGTTATTGGGATATTGAGAGGATGCTTACGAAGCATGTTTAAAGGTCTAAAAGCAAGTAAATTTATGTATAAGGTGCCATAACTAGTTTAAAAATGAGTTAATTGAGGTGGATAAGAGTGGTGCATATGTGATGGTGATAAGTAGAAATTATAACACATTTTACACCCCTATTTTATATTATTTTAAATTATTTACATAGTGCATTTGAGTTAAATTATTACATTTTCTTATTAAATATTCAAGTTATTTAAGTTCTATGAGCTGGAATTTATTTGTTCTTTGAATAAACCATCGGTGGTTGGATGTATCTCTTAGTTCATAATGCGTTTGAGTTATGATTGAGCTGGTTTGATTCTAAAAATTGAAGGGAGATAAGTAGGAGCTAGCTGGTTAGTTGAAACTTGCTCGTTCATTTGTAAATATTATGTTAAATTTATGTTTTATTTCTTTGATTTCTAAACTTGATTTGAACTGTAACCCTTGTCCCCCACTTTGTATATATAATGGGTTAGCTAAATTCATAGGTTTCATTATTTTAAATTGATTTGGTTTAGTATTTTTCCTAAATTCGTGCTTGGATAGAAATTTCATCCAATCTATCCAAGTCTTTACTTTGTCTAGATGTGCTTCATTATGTATGTTTAATCTTTTCTCAACTTGGAAAATAGCATAGCTTAATGTATTTTATATGAAATAACCATGTATTGGATAGTATATACAAAAATGTTGATCAAAACATGATTAATATACATTGTGGTAGATATGGAATTTTTCTTTTAATAGTTCATTAGTTTATCAAAAGATGTTTTATTAGTTGAATTATGTAAAGATATGTTTCTTGATTGAATTAGATGTGTAATGACAAATTAGGATTGTTTTGAAAGTATTACAAGATGAAATATGTGTTGTCAACCTGAAAATTTCAAATTTATGTAACTTGGTTTCATCATTAAAAATTCTAGCATTATATTTTTTGAATAATTATGACTCTTTGTCGAAGAAAATAATTTCTAGCTTTTGAATATTGATTGTGTGGTTCTAAGAATGTGTTATAAGTTTATTTTATCAAGTTTTGATTTTAAATCTTACTAATGTGGTTAAAGAGGACATTATTTGTTGATGATGTTTATATTTTATTATGGAATTCCTTTCATATGAGAAATTTTATTAGGATGTAATTGTCTCTTTTAAAAGTATTATAATTATAAACTAAATTAGTAAATTAACTTTCCTCGTGGGTCGACTCTTATTTGTTTTATATTAAATTAATTAATAAATTCAAAATTAAAATAATGATTTAATTTGTATACACCTAAATGTGACGCCCACATACCCTCTGGGAGGATATGTGGATGCCATATAAGACAATACAAACAAACTAAAACATTTTGTGGAAACATAGCATTTAAAATCTTCCATTAGAAGCAATTCAGAACAAGCATACATCATTTTATATGCTGAACTTAAAACAAACTTATTTCAAACCATACATACATTATATCATATGAACATAATACAAATTTGTTCCAAAAATTGAAACCAGCTTGAAATATAGTTGTTTTAAAGCCTTACAACAATTCAAAGTCATACACTCTATATACAAGCCAAGATAAACTTAAAATACATTTTTATCAAAACAAGACTCAGACTCCATTGGCCGTTGCGGTTGACTCGTCTCGGTCTTTACAATCCTCACTCTGAACCTATACAGGGCAAATCCATCATGCTAAGCATGTATCTTAGTAAGTAATAACTAATCTATATATAAAGTGATAACTCATCATACTGAATTATGTAATAGCATAAGCATGCATTAACATATTGTTTTAACAATAAATCAGACATAATGCGTTTCATAATAGATTTTATAGTTAACAGAGCTGAATATCAAAAGAGGTTATAGACCCTTCAGAACAATTTTATTTATGACAGAATCAAACATATATCAGAATACAAAATCAGATGATTGTTAAGCCATTTATAGAAGTGGGTAATGGGACTTATACAAGAGAGAACGAAGTCTCAACACCAAAGTGTCACAAGAGAGACCGAAGTCTCGACATCAAAGTGTCAAAAGAGCAGCTGCAGATCCTTCTAGGCATGCCTATTTACCCACAACTAGGACTCAACAATTTTAAAACAAAGCAAAGTCATTTCAGACATTTCATGTGCAAAGCAAGTAGTCAATGATATAAACATGCATCAAATGCCTTGGACAATCATTGTCCAAAATTTAGAACACAATCAGCATAAATCAAATTTAACAAGCAAAACAAAGTAAGGTGTGATCATCTAAGATTACTTAAAAAAGCTCCCTTATTGTTTATTGCCTCGAAGTCCCAGTAATATCTGGAAGTGGTCGCTCTAAGTGTTCCTCTATAACATTTAACATATATACAAATCTCTATAACATTTATGTATATTGAATATGTATGATGCATATTCATGACAAATTCTCGGGTATATTTCCTTATTAAACTGATGCAAACATCAATTGTACTTCAAAAGTTTCAAAATTCATACATTCAATTACTATTCTAGCTTTTATTGGAAGCACCTCATTCGGGTCAACTTTGCATAATCAATAAGATTAAGAAAATGATGTATTTATGTAACACTTTCTTCTAGACAGTTATTCCTTTATGTTTTAAGTCGCTATTGATACCAAGATCATTCAATTTGGTTCATTTTCCATGAGTTATGCTCAAAATACCACAGGCTGTGTACATTTGAAATTTTGGCTAGAGCATGATCATGCATTCAAGATATACAACCCATATCTCTCAATTCCAATATCCAAAAATTTCAAACTTAATACCAATTTAAAACTAAGAGAATAAGCTACAACTTTGGTGAAGATACCTTAGTCTAATTCGGCTACATCAATATAGTTTATTCAATAACAATAGGACATAATTTATATCTCGGTTAGTACTACCACCTCAATCAAGACTCAATTTCAAACTAGATTTTGAAAGTCTTAGAGACATAAATACTTCTTCAAGAAAGTTGTAGACATATGACTCTACTTTAATCTGAACTACGAATTACCTCATTTGGACATTTATAGATCAAGATATCATCAAAAAACTAAAGCATGTTCAATAAAAACAATCACCTTTTAATAGCCTCTCGGGACTTTCATCCGAAACTCACTTCCATTTTTACACCAAATTCTTTTCAATTTTTCTAGATCACTTTAGCACAAACACATCACCATTCTATACTCATTAACAGACCAATTTGTGTTTCATAAAATCATCAAACTCTAATCAATTTTCTTAAACCTCTTCATCTTTGTAAAATCAATCATAGACCTATCAATTTTCCAGATTTTTCTTAAGCAGATTTTGGGTCTAATTTGAATGACAATTTTGACCTTGACAGTGGGGTATTTAGGCAAGATCTTCTACTAATCAAATGTTCCTCAATGTTTTGCAAGTCTAATGACACCAATATCATGCATTTTAGTTCAATGTCCTATAAGTTATAATTAAAAATCCACAGATTGTTTTCATACCTCAATAGAACACCAATTTCAACTTCAAACTAAATTTCTAGACTCTTAAAGACATATTTCGAATTCGATCCTTTCATAAAAAGTGTAGTTCTATGTCTCTAGTTTACGTTAAATTAAACTTCATCCAATTCGGATATTCACAGATCAAGTTATGCTCTAAATATAGATGTATATTCAGTAAAATACTACACACATCATATTCCAATGACTATAATCCTTCATCTTCTTAATCATATCACCAAATTTGCTTCTTCTTTCACCACCCACACATGCATCAACACCATTTACGCATGCAACAATCCACAAGCATGAAAATTTACACCTTATATGCATGCATCCACTTACAAACATTAAAACCTCAACAAAAGTCATTTACATTATCATAAAACTTAAAGCATTACTTACTTGATTCAAAGTTCAATTCCTTTAGCAGAAATTCCAGAAATGGGGAGAGAAAATAATGGGTTTGATGATGGTGTTTTCGGTGAAACCAAAGAAAGGAGCTGCAGAAAAGTTTTCCCTATTGCCTAGGTGTCCCTTTCTAAGGTTTGACACATGTCTCCAATGCATATGTTACATGTGTCTTCCAAATAAGGCAACCAATTGTCACTTAACTCTTTGTCCACATGTCACACATCAATAGATCCATTTGTCACTACATAATTAGTCTCTTATTTCAATATTTTTGCTATTCTTAAATAACTCAAAATTTTTAATAATTTTTCCTAAAATTTACCAAAATTCTGAAATAATAACTATTATCACCAAATAAATTTTGTGACATAATTAATCCAAAATTCACACTTTAATCACATTAAAAATCACTTATACCTGGAAAAAAAGTCAATGAATGCATGTTAAATTATTTCATGAATGACAACATTATTCACGTCATGTGTATGCAATATAATGCATGAAATGCATTTTTAAATTCTCAATAAATTTGTGTATAAAGCATCCTAAGGTTCTAACCCTAATCATGGGATAATGAGATGTTACAATTCTCCCATCCTAAAAAAAATTTGTCATCAAAATTCATACCTGATTTGAATAGTTGCGGATATTGAGCTTTCAGGGTTTCTTCTAGTTCCCATGTTGCTTCCTCAAGTCCATGGTCTTGTCAAAATACTTGTACCAAAGGTATTGACTTGTTCCTAAGTTGTTTAACTTCTCTGGTTAATATAGAAATTGACCATTCTTCATAAGACAAATCTGGTTGTACTTAAATTTCTTGCACAGGAATCTTATGTGATTAGATCGATATCTTCTTAATATAGAAACATGAAATACATTATGTAACCTGGCCAATTCTTCAGGAAGAGCTAGTTGATAAGCTACTGGTCCAATTCTTCTCAGAATTTTATAAGGATCAATGTATCGTAGACTAAGCTTACCTTTCTTCCCAAACTGAAGTATGTGTTTCCATGGTGATACTTTTAAGAATTCCTTATCTCCTACATGATACTCAATATCTCTTCTTTTTAGGTCAGCGTAGGATTTTTGTCAATCATTGGCAGCTTTCAACCTTTGCTGGATAACTTGAATCTTTTCTTCGGTATCTTTCACAATATCAAGTCCGATACTCTTGTTTTCACTTAATTCAGTCTAATATACAGGAGTTCTATATCTTTTGCCATACAACGCTTCATAAGGTGCCATGCCAATGCTCATTTGATAACTGTTGTTGTAACCAAACTCCATCAGATTCAAATAATTATCTCAACTCCCTGGAAACTCTAACATACAACCCTCCAACATATCTTCTAATATCTGTATAATTCGTTCAGATTGTCCATCTGTTTGGGGATGAAAAGCAGTACTAAACTTAACCTGAGTTCCCAGAGCCTTCTGTAAACTTTTTCAAATTCTCGAAGTAAATCGAGGATCATGATTAGAAATGATAGACAACAGTACTCCATGCAATCTCACTATCTCGTTCACATATAACACTGCAAGCCTATCCAAAGAATAGTCAGGACGAACAGGCAGAAAATGAGCAGATTTGGTAAACTTATCCAGAATTTCCCATACAGCATCATGTTTCTTTGAGTGAGAGGAAGTCCGGTAACAAAATCCATGGTAATGTTATCCTATTTCCATTGAGGAATAGAAATAGGATGTAACAAACCAAATAGAATCTGGTGCTCAGCTTTAACCTGTTGACACGTCAGACATTTAGCTACATAATCTACAACATCCCATTTTATACCTGACCACCAGTAATGCTGCTTCAGATCTTGATATATCTTGTTTTTACCAGGATGTATAGTAAATATTGTATTATGAGCCTTAAATAACAACTTCTTCTTCAATTCATCATTGGCTGGCACACACAACTAATCTTTATAATACAATTCACCATCTCCTAGCACAGAAAAATCAGATTGTTTACCATCCTGAGTAGCTAAGATAAGTTGTTGTAACTTATCATCAACTCTCTGAGCATCACAAATTTCTTGTCTCAAAGTAGGCCTTACTTTCAATTGAGCTATTAAAGCTCAATCAGATACAATTTTCCATTCACTCTGCTTAAATGATAATGCTGAAATGGTATTCCGACTCAAAGCATCAGCTACAACTTTAACTTTACCTGGATGATAATCCACAATACAATCATAGTCCTTAAACAACTCTAACCAATGTCGTTGTCTCAGATTGAGTTCCTACCAGGTAAGCAGATACTTCAGACTTTTATGATCTGTGAAAATTCTAAAATTTTCACCATACAAATAGTGCCACCAAATTTTTTAGGCAAATACTATTGTAGCAAGTTCCAGATCATATGTAGGGTAATTCTATTCATGAGACTTTAGTTGCCTAAAGGCATAAGCAACTACTTGTCCATCTTACGTAAAAAATGCAACCTAAACTATTTATCGATGCATCAGTATACATAACATACTCTTTACCAGAAGTTGGCTAAACCAATGCAGGAGCTTCAATAAGCAAACTTTTTAGTTGATCAAAACTATTTTGACATCTATCAGACCATTCGTACTTCACTCCTTTCTGTAACAGTTTAGTTAAAGGGGAAGCTAATACCAAAAACTCCTTCACAAATCGAGGATAATAACCAGCCAGACTCAGAAAACGTCTCACTTCTGTCATATTCCGTGGTGGCTTCCAGTTAACAATCGCTTCTATCTTACTATGATCAACTCTAATTCCTTCAGAAGAGACAACATGCCCTAGAAATTATATCTCCTGAAGCCAGGAATCACACTTACTCAGCTTAGAATATAACTGTTTTTCCAGCAAGATCTGTAGCACAATTGGGAGATGCTCAGTATGATCATATTCATTCTTAGAATATACCAGGATATCATCAATAAATACCACAACAAACTGGTCCAAGTAAGGCCTAAATACCCTATTCATCAAATCCATAAATGTCGCTGGAGCATTAGTTAACCCGAATGGCATTATCAGGAATTCATAATGTCCATATCAGGTTCTAAATGCAGTCTTCAGTACATTTAAATCTTTTACCTAAAGTTGATAGTATCCTGATCGTAGATCTATCTTTGAAAACACTCTTGCATCTTTCAATTGATCAAATAGATCGTCAATCCTTGGCAACAGATACCTATTCTTCACTGTGACTCTATTCAATTGTCTGTAATCAATGCACATCCATAGTGTATCATCCTTCTTCTTAACAAACAGGACTGGTGCTCCCCATGGTGAGACATTGCGTCGAATAAACCCCTTATCCAAAAGCTCTTGTAACTGTACCTTCAATTCCAATTCAGTAGGAGCCATTTTGTATAGTGCTTTAGATATAGGAGCGGTGCCAAGCATGACTTCAATAGACAACTCCACTTCTCTTTTAAGAGGAAGTCTAGGTAATTCTTCAAGAAACACATCAGGAAATTCATTCGCCACAATATCTAGCAATGTACTACTCTCCTTCTTAGAGTCAAACATCAAAGCCAAATATGCTTCACATCCCTTCCTGAGGAGCTTTCGAGCTTGCATAGCAGATACCACATTAGCTAAGGAACTACTATCGATGCCTTACAATACTATTATAGGTTGATTAGGCTTCCTAAGCATAACTATTTTAGCATCACAATCAATTATTACCTGATGCTTGGACATCCAATCCATACTCAGAATCAAATCAAATTCATAAAAAGGTAATCTGATCAGGTCTGCTACATAATCATTTCCTTGGATCATAATAAGAACGTTTCTATACACCAGATTAACCAACACATTACTACCCAAAGGACTAGTTACATGCATGTCATACTCTAACTGATTTATAGGCATCTCCTTATCAAATATTTCTCCAACTCAGATATACGAATACGTAGATGCAGGGTCAATCAATGCTTGCATTTCAGAATTAAAGAGAGAAACAATACCAACAATGACGTCTAGTGCATCCTGATCTTCACAAGCTTTCAGTGCATAAGCTGAGTCGAAGCAAAAGGCCCAGCTGGTCGATTCACAATTTCTAAGTGGGAACTCAGATTAGGTTTGTTCTGATTGTATCCTCCTTGACCTCTACCTCGTCCTCTATTCCTAGCAGATGTATGAGAGACCTCCCTACTGGCTTGTGATGTCTAAGCCTGTCTGAGAGGGAAACTAGCTATCTTAACAAACACCCCACATCAATCAGGGCATTCCAGGGCACCAAAACCTAGGCCTTTGGATGAACCCCTACCATTGAGGAATAGTTTTATCACTTTCCTTGAGTCCCAGATCCCTAAGTAACTTTCAGTGTAGAGGAAGTACCTTCTCGACTTTGTTTACTTGAGAACTGACCTCTTCTTACAAAGCCCCACCGTTGACTTCTTTCTCTCCTGACAATTTCCTGTCTCTCTATTTTCATTGCAACCTGTACTAGCTGATGGTAAGTCATTTGCTGTTAACAAAGTAAACGCTGCCAGATGCTCCTTAATGGAGTCATGCAAACCATCCTGAAACTGGTGACATCGGAACTCCTCAGTAAGCACAGATTCAGGGGCATATTTACTGAGTTGCTTGAATTTTCGATCATACTTAGCAACTGATAAGTTTCTTTACTTCCACTTATCCTTTCTGTAAGCCTCTGTCACATACTTAGCTTTGAAATCTTGGGCAAGCTGCGGATTTTTCATAAAAAACTTCTACCATTCATAGGCCGCTCCCTGAAGAAGAGAGACAACATAGTGTACCATCTACTATGGTGGACAGCTGATCTCATCCAATACCCTCTTCACCTTCTCAATCTAGAATTCAACTCTCTTTGATTCCTCTAAAAATGTTCCAGTAAATCCCTCGGCTCCGTACTTTCGCAGCTGATCAATTGGAGCTTTAGGTGTTGTCATCCGATGCAATAGTGTCATCTATCTTGCGACAGCTTCATTAAAGCCTCTCCCTGAGCTGGAGGAGGAAGTGGCATCTTAGCTTCTCCTCGATTATCTCCAAAAGGTCCAGACATTGCTGTACAAGATCGCTCAAGATTATTACTCTCAACAACCTCATCAACGACTTCACGAGATCCATCCATCTTTAATTCTATAAACAAAACATAGGACACCGCATTAGGCCAAACACAACTTGTAAACTCAAATAACAATGGTTAAGCGCTGGTTAAACTAGAATCGCCTAAACCATACTCTGATGCCACACAAGACAGTACAAACAAACCAAAACATTTCGCGGAAGCATAGCATTTAAAATCTTCCATTGGAAGCAATTCAGAACAAACATACATCATTTTATACACTGAACTTAAACAAACTTGTTTCAAACCATGCATACATTATATCACATGAACATAATACAAATTTGTTCCAAAAATCAAAACCAGCTTGAAACATATTTATTACAAAAACTTACAACAATTGAGAGTCATACACTCTATATACAAGCCAAGATAAACTCAAAATACATTTTTATCAAAACAAGACTCAGACTCCATTGGTCATTGCGATTGTCTCATCACAGTCTTTACAATCCTCACTCTGAACCTATACAGGACAAATCCACCGTGTTAAGCATATAGCTTAGTGAGTAATAATTAATCTATATATAAAGTGATAATGCATCATACTAAATCATGTAATAGCATAAGCATGCATTAATAGATTGTTTTAACAATAAATCAACATAATGCATTTTAGAACAGATTTTATAATTAACAGAGCTGAATATCAAAAGAGGGTATAAACCCTTCAGAATCAAAACACAATTTTGTTTATGACATAATCAAACATATATCAGAATATAAAATCATATGACTGCTAAGCCATTTACAGAAGCGGGTAATGGGACTTATACAGGAGAGACCGAAGTTTTAACACCGAAGTGTCACAGGAACAGTTGTAGACCCTTCTAGGCATGCCTATTTACCCATAATTAGGACTCAGTAGTTTTAAAACAAAACAAAGCCATTTCATACATTTCATGTGCAAAAAAAGTAGTCAATTATATTCACCTGCAATTAGAACTTTCAATGATATAAACATGCATCAAACGCGTCCAGAATTCAGAACACAATAAACATAAATCAAATTCAACAAGTAAAATAAAGTAAGGTGTGACCATCTAAGATTACTTAAAAATACTCCCTTATTACTTATTTTCTCGAAGTCCCAGTAATATCTGGAAGTGGTCGCTCTATGCGTTTCCTTATAACATTTAACACCTATACAATTCACTATTGTATATGATTAAGAATTCATTTATGTATACTGAATATGTATGATGCATGTTTATGAAAAATTCTCAGGTATATTTCCTTGCTAAACTGATGTAAACATCAATTGTACTTCAAAAGTTTCTAAATTCATGCATTCAATTACTATTCTAGCTTTTGCTGGAAGCACCTTATTTGGGTCAACTTTGCATAATCAATAAGATTAAGAAAATGATGTATTTCTATAACACTTTCTGCTAGACAATTATTTCTCTATGTTTTAAGTTTCTATTGATACCAAGATCATTCAATTTGGTTCATTTTTCTATAATTTAGGCTTAAAATATCATATACTATGTACATTTGAAATTTTGGCTAGAGCATGATCATGCATTCAAGTTGTACAACCCATATCTCTCAATTTCAATATCCAAAAATTTCAAACTTTGTACCAATTTAAATCTAAGAGAATAAACTACAACTTTGGTGAAGACACCTTAGTCTAATTCAGTCTACATCAATACAGTTTATTCAATAACAACAGGACATAATTTTTGTCTCGGTTAGTACTATATCCTTAATCAAAACTCAATTTCAAACCATATTTTGAAGGTCTTAGAGACAAAATTAAAATTCTACTTCTTCAAGAAAGTTGTAGACATATGTCTCTACTTTAATCTGAATCACAAATCACCTCATTTGGACATCTACAGATCAAATACCATCAAAAGACCAAACCATGTTAAATAAAAACAATCACCTTTTAATAGCCTTTCGAGACTTTCATCCGAAACTCACTTCCATTTTTACACCAAATTCATTTCAATTTTTCTAGATCACTTTAGCACAAACACATCACCATTCTATACTCATTGACAAACCAATTTTTTTTTTCATAAAATTATCAAATTCTAATCAATTTTCTTAAACCTCTTCATCTTTATAAAATCAATCATAAACCTATCAATTTTCCAGATTTTTCTTAAGCAGATTTTGGATCTGATTTGCATGACCATTTTGACCTCAACAATGGGGTATTTAGGCAACATATTCTACTAATAAAATGTTGCTTAATGTTTTGAAAGTCTAATGACACCAATATCATGCGATTTAGTTCAGTACCCTGCAAGTTATAATAAAAAATCCACAGACTATTTTCATACCTTGATAGAACACCAATTTCAACTTCAAGCCAAATTTCCAGACTCTTAAGGACATATTTTGAATTTAATTCTTTCATGAAAAATGTAGTTCTATGTCTCTAGTTTACTCTAAATCAAACTCCATCCAATTTGGATATTCACAAGTCAAGTTATTCCCTAAATACAGATGTATGGTCCAGTTATTCCCTAAATACATATGTATGTTCAGTAAAATACTACATATATCATATTCCAATGACTATAATCCTTCATCTTCTTAATCATATCACCAAATTTGCTTCTTCTTTCACCACCCACACATGCATCAACACCATTTATGCATGCAGCAATCCACAAGCATGAAAATGTACAACTTTTACGCATGCATCCACTTACAAACATTAAAACCTCAATAGAAATCATTTACACTATCATAAAACTTAAAGCATTACTTACTTGATTCACAATTCAATTCCTTCAATAGAAATTCTAGAAATGGGGAGAGCAAATAATGGGTTTGAAGATGGTTTTTAATGCCTAGGTGTCCCTTTTTAAGGCTTGACACATGTCTCCAATACATGTGTTACATGTGTCTTTCAAGAAAGGCAACCAATTGTCACTTAACTCTTTTTCCACATGTCACACATTAATATATCCATTTGTCACTTTATAATTTGTCTCTCATTTCAATATTTTAGCTATTCTTAAATAACTCAAATTTTTAATAAATTTTTCTAAAATCCACCAAAATTCTGAAATAGTAACTATTATCACCAAATAAATTTTGTAACATAATTAATCCAAATTCACACTTTAATCACATTAAAAATCACTTATACTGAAAAAATATCAATGAATGCAGGTATAATCATTTCATGAATGGCAACATTATTCATATGCATGTGTATGTCATATAATGCATGAAATGCATTTCTAAATTCTCAATAAATTCTTATATAAAGCATCCTAGGGTTCTAACCCTAATCATGGGATAATGGGATTTTACACCTAACGACACATATCAGATGTAGATATGTAAGCTAATTACATAATATAAGGTGATAGAGATCTATATTAATCATGGATACAATTTTTCATATTTAGAATAATATTTTGATGATGATGTTGAGATTGAGGTTAGTATTGGAATTTTAGATGATTTCCTCATCAATTCACTTAATCCATTTTTGTGTAATCCATTACTAAAGATGTAAATGAGCAAGAAGATGTAGGTGTAAGTGGGAGTGAAGTTGATCTAGAAGAACAAGAAGAGAATGATGTAAGGATCAAAAAGGAGTTTGATTCAACTTTGAATGATAAAGAGTTGGAATTATCTAGGATTTAGTTGCTTCATTTAAAATGGGAGAGTTGAAGAAAAAATTGAGAGCAATATTTGCAACATAAAATAGAAAAATGGAAAGTGATATATGAAAATGCATGGAAAATACAACAAATGATGAATATGTTAAAAGATGATAATGACAAGAATGAAATTATGACATATTAATTTGATTCATAAGACAATTGTCGCTTTGAAGAAGGTGGTTTAGATGTGGATGAGGGGTTAAGACATAAATCAAATGTATATAGATTCAACCCTCTTAAGAGAAAGATTAAGATTGAACTCAATATGCACTTCACAAGCTAATTATTGATGAAAGAAGGGAGTTTATTTTTACAAGGAATATTAAATAATTTGTGAGAACCAAATGTGTGAGTAAATACTATAAATGGTATATTTTAGTGAGCTTGGTGAAAGATTTAAATAGTTTTCAAGTAAGTATTATGAATTTTCTGGTAATTTTAAATTTAGAATTCAATAATGTTGTGGATTGATTGCTTACACATATGTATATAAGTTAGAGTTTATGAATAAAAATGCATATGCAATCCTATTTTTCACAACAGAAGTGTGGGTTCAAAGTGGCATGCAAACAATTACTTCAAAGACTTGTTGGGACTCTTTGCTATGAAGCTAATATAATTGAGGAAATTTGTGAAGAAAGATTTGAGAGTTGATATTGGTTATAATATTTTTTATAAGGCTAAGAAATTAGTGATAGAGGGAATGCAAGGAGGTGTAAGGGCAGAATATAACAAGTAGTGGGATTATAGGAAAGAACTTTCAAAGTTAAATCCTGGTTCAATAATTAATTTGGTTATTGAAAGGTCATCACTTGGAGATCATTTGCAACCATTATTTGATATAATGAATGTGTGTTTTGGATTTTGCAAGAAGGACTTCTTAGTTGGATGTAAAAAGTTGATAGGACTAGATGGTTGCTTTCTTAAAGGGATTGTCAAAGGTGAGTTATTGACAACAGTTAGGCGAGATGAAAATAATAATATATTTCCTGTGGCATAGTTTGTAGTTTATACTAAAATAATAAAAACTTGGAATTGGTTTTTAAAATTGTTGAAGAAAGACTTGGATCTAAAAGATGGAGGAGGATAGGTAGTGATTTTTTTATCAATAAAGGTTATACTATGAATTTTTATATACTTTAGTACCATATACTTACTTTGTTAGTTATTTACTAAAAATTTTAATGAAATTTATATAAAGTTTTATTAAGGCACTTGATAAGCAACTCCCAAAGGTTGAAGTGAGGTTTTGTACAAGACATATGCTTGCCAATGGAGAAAGAGGAGTCACAAGGGACTCAAATTGGAAAGACTATTCTAAAAGTGTTGTAAGTTATCCAATGAACTTGACCTTTTTTTTTCCATTTAAAAGAGTTATAAGAGTAGTCAGAAAATGCTTACAGTGATCTACTAAGAATTCTAAAGGAAAATGGGAAAGAGCATATTTTAAACACTTCATTCAAGTGTCAAATTATGGATAACAATCTTTATAAAGCATTTAATGGAAGCTTAACTGAAGTCCAGAGTAAAAACATTATTGTCATGCTTGAGGAAATTAAATTGCTTGTGATGAAGCAATTGGTTAAGAATAGGACTATGGTAACTAAATAGAGAGATGACATTAGTCTAAGAATAAAGAACAAATTGAGAGTTAATAAGGAGATAAACATTAATTGTAAACTTGAGAGTGGTGGTATTGGCATATTCGAAGTGATATATAAAAGAGTTCAAAATGTAGTGAACTTAAGGAATAAGACATATACTTGTAGAAGCTGGGACCTGAAAAGAATCTCATGTTCATGTGCCATTGCTACCATCAAGTACAGTAATGAAGAGCCTACAAAATATGCGTCTAATTAGTTTATAAAGGAAAAGTGCCTACAAGCTTATCAAAATATGATGGAGTCATTTCAAAGAGATAAATTTTGGCCTAATACTGAACATAAACCACCATTACCACCTCTATTTTGAAAAATGACAGGCAAGCCAAAAAAGAATATAAGAAAGGAGGATTAGGAGAACACTACGAAGGGCAACTATATGTCAAGGAGAGTTATGAAAATAACATGTCAAAGATGCTTCCAATAAGGACACAACAAAAAAACATGTCCTATGAAAGGTGTATAGTAATAAGTATCAACAGATACACATTTAAGTTAACAAATTATTTATTATAATCAGTGTGAATGAGCTGTATAGTTTCCTATTTTGTTCTACTTAGATATTTCTTATATAGGATTCTTCCTTTTTTAGGAATATAGACAATTGTATACAATTGTAGTTGACCTTCCTTATATATAGATCTTTTAACCTATATATATACATTGAAATATATGAAGGAATTATTCCGTCAACTTACAATTTGGTATTAGAGCTTTTGGGTACAATTTTTAACCCCAACCATTTTTTCCTACAAACTCAACCCTCATGTCTACGAAAACTGACTATGAACTTTCAGACAACAAGAAAATTTCCACTATGACTATTCAAAGCACTCCTTCATCCATTCATATTAAATTGGATGGTACTAACTATCATGTTTAGTCTAAGATTTTGGAGATGCATATCACTGGAAGAAAAATATGGGCTTCATTACTAAGAAAAAGGTTGCACCGGCAGACAGTGATCCTAGCTATGATGAATGGAAGGTTGAAGATACACTTGTCAAATCTTGGCTCATTAATTCAATGAGTTATAATCTAATGTCACATTTTACGCAATGTGGCATAACAAAAGAATGTGGCACAACAAAAGAAGTCTGGGATGCTGTGAAAAGGAGTTATCTTGAAGTTATCAACTATTCTCAAGTTTATGAATTGATAAAGAAGTCCTTCCAATTACATCAAGATGCTCGCATTTTAGCAGAATATTATAATAAATTGAATTTAATTTTTAAGGAGCCTAATTACCGAAGGCCAAATGATATGATATGTGCTGTGAATCTTGAAAAATACAGAGAGTGTATTGCACAAGACAGGGTGTATATCTTTCTTGCTAGCCTTGATCATAATTTAAATAAGGTTAGTAGTTGTGTTCTAACTACTTCTCCTTTGCCAAGGCTAGAAGAGGCCCCTTCATTAGTTCATCGAGAAGTACAACGATAGGTTACTGTGGGGGCAGAAACTCACTCTAAGGTTTCAACTCTTGTTATCCAAAAGCACTCTTACTTTGGATCTTGGATATTCCACAACTCCTCAATCTTATTTTTTCACCTATTGTCATAAGAATACACACACAATTGACTTTTTTGGAACAAGCATGGGTATCCAGAATGGTATAAACTCAAGTAGGCTAAAAGGAAAAGCAAAAAAACTGTTCAAAATGCTACTACCACTAATGCCACTCCATCTCTTACTTCTCATTTATCTCAACTATCTTCCGAAGAAGGTAAAATGGGTTTATCTATTATTTAAACTATCCTTAACACTTGGGTTTTTGATTTAGGGGCCACTTGCCATATGACTAGTAATTCTTCCATTATTGACCTCCTAACATCTCCATCTGTTAAGTTTGTTCAGGTTGCTAATGGGAACACTATGCTAATCACAGGGCTAGAAATGTGTACCTTTCTCTCACATTCTCCATGTCTTGTGTTTTACTTGCACCTCAACTTTCAAATAACCTCCTCTCTATTAGCAAGTTTATAAAGAATCTTAATTGTTCTATCATTTTTTACTCCACTCATTGTGTTTTCAAAGACAATCTCAAAAGGATGACAATTGGCTTTGGTAAGGAGAGAGACAATCTGTATTATGCATGATCATTTCACCTTTAAACTATCATCATATATGTTTGTAAGTCACCACCGTACATGACTAGCATTTAACTTAAATGCTAGTCATAAGGGTGACTTGGTAAGTCACCCTTGTGCGTGGTAGTCATGGCATGGTAGTCATGAGATTTAATGAATGTGATCGGAGATTTAATTAGTTTCATTAAATGAGGTATGATATTAGTTGAGGTTTATATGTATTTGCTACAGTAAAACTGTGTCAGGTGTTTGTAGAAAGTAGCTACTCTTTGTATTTATTGCATTTAACTTTAAGTTCATTGATTATTCACAGCTACTCCATTGTCTATTTTCACCTTTAAAATGGAAAAGTTAACACAATCTTACATTTACCTGATCAATGACTCTGATTCTTTACCGATTCCTTGTGGGTTCACTTAGATCTTGCCAATGCTGTCTTTCTTTGTTTTTGTTTGTAAGTTTTGTTCTTTCTATGCTCTAATCATGTCTCATTTGATTGAAAGGAGGATTGTTTTTATTTTTTGATTGAATCTTGTATTTTTGGATTCTTATTGAGTTTGTGTAGGTATTTCCTTTTACTTTGCTTTTTTATAATTACTGAGATCGATTGAGGTTTAGTTTACTTTATTAGTTCTCATTAATTAGGGAAAAGGCTTTTTTTGATCATCTCCTGGATTGTATTGAGTGTTAACTTACGTTTTCGTTCATGGTATGTTTTAAGTTTCAAAGATTGTTTCTTAAACTTGTTGCTGTTTCGGTGTTAATGCTTGGATAGTTACAGTAACATTATATTGAATGTATATAGACCTATTTGCGTTGAAGCATTCAATTCTGACTATATTTAACGTGTATAAGAGATTGACAAACTTATATTTGTTTGTGTATACATGGATTAATTTGGCTCCACTTGCAGTTATTTAATCATTTAGACAATCACAGATTCTCATATTTTGTTGTCAAATTAGAAGCATTAACAATAACCTTTTCTTTTAACAGAACATCAACTTAAAAGTTTGGTGGCTAAAGATATACAGTTGTCATGTGATCATTTTTTGTTCTTAATTGGTGTCAAGACCCTGGGGTGGAGTGGCAAGGATTAGAACTCAAGATTTATATTTGTCAATATTGAAATGTCTATTTCTAATACAAAGAGTTTGGGTCATATCTGTTAGTTTATGATAATTTCAATTATATTATATTTTTATATTTTATTTTATCTTGTATGGTTCGATCCATTTTGTATCATAGATGATATAAATGTTTAATCTCATATTTATAGTTACAAAATACTTATATTTCAATCTTTAATTTAATTTAGTATTTGGGTTTAATTGATCATGCATTCAAAGTTGATTATTTAATATTTACAAATTTATTTTTATCTTTTTTCTAACATTATTTAATTATTTAATAATTTTTTGGTTAAATAAAAAGATATTACAATAAAAATTTATATAATTTTTAATAATATTCACAAGTTAATTATATTACTCAATTTAAATTAAGAAATCAAATAATTTTAAATTAAATAATTAATTAAAATATATTGATGGTAAAAAGTATTTATATAATTATTTTGTTGGAATAATCTAATTGTAATCAATTAAAGTAACTCACTAGTGAAACCAACTGCAAATTGATTAACAAGTTTATAATGTTTTCTCATCTTGTATGATTCGATGACATCATCTCAAAAAAGATACAAAAGAGAAAGTTAAGGGCGAATGATATAGGTAGGATTCATTGGCCAAAAGAAATATTTTGTCTCTTTTGCGACCTTTGTAACCAATATATTTAAAGGAGTAAGGGAAAACGTGGTGGAGTTATTTGTCAAAGGATACCACGAAAGAAGGTGAAGGAAGCGTATCATAAAGTGACCAACTTACAATGGGATAAAACTAAGCTTAAAAATAAGTTTGATTAGATAAGAATTAGATGGAGTCTTTGAAAACAGTTGAAAAGGAAAGAAATAGGATTAGGATGGGACTATGACAAAGGAACAATTGCTACTAGTGAGGAGTGGTGGACTTTGAAGATTAAGGTTAGCCTATTTTAAGTTATTTTCCTTTACTTTAATGCTTAATAAGTAGTTAAATATAAATTAATTATTTTTGTGTAGGAGAACAACAATTTTAAAACATTTAAAGAGGAAAGGCTTGAACCTGAGTTTGAATGTCAGTTGGATCAATTTTTTGGATGTTTGGCCCGAGGAGAAATTACATTTTGTCTTGTGGCTACAAGAACAATGAGAAGTTGAGGAAGTATGTGGTCCTTCTCCACTTAATAGCTATAATGTTCATCATCAGTTGTTAGGCTATCATAAACATGAGAATATAGATGAGACTAGTGGTCTAAACAATTATCAAATGACTGGTGACTGGGAAGAGGAGTGGAGAGAAACCACCTTGATCTTTGCATCTACTCCTGTTGTTACCCCTCAAGATTCATATGATGAAAGGAGTGAGAGAAGAAGATGCAAAAGGGATTTGGAGAATGAAAGTTCACAAAGCAACAAGAGTGTAAGAACTGATTCCACCAAAAGGGTAGGAAGATCTACAGCAATGTATGAGAGACTTGACGATATGATGTAATTGATCTAAGAGTGCAACAATAGTGATGAATACTTCTATTACGAAAATTTTGAACACGATGAATATTGGTGCATCACAAAGTACTGGTGCAGGTGTGTCACATCATGATGTTACAAATGCTTTAACTATGTACTTTGCCAAGTTTAGAGACTAGTACTCATGAATTTTACTTTATTTGCTTATTGATTGAAGATCCGTAAAGAAGGGCCATTTTGTTGGGTTTAATAGATGATACAAAAAGAGTTAAATACATAAAGTTTATGTATGATTATGACAAACATAAAAAACATTAAACATAGTTTCTATCTATGCATTACTATGTTTAGTTTATTGTTTTTATTATTTGTGCACTTATGTTGACATGGTATGTTTTAAGACGTTACGAAATTGGTTAGCTTATTTTATTATATTATGTTATCTTGTTGATAATCTATAATTTTATTACGTGTTATATTATTTATTTCTTTATATTTAGACATATTAGTGTTAAGTTTATTTAGAATATAATTTTACTTGTTGATTTATAGGTATGGATGATAATATTATGCAAATTATGCGACTTTTACAAATTAAGCAATTTTTGGATAATGAGATTGAGTTTTGGGATTCAGTCACTTGTGTAACGGGTTACATAGGTGTGTATTTTTTTTAACCACATATACAAGGGACCATGCATGACTTCCTATCAAACAAGAGAACTATGGATGAATGAATTATTGAATGGTCATGAAAAACAATGTTTTAATACATTTAGGATAAATCAAAATACACTTCGTCAATTATGTATGCTTTTGGAAAATAATTATTGTTTGAGACCTTTAGATAGGATGCCTATTTTGGAGAAAATCGGTTTATTCGTGTATGTCCTAAGTAAAGGTTACCCTAATAGAGATACCCAAGAGCATTTTCAACATTCAGGTGAAACTGTGAGTAGAGTTTTTAAAGAAGTTTTGAGTGCCATGGATGGATTTTCAAGGGATTTACTTATACCAAACGATCTCGAATTTAAGGAGATCCCACAAAAAATTGCCAATGATGCTAGATATATGCCACATTTAAGGTAATTCAATATGTTCTTCCTCCCCCTTCATTATATTTTTCATTGAAAATTGTTGTTTTATCATCTTATAATCATTATTTTATATTAGGATTGCATTGGAGCTATTGATGGTACACATATAGTGTTACAGAAGAGGATCAAATGACATATAGAGGACGGAAAGGAATAATGACTACCAATGTATTGGCAGTGTAGCATCATCCCGTTACTGTTAGTAAGGGTATTCTGGTAATTGGGTCATACTGATAGGATTTACTGCACATACTGACTGAGCA
>JANZLD010112659.1:0-20787 GCA_026413575.1 Erythroxylum carthagenense
TGAGGACCCTCGTGGTCATTGTATCTACCAGATTGGTTATGTAAACTGTTTTCCGCAACATACATATATGTAAGTGTGTGATTGTTTCAAAACAAAATTTTTGGTACTGTGTTTTGTCTGAGAGGGGTAGCATCCCATCCTTGCAGGGCACGGATTCGGATATCCCCATCGATGTCAGGTCCGGGTCTTACGGGAGTGGGGTGTTACATTAATTTAGTGGATGTTACTCCTACAAGAATTTGAGTCGGATATGCGACAACAAGGGGGCTAAAAATTTGATGGCTGATCATCTGAGTCGAATCACTCCAACTAATCCATATGATGTTTTCCAAGATGAATTTTCAGATGAAAGTCTCCTTACAATCCAACAGGTATTTCGTGGTATGCTGATATAGTAAATTTCTTGGTGACCAAGTCCTTACCTGGAGCTGAAAAGGATAAAATTAGACGAGTGGCCAAATATTAGATATAGGATGAACCTCATCTTTGGAAATTTTTGTTAATCAAATTATTATGTGTGTTTTAGATGATGAAATTCCTTCCATATTAATTTTTTGCCATTCATCTATATAGGGGACACTTTAGCCCTAAAAGAATGATCCCCCTCTCCAAAACAATGCCCCCTTTTTAGCTTATAAAATTCTCAAATGTGGTTTATTTTGGACCAAATTATTTTATGACACTTACATGTTTTGTAAGTCTTGTGATTGTTACCAAAGAACAGATAGTCTAGGATGAAGAGATCAAATGTCACTTACAAATTTCTTGATATGTGAAATTTTTTATATATGGGGAATTGACTCTATGGGTCCTTTTCCTTCATCTTTTGGTAAGACTTATATCATTTTTTATATGGATTATATGTCGAAGTGGATAGAAGTGAAAACTACTCATACAGATGATGCTAAAGTGGTAGTCAATTTTGTCAAATCTAACATTTTTGTCAAGTATGGAATACCTCAAGCTATGATTAGCGACATGAGAACTCATTTTTGCAATAAAATTTTTGCAATATTGATGAAGAAATATGGTTATTCATATCTTGTTTTGACTGCATATCATCCATAGACAAGTGGGCAAGTTGAAGTCTCCAACCAAGAAATTAAATAAATTTTGGAAAAAGTTGCGAATCTGAACATAAAAGATTATAGCTTACGTTTGGATGATGTCTTATGGGCATATTGAACTGCTTACAAAATTCCAATAAGCATATCGTTGTACCGATTAGTTTTTGGTAAACCTTGTCATTTGCCTGTCATAAAGCCTACTGGGTTGTTAAGAAGTTAAACATGGATTTGGAATAGGCTGGTGATAATAGGAAGTTGTAATTGCAAGAGTTAGAAGACATCTGTAATGAGGCCTATGAAAATGTAAAAATTTATAAGGACAAAACTAAAGCTTTTCAAGATAAAATGATTTTAAGGAAGCAATTTTCAGTAGGACAAAAAGTTCTTTTTTATCATTAAAAGCTTAAGTTATTTCTAGAAAAATTACTTTCTCACTGGCTCAGACCATTATTGTTACTAATGTATTTTCTCATGGTGTAGTAGAAATTCAAAGTTTAGACACTTCCAAGGTGTTTAAGGTTAATAGACACGACCTGAAACTATACTATAAGAATTCTCCAATTAAGAATGTCGAAGAGACAGAGCTGGTAGCCCCAATCTATCCCTGATCAGGTAAGTCAATAAACACATCTAGCTAATGACTTAAAAGAAGCGTATTTAGGGGTAACCCAAAAAAATTCATGTGCAATTTTATTTCTATTTTTAAGTATTCCTCAATTTTAAATTTTTTTAAATTCATTTTTTCAGCTATTAATTTTATTCCATTCCCTTTAGTGTTTTCACATGTCAATATTTTCAATTCTAGTTTAATAAAAAAAATTAAAATAGTTCTCGCCCACCCGCTACCATCTCACCCAACCACTACAATTTCAGCCTTACCCTTTCATTCACCCACTCTAATTTCATTCACCCACCCACTGCAAATTTATCGAACACCCATACCATTCTAATGAAAAGCCCAAAACTTTTACCCTCTTTACTACTATAACCAACGCCACCCACCATTGCAAATTTTCATTGACTTTGTGCTCTTATTTTAGTGATTTCATATTTGTAAAATTCCAGAGCTTGGGACTATGCCACGCAAGAAGAACGACTCATGTCGGTTAGCTTCACCAATCCTTACATTGGTTAACACTCAACCTCCATCAGATACCATAGCTGCAATGTCGAGTCCCTCCATTCCTTCGATTTCTAAACCGACCTTACCTATAACTAGAAATCGAACCCAGAAAGGTAAACAAATAGAAAGGAGAAGCCAATAGAACTCACGAAGTGGGGATTTCACTTCTTTTCAACTGCCAGAGGGCAATCAAAGATTTCAAAAATTGAGCCAACAAAAATTTACTTATTTAAGTATGTTCTGACTAAAAATCTTGATGCTTTACAAATTCGTAATTCCTTTAAGCAATTAGTTGGGAAAATTTGTTGGAATGCATTTGTTAAAGTTGACTATCTTGCTTATGTTGAATTGACACGAGAATTTTATAGCACCTTTCAATTTAATTCCCATGAAGAATTTGACATGTTTATTAAGGGAATTATTGAATTTAGACTTATAGGCTAGGAATTTGCATTATCTATTGCTAAATTTAACGTTGCTATGGGTTTTTATCTCAATCGATGACATTAAGAACGAACCATTTGTAAGTTCTAGTTGCAATTATCATACTAATTTTCATGCCTCTGAACTATGGACTCAATGGTCTATCGATCCTTAACCATATAATGCTAGCACATCTTAGAGTTCATATTTTAAAAAAATCATGTTTTCAAAATCATATGTCGACTCTAGCGTACAATTTTTTAGGGTGACGGGATTCTACTAGTACATTTTCTAAGGTTGAATTTTATTTTGGTGTTGTATGGACAAACAAATTCCTATTAATTTGGGTTTTTACTTTCTTACTCAATTTCAATCTGTGTTAAACTAGAAATCTAAACCATTAACATTAGGGTCTTATATCACTCAATTAGCCGTTAATTTGAAATTATTAGATCCTACAAATATTGACATGCTTGTGGTTTGTGCCATAGAATCTTTGGATTTGAAATGTTTATATAGGATGGACATCATTGAAATGAGTCATGGGTGGCTATCGTTTACTCATCCGGGTCTAGCTGTCACTTCCAACCCATATCTAACCATAAATAGTCGAGTTGTCTCACCTACACCGAGTAGTAGCCAACCTCCTCAAGCTAACTTGAATACTCATCTAGCTCCACCTGAACGCCAGATGCATCAAATGGAGCAAAGTTTTAAAGCATATTAGGTACACCAAGGATTCCAACCTCCTTACTCACCAACCCTATGACTTGGGTGATCAACTTATAGAGAAGCTTTCTTTCCTTTTCTCTTTTCTATTCTAGATTCTTTTACTTTATATAATTACATTGGGGGCAATGTATAGATTAGGTGTGGTTTAAGGGTATGTTTAATATAACTAATATTTAAGAATCTTTGTTGAAAATATTTTGAATGCTTATAGATTTGTTTGCAATTAATTAGCCAACTTTGACACTTTCTCTAATTCCATTTTTAATGACTTAATTAGTGCGCATTACTTGAGTTAATTTTATTTTTAGGAAAATATATGCCACTTAGTTAAGAAATACAAGTGTATACATTTAGTCAAGGTTTATCAATCATATGATTAAACACGGTGTATAATTATGGTGAACTACATTAACCTGTGAGTTTTTAGGCCTAAAAGATTGAAACATTTCTATCAATCTGTATTTCTTTGATGTGTGATTATCATCTAAGGTGAATTTTTCTCTAGAACATACTTGGAGCCTACTTAAGATCACATTTATACATTTGTGTATAAAAATGATAAAGACCCTCTTTGTTTTAAACATATAGCTTAAAAAGCCAACCCAATTCAATATCCTTTATTAAATCTTTTAGGCTAAACCCTTTTTTCTTGATAATAAACAACTAAAAGCTTTAATATCCTTACCCATCATAAATGTAAGTAGGCATTCTAACCATAATTTATACCAAACTTATTTGGAGAAATGTGGAAGGCAAGGAAAAGAAAAAGATGAAAGGACATTGAAGGGATTGAGACTTGAATTATGTGTTATATTGATGTTTCCTGATCTTAAATATTAGTATATTTAAAAAATAGTAGTGAAAAAATTATGGAGTGTAATATATCTCTATACGAAATGACTTCATTGACTCCTTTGTGATTGAAATTGTGCCTCCACAAATGGTTAGATGCTTTCCAATGTTTATTATTTTTGCCCTTTCCGTTTATCAATCCTTACCTGTACCTATAGTCCAATATAACCTTAAATAAAGCCCTTTGATTTGTGTCTATTTGTATTTCAAGTGATGAAAAGTTGGTGAAAAGGAAAGCATATGGTAGAATATTTGCATTTAAAGAATTTAAGTAAAATACTGAACCAATAAACACTTAAGTGATTTAAGTGAAATCCGATCTAAGAGAGTTTGCTAAAATTATGTGCTAGTTTTTGATATATGATTACCTTAAATTGACTTTGTTTATATTTACTTAAATGATTAACTATGGGGTATTAATTGATTAAAAAATGTTTAACACTTGAAGTTTGCACTATTTACTATTGTGAGACTTGGAATAAAGAAAGTTGATTAGTTGGCCAATTGATTGCAAATGTAGTTTGTCAAGGACGAGAAAAATATTAGTGTAGGGGAATTTGATAAGTTATTTTTTGAGCTAACTTTGGATATAAATCTCTTTAATGTGTTGAAATTTTTATTTAAAATTAATAGACTTGCTTCTTAATTGTTATTAGGTGGTTTTGAACACATGGGAGTTAAATTTGAATAAAAAATGCAAGAAAAGTAAAGGCAATTCAAATTTCTAGTTGGCAGAAAAGTTTTTTACTAAACGTGGGCACATGCAAAAGAAAAGTTTATCACAAGAGTTTGATTTGAAAGGAGATTCAATAGACTTAGGATTCTAATTATTTTGGGAATTAAGTTGTTTTCCTTATGTAGGGATATACTACTTGATTTTGTGGGGGAGTATATCTGATGACGACCCCCTTAGTCATCTTATCATTCACGTTTTGGCTTTCTTTGAGTGCATTTTTTGTTTTTTTAGAAAAAGGGAAAATATGGAGACCAGACATTCTACTATTCTTCTATTAAGTTTCATCATTGTTATGAGTACCTAAATCCTTATCTTGGTTGAAGGAAACCAATGTTACCATCTAGTATGTGTGAGATTTTCTGAATAAAGTTTATTTCATTGACTAATATTAAGTTTCTTTGACATTACTTTTCATAATTGAATTGATTGATCTCTAGGGAGCACAACTAAGAATTGATTGATTAAATTTACAACTAGAGTAGTAGGATTTGACATTCAATTTTGCTAATCCAAAGTGGCAAATAGGATTACCATCTTTTACGTTAGGCATTAGAAAATTTAAGAAAGATATTTATCTAGATTAAATACATATCATATGTGTATTGTCTTGCTTAATAATTCTCTTAATTCTTAAACATATTAATTAATCAAACTTAAGATCATATCTAAGTTGTTGGTTAATTCATTTAATCCTAATAGAGATCACCATTCAATAAGTATTTGTTAATGGATTTAATTTTGTATCGATGATCCATACTAGTTTGATAACGTAGGTGACCCAAAATTAAGGTTTGTTAATTAATTTTCTAGATTTAATTATTTCTATTTATTTCTAATTTTGTTGTCAATTTTAATTCCTTAGAATCACGTTATTTAAAACCTGTGAAACACTTACAAATAAACTCCTCGTAGGAACGATCTTAACTCTTCACTAGCTACATATATCATTATTAGAGTTGGTATTAATTTGGTTGCAAGTGACAGCATTACTATAAAGCTCCACCACTTGCAGCATCAATCATACTCCTATCTATAAGCAAAAGACCTTCATAGAAGTACTGAATCAATAGTTGATCATTTATTTGGTGATGGGGGTAGCTCACATAAAGCTTCTTGAATATTTCCCAATATTCATATAGTGTCTCACTCGTGGGATGTCAGATGCCACAAATTTCTTTTCCAATATTAGCGGCTCTTGATGCTGGAAAATATTTTTCAAAAAATAATCTCTTCAATTCAGCCCATGTTTGCACATTTTCACCAGTGGAGTAATACAACCAATTTGATTTGCTCCTACATATATCATTATGCCAATACACAAAAGGATATACCAAAACCTTTACCTCTCTATTTCTTCAATCCATGGCTGCTTCATCTTCATCATTACAACAATTTGTATGTTACAAAATCAAAGAAAACCGAGAAATGAAGCCAAGGTGGAAACATGGTGATGATAGACCACCCTCCTTGTTATAACCAAATGAAGAAATCTTACATGGTAAATTTAACTTCTAAGGACAACCAAAAGAGCAACACATACACCATATATATTTATATCATATAAAAATATGTAGCATACACAAATCATTGCCAACCAATGCATCACACATATAGGAACCAAAATAATGCATAAGAAACTTGGCTCCAATACCAATTGTTGGATCAGAAAAAGAAAGCATGCCAGATTTGGAGAACTGGTAGATTTCAAAACTTTTTAGAAATATTATTTGTAGCGGAAGCAATATATCCAAATCATCATGCTAATCTATACATGATATGGTATAAGGATAATAATAGACATAAACAAGATGAACCTTCTTCTTGTATCCAAAGCCTTTGCTTTATCAATCTATCTTCTCCTTGTTGTTATATCCTCAACCAATTTGATTTACCTCTTGTTTTCCTAGGACAACTTGGTTACAAAATCCTTTGGTGGGAAAGGAGAAGAATCTCTTTGGAGGAGTATTTTCTTAGAAGAAATGAACCAAAAATGAGACTCTTCTCTTGCAAATTTTGGCTTACTCATGCATGAAAGGAGAGATAGAGTCAAACCATTTAAGAACACTTTCTTACACCCTCAATTTCGGTTATGCATGGAAAGGAAGAAGAGAATAGCATCCAATGCATCACTTCTTACTTTAATCAATCACAAAGTGGCCAATAAATAAGACTCTTCTCATTTATCTTTAAGATGTCTATATGAAAAGACTATTAACCTAAATATGACTTATCGCTTTTGGTTTTGGAAGATGGAAGAAGGAAGATGGTCCATCCAATGCACATCTTTCTTCTTTAATCCAATGAATGCTAATAGTTTAGATGCCAACATTAAAAGACAACCATTAAACCATTTAATGGTAAGTTCATAACTCCATTTAATGATGATAAACCATAATAAAGACCATCTTTATTTAGCACTTTAATATATAATGTGCAGCTGCACAATCAGTCCATTAAAACCAAAATTGCTACTTCTTTCTTTAAAAAATTTGTTTTAATATAATTAATCTAATCAATTACATTAAACCAAAGTCTAGCCCATTTCTAAATAAACATTTGGGCCTCTAATTAACCATTAATTAGTGCAAGCCCAACATTCAATTATGGGCTTCTAAAACCTCCATTTATATTTCTTATGGGCTTCTAAAACCTCCATTTATATTTCTTAATTAGCTTGATAACCTTCCTTGAAGCCAAGTGGGGAATCTTATTAGATTTTGATAATTCAAGTTCCAATAAGCCTATAATTAATTTAATCTCATTAGAATTAATTCTAGCTTATTAACTAAATGTCATTCCACTAAACACAATTATTAAATATTATGAGAACACATAATCTCTTCATTTCAGCTCTTAATTTGATTTGCTCCTCAGCCACATTCATAGGCTTCATACCTATATAAACTACATCAAATTCCTTCAAATGCTTGTAGGGATCCTCTCCCAATAGGCCTAAAAAATTAACAATAAGTTAATCAGCTTCGACTTGAATTCAAAGATATTGTTGCCCCCAAATTCAAAAAAATGATGTAATGAGGCTATTAAGCGTCTGTAGGGGCAGCTAATTCACAAAGGGTATGATTTGCTACCATCTTTTCTTTCTTCTACGTTTGTTGTCTCTGTTTTATCTGCTTCCATAACTTATTGGCTGTCTTTTCTATCTCTGAATCGAATATTAACTATGTTATTTTTTCTATTCGTGTAACATACACATCTCGTCAAGTGATTCCTTAACAATGGTGCCAAAATTTAGTAATGTTGTCTTCTACAACCAAATTAATACTAACTTTAATAATGTACATGTAGTTAGTGAAGAGTTGAGACCATGCCCACGAGGAATCTATTGGTAAGTGTTTCACAAGTTAAAACTAAAACAGATTGGGGGAGTTTTAAAAAATGTGATTCTAAAGAATTAAAATTGACAAAAATTAGAAATAAATAGAAATAATCAAATTTAGAAAATTAATGAACAAACTTTGGTTTCGAGTCACCTATATTATCAAACTAGCATAGATCATCAATACAAATTTAAATTAAATCCATTAACAATACTCATTGAATGGTGTTCTCTCTTAGGATTAAATGAATAAAAACATGTATTCTAATCAGTCTTATTAACCAACAACTTAGATATGATCTTAAATTTGATTAATTAATAGCTTTATGAACTAAGAGAATTAGGGAGCAAGACAATACACATACGATATGTATTTAATATAGATAATTAACTTTCTTAGAATTTCCTATACCTAACATAAAAGATGGTAATCCTATTTGCCACTTTGGATTAGCAAAACTAAACGTCAAATCTTACTAATCTGACTGTAAATTAAATGAATCAATTCCTAGTTGCACATCCTAGAGATCAATCAATTCAATCATGAAAAGTAATGTGAAAGACACTTAATATTTGTTAATGAAATAAACTTTACTCAGAAAATCTCACACATGCTAGATGATAACGTTGGTTTCATTCAACCAAGAAGAAGGATTTAGCTACTCATAATAGTAATGAAACTTAACAGAAGAATAGCAGAATGTCTGGTCTCCATATTTGCCGTTTTTCTAGAAAATAAAAAACTCTCCAAAAGAAAACCAAAATGTGAATGATAAGATGTCTAAAGGGGGGCCATCCTCCCTTTCTAAAATTATTTAATAAGATACACTCCCCTATGAAATTAGGTAATAGATCCGCACATGAGGAAAACAACTTAATTCCCAAAATAATTAGAATCCTAAGTCTATTGAATCTCCTTTCAAAGTAGACTCTGGTGATAAACTTTTTCTTTGCATGTGCCCATGTTTAATTAAAAACATTTTTGCCAGTTATAAATTTGAATTACCTATGCTTTTTTTGCATTTTTATTTAAATTTAACCCCCATATGTTTAAAATCACCTGATAACAATTAAGAAACAAGTCCATTAATTTTGAATAAAAATTTCAACACATTAAAGAGATTTATATCCAAAATTAGCCCAAAAATAATAACTTATGACTCCTTCAATTAATTCATTGAAATTCTCCCTTCCTCAAGTATCCTGTGAAGGCCAAAACCAAGAATTGTTCCTGATGAGAGGTTGGACTTTAGTATTTAGAGGTATAGAATTTCTAAGTAACTAAGTGTCAGATATTCTACAAAGAGGGCCATTATTACACCACGAGTTAAACCAAGAGAAGGTTCTACCTTTGTCTCCAATTATGTGTTTAATATAAGGGTAGATTGACTCCCTTATTTCTAGGATTTGATTGAGAGTCTAAGAGATCGATAGGTTTGCTTTGTAGTTCCAAATAAAGTTCTCTCTTAGTATTTATATATGAGTCCATTTCACCTACAGACTTTCATTCTCAAAACATAGGATGAAAAGTCTCCTGATGAGCATTACCTTACTCACAGTGCTTATAGACGTGATGCTAAGACCTCTAAACTTCTTAGGACAACTTCCTACTGCCCATTTCACTTTGGGTATTCTAAGTTTTTTCCCTAGTCCACTCTAGAGAAAGTCTCTCAAAGCTTGTTCAATGTCCTTCATCATAACTTTATAGAGAGCAAAATGGGAGATCCAATAAGTTTATAGATTGCTAAGTATAGAGATGGTTAATTGTAGTCTCCCACCATAAGATAGGTTTTTATTACACCAGTTATGGATTCTTCTATTTATTGCATTGAGGAGGGGCAAGTAATCCCCTTTAGAGAGTTTCTTTTCAACAATAGGCACACCAAGGTATTTAAAGGGAGGCTCTTGTTGAGTAAGAGTTTCTTTTCAACAATAGGCACACCAAGGTATTTAGAGGGAGGCTTTTGCTGAGTGAGGCCATTGGCATTTATAAGCAACTGCAGTTGGGGGTAGTGTCATAAGGAAATGATATAAGAACTCTTCTAAGAATTGAACTTGAGCCTATGGAGAAGTTTAAAATCCTCCAAGGCATCAAGTAGTAGTTGGGTAGATGTGAGGTCAACTCTGCAAAGTAAGAAAAGATCATCTGCAAAGGAAAGCTGGAAAAGTTTTTGTTTATAGCATATGTGATGATATTTGAAAGGATCCACTTTCCCAATTTTGTCCTTTAGTGAGTCTATCAAAGGTTTTTATACATATAACAAATGGGTAAGGTAATAATGGATCCCTGTATCTTACCCTTGTGGTTGCCTTAAATAGCCTAGTAGGCTCCCCATGTACTAGTACTAAGTAGGATACATTTTTAATGCAGCTTTTAATCTAAGCAAGGTAGGTAGGAGGAAGTCTTATTACTTGTAAAGTTGAGATAATGAAATTCCAGCTTATGGAATCAAATTCTTTTTGAATTCTACTTTGATTGCACAACTTCATATGGAGTTCTTGCTCCTATAAGATTTAAACAAGTCTTGGAAAATAAGAATATTGTCTCCAATGTTCCTCCCAAGGACATAAACACTTTGACAAGGATTGATGAAATATGCCAAGATAATTTTCAATCTGTCCACCTGAACTTTTGCAATGATTTATATATTACATTGTATCAAGAAATAGGCCTATAGTCATTCAAAGAAGAAGGATTAGGAACCTTTAGAAAAAGGAAAATGTGGGTTTTATTTACCTTATTTAGTAATCTACCTATTTGGAATAATTCTTTAACTACCTGAGTTACCATTTCACCAGTGGTACTCCAAGTGGCTTGAAAAAAATGTCATGAAATCCATTAGGCCTCATGGCTTTGTCTGGGTGTATGGAGAATATAGTGGATTTGATCTCTTCAGTTGTGACCTCTTTTGTGAATGCTCTATAAGTTTATGGAGTGAAGGAAATTCTCAATGAATCTACAAGTTCTGTAGGTATGAGTTATATATTATGTTGAGAGCTAAGTAGTTTAGAGAAATGGTCAAAAGCTAGTTCCTTCAGGTTGTTCGTGCCCAGAAATCATATTCCCATTTATATCATTAAGTTCATAAATATTATTTTGGTTCATCCTAGCTTATATCTTCTTGAAGAAGTGTTTTGAGTTACTATCCCCTTCCTTTAGCCAACTTGTTCTTGACTTTTGCCATATCTAAGAGTTGTAGGTTTTTATAGCTTATGTTTATTTCCTAAGTCTTTATGGTTCTTAGGCTCTTAAAGTTGAATATTATGGATTAACAGCTAGTTAATCTTGACAGGAAGTTAGGTTTGTGAGATTTTCTCTTTTGTTCTAATACATGGGATCTCTGAAAGAATTTTGGAATTTTTTTCCTTTCAACATTGATTGCCTTTAGTTTGGTAACACCTTGATAAGTATAAAAGCCTGGAGTGAAGGTTTTTAGTCCTTTGATGAGAGCTACATTGAAGTTAGCATATTTCAGGAGTGAATTGAAGAATTTAACAGGAGTTTCCCTTTTACCTTCTATTGTGGTAGTGTGCATAAGGATAAGGGATTATCAGAAGTTAACCAATTACCAAAGTTGGTATAACTTATTGGAAAGTGATTGAGCCAAAGGGAGTTGGCCATACATCTATCTAGTTTTTTTCTATTGAAACCAATCTCCATTCTGCTTATTTATTCAAGTGTAGAATCTACCAGTATGATTAAGATCAATTAATTCCATATCTCTGATTAGTTGAGTCAGCACTTTTAAGTTTGGATTGAAATTTCTTTAAACCTCCTCAAGTGAATACAATTGAAATCACATTCAATGAACCAAAGGAGTGGACGATTTTGTTTCATTAGGTTTACGTTTGTCCATAGCTTTTTCCTTTGGAAAGCCAGATTGAAGGCGTAGATCACAATAAGCAGAAAGATTGAGTTGGTCTAAGTGGTTTGGAATTCACAATATAGGTATTACTTTGAGCATTTCCATGAGAGTAGTTTAAGACAAAAAGGGTCATTTGAGGCTACAATTCTTCCATAGTGATGTGATAGATGATTGTTGATTATAGGCTAAGAATTATCAAAATGAACTTATTCTTATTTTTGTATAGTTAAACATAATGAATGTCAGGTTTAGTTTTTAGTTATCCGTCTTACCAAACACCCATTATTGTTCAACATTTAGGAAACCCTAGCCACCTTTGAAGAACAAAATACAGCCACCATTTAGCATTTCATTTACTACTGACCATTATCGTCTTCGCCACCAGTGAGATGTTATTAGCAACTACATTGTTAAAAAGCGATAGCGATGTCATCTATCGTTGCCTAATGATCACTGATGGTAATCCAATTGATAAGTTCATTGTCATCTATAAACACACAACTATCAATTTTTTTTAAACATAAACTAATGTTTAAGTAATAATGGTTATGAGTATAGTGGGTTTGGGTGAATTTTTAAACAACTAAAACTTTCAAGTTTCTACATTTCCATAAAAGAAAGAGAGTTTCAGATGTCACAAAGTACACAAAGGGCTATTCTTATTTTCATGTGCTCAGTCTTCAGATTTCTTTGAAAATTTTCAAACATTTGCAGTGGTATAACTAAAATAATAGTTAGTTTTCTACGTTTACTATTAAATTTTCTAAATTTGTGATTACTATTCATTGGTTTGGATTTCCTATATTTGAGTGTCTACGTTTTTATTCACAAAATAACCTTCAATAGACAACAAAATGATATGGTCCATCTGACTAAGTCTAATTGTTATTGTTAGTTAGTTTAGTCCAAATAAACCAATAGAACTAGTCTTTAGTTGTAGTTGATAGTCTTTAGGCGTATTAGGTAGCTGCATATTATTTACCAATTTCTTATCTTAGTTCATTCAGTTAAAAGCCAAAGTTGTATTTTACATCCTATCAAATAATTGGTTAGTCGTTAATATGCACAAAATAGTTCAAAGATGTAAGAGATGCTCTTCTCATGTCTTTAAATACATAAGAATACCATCAAAGAATATCAAAATAAACTTCTATAGATAAGGGCAAAAGAGGTCAATTATGAGACTCTAGAATGTGACAAGGGTTTGTGGGACTGAACAACATTACAACAAACTTATAATTCCCTTCATGTGTTTGAAAAGTAGTCTTCAAATTATCTTCTTCAATTTGATGGAAACCTACCATTAAATCATAAGACCTAGTAGTAGTCCATTCTCATCACTTGTTTTATTAGAAAACAAGATAGATGGAGGATGGCAATTTTGTGTAGACTATAGAGTTTTGAATAATGTAATATTCAATGATAAATATTCAATTCTAATGATTAATGAGTTACTAGATGAACTCCATAGAGCTAAATCATTTTCCAAACCATGATTTGAGGCACCACCTCCTCACTTTCTGGCTCATTTCAACAACATTGTCCTCATCCAAACTTTGGGGAGGATAATCTTCAATCATAAAAAATTATAGTCTTACACAATGATGACCTAAGACAAACTTCTTATCACAATAGTAACATAACCCCTTTTCTCAACATTCCTATGCTTCTTGGTCTGTAATTCTTCTTAATATAGATGGAGCACTTGGACATGAATTTCCTTACTAGTATGGTAAAGGTCTTAACACTCTAGCCATTAGATTGGAATTTAGATTTAGAGACACAAAGGATGGCTAAAAGTGAAATGGTGGGATGCATTTCCTATATAATTGATGTTATTATTTAATCAGACAAGCAACTCTTATAACATCTACCAAAGTACAAGGTTGTTTAATTTTAACTTCCAATTAGACATCATCCTAAAGTCCTACAATAAAATAACTAATGAGAAAAGTTTCAAATAATTCATCAACCAGATGAAAAAAAATTTTCAAAAACTTTTTCATATGTTTCCAATGTCAAAGCTGAGTTAGAGCTTCAGATGGATCCTTATTGCTAATAAGCCTAAGATGTAAGAGAACCACCTTGCTAAATCCATCCCAAACTAGTAGTCCTTAGAATTTTGTCAACCATCTATGCCATTTAAGGGTAGCAATAGGTCTGGCCAAACCAGGCACAATAACTTCTACTTGGGCCTAGTCTCGAGGAAGTCTGAAGCTTAACTTAGCCTAATTTTTAATTTTTAAATTAAAAATTATCAGGCTAAGTTTGGCTGCCAACGGCTGAACTTGGCCTCAGGCTTAATTTTTAAAGAAATTAGGCCCCAGACTTAGTCAAATTGGTCATGACCTTTTCATTTTGAGTCAACCGAAGTCAGGTTAGGCTTGGTCTTGATTGCCAACACTAAATTGCCATTATAAAGCAATCCCTTCTAATTGGAAGGAGGCAAGTTATACTTATTGGTAAGGAATAAGTCTCTAAAATGGAAATACTGCTATGCCTTAAAGATCAAGCAAACTGAGTCTTCTATATTAAACTTTGGAAATTGCAACTTAAGGTGATGGTTATATGAGTCATAAGAGTTATTATGACATAATTTAAGGATTCATCTTGATAGAATGGTTAATTTTTGGTTAGGTAGTGTGCGTTCTATAAGAGGCTCTTAAGGCTTATAGCTTTGCTAATATTGCTTGTAAAGTAGCATTCACTTTATCAAAACTAGACTCATATTAGGCTAAAATTTCATTAAATTTATTGTGAAACTCAACATTAGTTTTATTTCAGGTATCTATGACCTAAACTGGCTCTAATACCACTAATATGAATTTTTTTTAGATAGAGGAAGGAGGTAGACCACCTCCTCACTTTCTGGGTCGGGTTCCACAACATTGTCCTTATCCAAACTTTGGGGAGGAGAATCTTCAGTTATTAATAATTATGGGCATACACAGTAATGACTTAGGACAAACTTCTCTTCATAATAGTAACATAACCCCTTAAACTAATTGAATTAAACTACGTGGGTTGCTTTACTTATTTCCAATCCTTACTTAAATGTGGTAATCTGCATAACAAATTGAATAAATTGTGCTAAGAAATTGCAGAATAATTTACAACATTTTAGTATTTTATTAGTAAGGTTACTAATATGATCTAACATATATTGGCTCTATGTTTGGTTGTAAAGGAATAAGGTGATCATGAGGCAATTTAGGATGGAGTTTATTGAGTAGTCAAACACATATTGAAATTTAGCTAAAAGATAAGCTAAATCCGGTGGGTAAAATGTTGATCGATAGTTAAAATAAGAAGGCAAAATTTAGAGGAAAAAGTATTTACCTTGGAGGAAACTGAATTCTTTATCACTTAAAACTTCAATTCCTTCCTGCCTTAATCCTTCAAACTTGTGATAAACTCCACCGAGCTTAAATTTCATGGTTAGTTCCTTGTAATTTTTCATACTTGGCCCAAAAGTCTCCAACCATTGCACTTATACCCCTAAAAGTAAATGACATATTGCAACAGGAAGAAGGTAATAATATGTTATTATCAACTTAACTTTAATGTTGATAGTGAGCACTAAGCATTGTCAAAGTCTATTTTCTCACAGTTGGCAACCTCAACTTGGAGTTTTTTTCTCTTGAATAAAAGACAACCTAAACCTTGTCACCATTGCTTGATCAATGGAATTATGGTGCTTCTGCCATTTATTTGAACCATCACATTCTTATTTTTCAACTTACCCAATGCTCGTAAAGTTTGGGGATGGTTAGCCCCAACAATTGGTTAAAAAGAGATTTAAGGCACTACCTTCTCACTTTTTGGCTCAAGTTGCACAATTTTGTCCTTATCCAAACTTAGGGAGGAGAATCTTCGATCATAAATAATTGTGGGCATACACAGTAATAACCTAGGACAAACTTCTCTTCATAATGCAAACATAAACCCTTAAACTGATTCTTTGGAACTAGTTAGGTTACCTCAATCATTGTTGATCCTTGCTCAAATATGGATTGATGTTTCAATAGATTTATTAAAGGATTCCCATCATCAAATGGTTATACAATTATCATGGTGGTCATTGATCACCTTATAAAATATGCTCACTTTGTACCCTTAAAGCATCTATTAGACCATGCCTTATAATGAAAAGACTGAAATTGAGAAGTAGATAAGAGAAATATTATAATTGGGTTAAAAAGACTTAGTAATAGTCCATTCTCATCACTTATTTTATTAATAAAGAAGGTAGACAAAGGATGACAATTTTATGAAAAATGTTAAGCTTTGAATAAGGTAATAATTAGGGTTAAACAATGTCCTCTAGTTGGCAATAAGTGGTAGTGAACAATTATTTCTGGAATTAAATTTAAATTAGGACTTAAATAAACCTTATCACTCATAAACCACAACCCATCTTTATGAACCAAATGGTTTGGCGATTGCATTTAAAAAATGCTCTTATAAAAGAGAACCTACTTTAGTCATTCTTATAGCATTGGCCACCAGTTTGTATGGGACATTGAAATAGATAATAGTTAAAATTCAACCATATGAGATACAAAATCAGTAGCTTGGTTTTTGGAACCCCTCTTATACTCAATTTTGTAAGAATCTTAGATAACCATCAAGCTTGTGCTAGAGTAGTAATTCATTGCTCAAGTAGATATTTAAGACTTATTTGATCAGTTCGAATAATGAATGGTCTACCCAACAAGTAAGGTTGCCATTTATGGATAGCTCTAACAATAGCTAACATCTCCTTCTCATAATTAGTAAACAATAAAACTGATTTTTTTAAAGCTTCACTAAAATAAGCTATTGGTTTATTATTTTGAAAGAGAATATCCCTAATGTTGGCCCCATTGGCATCACACTCAACCACAAAATGTTGAGAGAAATCTAGAAGATAATGAACTAGTGGAGAGTCAAAGCTTCTTTTAACTACTTGAAAGCCAACTTAGTTGATTCATTCCACTTAAATCCTTCTTTAGTCAAAAGTTGTTTCAGTAGAGTAGCAATTCTTCCAACACATGCTGAATATGGGGAACTATACATATGAATAGGCATCTACGTTACAACGATTTATATTCATTTCCAATACTAGAGGTCCGAATGTACTACTGTTGTTGGCTGGGTTCATGAAAACTATATACTCTCTTTGGAAGGAAAGGAACAAGCTTCTTTATCAGGGTTATGGTGATGATAAATATCAACTTGCGGACTAAATTATTAATTGGATTCCAGCAGCAATTATTGCTAAGAATATGGACATGAGAAAATGGCATCTATGATTAGCTGATTTCTTCGTCATGAAAAAACATCCCCTTAACTCTTTTTTGTACAATGTTGTTTAGTTAGATATTGTCGATTACGAAACCCATTATAATGATGTGTTAGTTTCTACTATTGTGAATATGAAATCATTTGGTTCTAAAATAATTCTTCCAAAATTCCAAATGAATTTATGGTAATATCTTTCTAAACCCAAGGAACCCACAAACACTCTTTATAGATGTCGATGTTCACCATTCTAACACTACTTGTATTTTTTTTTAGGTTATTGCTCCTTGCTCAGAGATAATATATCCTAAGCAATTAACTTTGAAATACCAAAGCTCCATTTTTCTTCCTTAATAAATAATTGGGTAGCTCTTAATGTAGATAAAAATAGTATGAAGATGCGAGAGATGTTCTTCCTATATCTTTGAATATATAAGTATATTGTCAAAGAATAACAAGACAAACTTTCAAAGATAGGGATGAAATAGGTCATTCATAAGATTTTATAATGTCAAAAGGGTGTTAGTGAGACCAAACGATAATACAACAAACTCATAGTGCCCTTTATGTTTCCGAAAAGTTGTCTTCAGAATATCTTCTTCCTATGCTCAAATTTCATGGAAACATACGCTTAAACACAATTTGGAAAAGGATTTAGCTCTATTGAGTTCATCTAGTAACTCATCAGTCACTGGAAGTGGATTTTTATCCTTAACTGTTACATTGTTCAAAGCTCTATAGCCTACAAAAAAAAATGCTCTTTTTGAATCCTTAAAGCATCCTTTTACCATTATCATTATAGCCAAGGCATTTGTAGATAATGTGGTTCATCTCTATGGCATTTCAACTTCCATTATTAGTTACTGAGATAAGATCCTTATTTGTTCCGTTTGGCAAACATTATCCCAATTACAAAGAACTAGGTTTTTTATAAGTTCAAGTTATCATCCTTGGTCAGATGGACAAACTAAGGTATTGAACTAAACTTAGAGCAGTAAAGGTGCTCTCTAGTTGACCAACCACTAAAGTAAACTGAGTGGATTCCTTAGGCTAAGTTTAGTTATTCTTCCATAAAAATGACATCCTTCAAGGGTGTTTATGGTATTCAACCCCCAAGTTTGATATCTTACACCATAGGCACTTGCTACATTCAAGCAGCTGATGAGTACTTAAGGGATGGTGATTCCATCTACGCTAGTTATGTCGTAATCTTTTGTTATCTCATAATAGGATGAAATGCAAAGTGGATCAGGGATGGTAAGAAGTATCTTTTGTTGTAGGAAACTATATCTCAAGATTAAACTATATCGGTAGAGTTTTTAGGCAATTAAAGCCTCAATAGAACTTGCACCTTGATATTCTAGACCTTTTTAGATTATCTAAAGGATAGGTCCAACGGCTTACAAATTATCTTTGTCCCCGAGTTCCCAAATCCTTAACATATTTCATGTTAATCTCTTATAGAAGCAATTGGGGCACAAGTACTTATAGTTTCTACTGCAGTTACTCCAGTGCAAGATGATTATGTAATTTTACCTTAACTTGAAGTTGTGTTTGATTGACGAGTCATCAATAAAGGCAAGTACCAACCAAAATGTAAAGTTTTGATTAAATGGAAAGGAACCCAAACTGAAGACATTACCTAGGAGAATGGACGATGGATTAGGAAGACATCCAAATTATCTTGATGGACAAGTTATCAAGATAAGGATTCTTGAGGGGGCTCTTTATTTTGTTATACTCTAGATTGTTAAAATAGTTAAAGTTGTATTCGATAAAAAAAAAAAAAGGAACGATATCTTAAACACCTTTTTTTTCTATTTAACAAAATTCATATCACAAACATAATATCATTCAGAGTTTGTTTTATTGACATAAAAACAAATAAAATTTGAAATATAGTAACATAAAGGCATCATGGTGTAAATTGGGAACAAGAGATTCATGAAGTGGGTATTCTTTAGACCCTTTTTGACTTACCTAATAACGTACTTGTTCAATTAGGTAAAAAAAACCAGAGAGACCTATCGGATGCTTAAAACAGAATAAAAAGTTGTGAAGGGTCTTAGGTTTGTTTTTTTTCAAAAATTTTGTTTTTCCAAATAGAATATAAAAAGGAACTACAGAGACAATACACAATCATCCAACATTTGAATACAACATTCAAACTAGGATTTGTTTTCCAATTTCAAAAGGAAAATAAAAAAGAATTCATATGCATCAAAACAATTGGTCTTATTAAGGATTTCAAGTCATCAAGCATAATCAACACAAGTATTTGAATTCCAAATTAATGATAAAACCTATACTTATAATGTCAATGTTGATTTCAAATATGATAAAAATCAATTGCGAACTTTTATTTTCTTATACACCATTAAAAATCATATTGCAGATATTGTCGAATGATTCCAGCGTCTTTTTTTCCTTTCCTTTGTCTATATTAAACAATTATAATGATAATAATAATAATAATGTAATTTTCTTTTATAGTTACACCATACATATTGATAAATACCATCATACATGAGCATATCTTTCATTATTTATTAAATATTATGTGAATTGAATCTTTTAACATATAGATTTAAATTTCAATATAATCTACATAAATTTTATTACAAAGATTAAGATTTATTCTATCTTCCTACTATAAGATTAATGATAAGTATTTTAATAAATAATTATTATAAACATTATCTTTTAACATTTAAAAGAGGAAACTCAAAAAGCTATATCACTTTAAAATAGGATAGTATAAATTATATCATAAATGTTTGATAATTAAGGATGATAATGTTGGAAATATGCCCATGACCCAATCGTTATGTAATAGATTGAACACATTAGTTTTGTGATTATTAACTTTGTGTAATAACATGGCAAATATTTTTATCATATTATGTTTATTGTTTTTATTCTAATATGATAAATCCTTGATTAAATTTATACCCTTGCCATCGTAATGGAGATTATGATAATGAGAGTCAAGTCTTAAGGATTTAATCTAAAATGTTCTTGATCATAGGATCATCAAATAAGGACTTTAATTGTAACACCCCACTCCCGCAGGACCCGAACCCGATATCGTTGGTGATATTCGAGTCCGTGCCATACGAAAATGGTATGCTACCAATTCAAATTTTCGTTCAAACCTCAATAAGTCATTTTTCAAACATTTTTAAATCGTCGAAATTGCGGAATTCAATTAAACAGTAGGTTCCACTTAAATTCGAAATCTCTTTTCAACATATCACAATTTACAATCATAAATAAACCCATCACAATATTAAATATTTCCCAAAAATCATATTACAACTAATTGCGGAAATACAAATTTATGCAAGAACAGAAAGACACCATGCTGA
>JANZLD010116434.1:0-20656 GCA_026413575.1 Erythroxylum carthagenense
TTCATGCACAATTAATCACCATAAATGCTTCTAACTACCAAATTAAAGAACATAAACATCAATTCTCACCTAAACAAGTTGCAAGCTTTCAATTCTTCAAAATAACACTAACTTCTACTTTACTCCTCACCTACGGTCATCACCATGTAAAGGAGGTGGAAAGCTTAAGCTTGTATGCATGCAAAGAAGGCACTTAAGAGAGAAGAGAAGAATATTTAGCTAGAGCCAATAAAGAAACCAACGAAGAAGGGGGTAGGAAGGAGTTTCGGATGGGAAGCAAAAATCAACTTTTACTCTTTCAATTTTTGTTTGGAAGTGTTGTGAATGTAAGTGAATGTAACCAAGCAATAAATGAGTCCAAGAGTGTCATGACACATGTCATGACACTTGCCATTTAATAACAAAAAGACAAGAATCAATTTAATGAATTTGTGATAAAAGAACCCTATTAAAATAAATCTTTAATCCATCCAGTTCCAATGGCTCTAATTATAATCCCAAAATCATTTACTTCAATATCTAGTGCCATTGGGCAGAAATTTTCAGTACCGAAAACTAATCGGCCTGCCGCCTGGTGATTTTTTTGATCCGGAAATTTTTCCCAAAAAAATTCCAGAAAAATTTCTAAATTTTCCCAAAAATGTAAAACACACAAAAATCACTCCAATTAATTTTTTAGCATAAATACCACATATTTCACAAAAATTTACATTTAGACACATATGCCGGGAAATGTCATGAATGCATATATAATCATGTGCATGTGCAAAAATTATCATTCATATCTATATAGAGGCTATATGATGCATGAACATACTGAGGTATATTTACACTCGCCTAACCCGTCCCAAATGACCAATTTACCTTTCCCATTGGTGATGGGATGTTACAATGCTAGTTTTGATATTTGAATTAGTGGCTTCACGAAAGCTTGAACCTTTAGGACTCATTAATCAGAAGGCGCTTTGGTTCTTAAGGTTTTAGTACTTTCTCTAACTTCTCTGCTGGTCATTATGTTGTATTTCTTTGAATTTTTTAACCTATTCAGATACTTTGATGATCGTATTAATGTGTTTCATATTCTATAATGGGTCAAAACGTGCAACTAACTTCTTCAAGAGGTAATATCGTTTATTATATCTATTTCATTATGATTGATTTGTTAGAAGAGTTGGGTAGATTTTAAATATAAATGAAGTGATTGTGTTAAATCAACAGTATAGGACTTAAGTTTCATCATACCTAGTCGACTAGATGCTCAAATGCCTACATGCACACACCTCTTCTTGCACTCGTAAAATCTCATTTACCTTGGCATGATCTCTTTATCCATGTGATGAAACTGCATTCAGATACATTTTTTTCTATTATTTGCAAGATTATATGTTAGGAACCAGAGTTAAAAAAGAGAGAAAGAATTTAGAGAATCAAAGCATTGATATGGTTCCAACTCTTAAACGGAAAAATCCTCATTGTCAATTGAGGTGGTTGTTCTTAGAAAACCATTTGAAATGTGTTTTTAGCGTGTATGTTAGTTGATACAAGTGATAAAGCTTTTACATTTAGTTGATGCAAGTGATAAAGCTTTTACATTGAACACTCCTGGAATAGTAACCTCACATGAATTTGAATCTCAAAGAACACTTATTTGATATGGAGATTGAAAACTCAACATTCATCTTCTTCTTTTTTATTGCTTCTTCAAATAATGATGTTTTGTAACTAGAAATCATGTGGTCAAGCCAAGTAGGCCATGCAATCCTTCACTTCCTTCAGAGGATAAAATCCTTTGGAAGTTAAACTTCTTCATCAGGGATTAGGATGTGGTATAGAAGAATGATGGATTTGAATTTAGTCCAATATAAAAGCCTTTTCTTCTGATGATTGAGATGTTTTCCTAGCTTACATGTTCAGCAACAGAAATTCCTACTTAATGAAGTTGTTTCTATCAGTTCTGATATTATTCTCTTACTCTTTAGGGGTTTCACTTTTTTCAATCCAGAAATCAGCAATGATGCATCTCATTAATGTTCCTAAAGCAATCCCCAGAAGAGGAGATTTCTTTATTTTAGTTCAAGCCATGGAATGAATCTTCTTTGTTATATCTCTTCTGAAGCTACTTGCTATTGCTCTCAGTATAGCCATACAGAGTGCCTGTCTACAATGGAATTGTTTAATATAGCTTATACCAAAATCAGAAGTTGAGGTCGTTAAACTTGCACAGCTCTATTCACTGGTGGATTGAACCACATAGGTGCATTAAATATTTTCTTTCACCTTAATGAAGTTTGAATTGTTTGATTTGTTGAAATGGTATATAGGATTGACGTGAACCAAATTGTTGTTTGTGATATTAACTAATAACTTACTCTGATTCTGTTCGGATGATGTTATCGATGCCATTAATTAGATCATTCCAGAATCCTGGAGTCAATAAACAATTGGCACCTAAACTTCTTATCTTATTGAAGATTGTAATATGATATGTTTACATAATTTTCAAGCATTTGTGATGAAGATGATGGTTTGTAAAGATCTGATGGTAGGGTGACATGATTTTGTGATCTTTCCGATGTTTACGAATCAAGAGATTGCAGGATGTTCTCTAATTGCTTGAGATGCCAAGGCTCAGTACATTGGTGCCAGATTTTCCCTCGAATCACTTAAGCTTATGTTAATGCGAATCTCGAATGTTCATACTCTTAAAATTAGTGATTGCAGGATGTTCAATTTTGGTTAGTTATATAAACTTGCAAAACGAAATATTAGAGGTTTTATCAGTGCAGCGTTCTTTTGACGTGCATAAGGAAGAAATCAACTTTTTAAAATGGCAAAAGCTATTACACAAAACATTATAGCATAGGCAATTACTTTATCTTTTTGTATCAATACACACCTTAATCCTTTCATCGAGACATCATTATACACTATGTATCCATCATCATTGGAAGGTAAAGTCAAAATTGGTGCAATTGTAAGCCTATTTTTCAATTCCTCAAAACTACTCGGACACTTTTTTGTCCACACAAACTTTTAATTCTTCCTTATCAGTTTAGAAAGTGAAGTTGTTATCATAGAGAAGCCCTCTATAAACCTTCTGTAATATTCAACTAAACCCAAGAAACTCCTCATTTTGGCTACATTCTTAGGTGCTTCTCATTTTACAACCGCCTCTATTTTTCTCAGATTCACATGCACTCCTTTTTCTGAAACTACATGTCCAAGGAAAACCACTTCCCTTAGCCAAAATTCACATTTATCAAATTTGACATATAACTCTTCCTTCCTCAATATCTTTAAGGCAAGCCTCAAATGTTTCCCATGCTCCTTGTCACTCTTGAAATAAACCAATATATCATTAATAAAGACTATGACAAATTGGTCTAAGAAAAGTTTGAAGACTCTATTCATCAAATCCATGAAGGCTGCAGGTGCATTAGTCAATCCAAAAGGTATAACTAGAAACTCAAAATGTCCATACCATGTTCTGAAAGTAGTCTTTGACACATCAAACTCCTTTATCCTCAACTAGTGGTAACCCGATCTTAAATCTATTTTATAAAAGATTTTTGCCCCTTGCAATTGATCAAACAAATCATCTATGTGTGGGAGCGGATATCTGTTCTTAATAGTGACATGATTAAGCTTCTTATAATTCACACACATTTGCAATGATCTATCTTTCTTCTTCACAAAAAGGGCCAGGGCTCCACAAGGCGAAGAGCTCGACCTAATGTAACCTTTCTCCAACAAATCTTCCAATTGCTCCTTAAGCTCCTTCAATTCCTCCAGAGCCATTATATAAGGTGGAATTAAAATTGGTGTTGTGCCTAGAAGAAGCTCAATGGAAAATTCAATTTTCCTAGGTGGCGATAGTCCTGGTAACTCCTCAGGAAAGACATCTACGAATTCCATGACTATTGGTATGTCTTCTACCTTCCCTCTATCTGCCTTCATGTCTACCACATAGGCCAAATATGCTTCACATCCCTTCCTCGTTATGCTCTCTACTGTTAAAGCCGAAATAATATGAGGTAGACTAACTTTTCTATCTTCCATAAGTACCACCTTTCTACCTGCATTCAACTCAAACTCTACTATCTTCCATTTGCAATCCAAATTAGCATTATACTTCTCTAATGTATCCATACCCAAAATCACATCTAATCATCTCATCTTCAATGACATTAGATCCATCATTAATTGTTCTTCTCTAATATATATCTCACAATCTCTATAAACTTGACTAATCAAAACGTAGTGGCCGATTGGAGTACTAACCATTAAAGGGGTATCCAATAGGCTCAATTCTCTACCATACACAATTCTACTTGATGACACAAACCAATAGGTAGAACCTAGATCAATAAAAAAAATTACATCATCATTAAATATTTTAACCGTACCAGTCACAACTTCTAGAATGGTATCTGTGTCCTCCCATGTCATTGCAAACACTCTAGCTGGTGCTTGCACCCTTGGTCTTCCTGGAAGAATCACCTTTTTAGCTGTCTTAGAACTGCCCACTTCTGTTGCAATCTTGTGCCCCACTGTCTCAGTTCTCCTTGAAGCTTGTATCTGAGTTTCCTCTCTTCTTGCATACCGCTAACACTCGCTAGCCATATGCCCCTTCTCTCCATATTTGAAACAAGCTCCAGTTAGTCTATAGCATTCCCTTCCATGGAACTTGTTGTATTGATTACACTTAGGTACAGAAGACTTATCCCCTTCTCCTCTTCTACTACCTCCCTCTATTGAGGCTTGATGAGAAACAGTAGAAGTCCTCATGGGTCTAGGCCCGCTTGCACCACTGCTCCTCTCCTCAGACTGCATAGGGAAAGTCCTAACACTCCTTTCGAGCATAGAAGTACCACCTCCCCTCTTGAACTGTTATCTCCCCTTTCTCTTTTTGTTCACGACACTCTTTATATTCTTAATGTTTTCCATCCTCAGTGCCGCTTCAACCAACTGTTGAAAATCATAATTCTGTACCACCACTTTCTCTCTGATAGCTAGATGCAACCTCGATTTAAATCTACGACACTTAACCGCCTCACTCATCATCACCTCTGCTATATACTAGGATAGCTGTATAAACCGATGCTCATACTCACTCACCATCATTTCCCTCTGGGTGACACTCAAAAACTCTCTCTGTTTCTACCAAATAGACACCTCAAACAGGTACTTCTTCTTATATAAACAGCTAAGAAGTCCTTTTATGTCAGCACTGGAGGTCTCATCTAGCTCCCTGATACACTCTCCTACCAATGCAGAGAATCTCCCTGTAGCAAGCTTGCAGTATACACAACTTTCTCACCATCCTTAAAATCCATACGACCAATATCCTCTCGGTCTTTCTCAACCAAGTCTCGACTTCTTCTGGATCCATTGTCCCATAGAAATCTACTGCCCCATACTTCCTAAGCTTGTCAAACTGTTTCCTCTTCTTAACTAGGACTGGAGAAAAAGATTGCGATATCTGGCCCATGGCCTGAGCAAATGCATGAAACATCCTTGAATCCAATGGAGCAGGCACTTGCTCCTACGAAAGAGGAGACTCCTGTGCCTGTGATCAAACGGACTCACTATCATGCCCTACAGAAGCCTCGATATTTCCTGGGGCTACATACTTATCAATACTCTCTACCTTTGGCAGAGAGTCAGGTGCAATCAATCTTTGCAGAACTCCTCGTGTCCTTCTACAAGGTGGCATCTTACTCCTTCAATTGAAACACTAACGATTAGCTTACACTTCTTTTTAATCCTATTCCCTACATGTATGAATGACATGCATGTCACTTAATGCAATTCAAGTAATCACATAGCATAACAATTCATCCTACTATGCATTCTAAGTCTAGGAAAAACCTAAGCTCTGATACTAAACAATGTTGGACCGTGCTTCTGGAGCCCAACATTCGAAGTCATAAAACGTGAGCAAACACATTTCTTCAACTTCAGGACGGATTTTGGGAAACCTCAACAGGAATTACAATTGAAATTCTTTAGAACATTTGTTCCACATTGTCATAAGCTTCTAATGACACAAAAATCATTCAATTTGGTTCAGAAATCTGAAAGTTAGGCCCAAACATTTTCAGACTGTTATTAAACTGGAACAATACACTATACTCAACTTCCATCCAGAATTTGAAAGTCTTATAGACTAAATTAAAATTAAATTCCTTCAGATAATTTGTATCTTTGTGTCTCTAGTTTATTCAGAAATAAAAATCATCTCATTTGGAGGTCTGATGATGCAGTTATGGTCGAACAAATCAAACATGATTTTGTTCTCAATCATATTGAACCTATTTTGGGAAAATTAACATAACTTTCACTAGAGATATCAGATTAAGGTTGTCTTTATACGGTTTTGAAGAGAGCTTCTAGATATATAACTTTTATAAGACACCGAAGCGTGAGTTTGTCATCTAGAGGGTCAAAATTGAACAAGAAAAAGGGTCAAACGAAACTAGATGAAGGTCAGATAAAAGGCTTCAGTCTAAGACCTATTTTGGGACAATTGGCATAACATTCACTAGAGATATCATATTAAGGTCATCTTTGAACTGTTTCTAATAGGACTTCTAGATCTACAACTTTTATGAAGACATCAAAGCGTGATTTTGTCATCTATAGTGCCAAAACTGAACCAGAATAAGGGCAGATGAAACTAGATGAAGGTCAAATGAAAGGCTTCAGTCTAAGACCCATTTTGGGACAATTGGCATAACTTTTACTAGAGATATTGGATTAAAATTGTCTTAGCATTTTTGAAGAGAACTTTTATATCTAAAATTTTCATAAAGACACAGAGGAGAGATTTTGTCATCTAGAGGGTCAAAATTAAACCAGACAAAGGGTTAGATGAAATCTGACGAAGGTCAGACGAAAGGATTCAGTCTAAGATCTATTTTAGGACAATTGACATAACTTTCACTAGAGATATCAGATTAAGGTTGTCTTAGGATAGTTTCAAAGAGAACTTCTAAATATACAACTTTCATAAAAATATCAAAGAGATATTTTGTCATCTAAAGGGTCAAAATTGAGTCAAACAAAGGTTAGATGAAAGGCTTCAGTCTAAGACTAAACTAGACCCTCCAAAACTTCTCCAACTTGTAATGGCCATAACTCTCAACTCCAATACCGGATAATCGCATATTTTATACCATTGGAAAGATAAAAGGATGAACTACAACTTGATAGACAACAACTTTGTCTAATTTATCCTAGATTAATCTAGTTTTTCTCCTGAAGACAAAACACAATTTCTACACCTATGAGAGACTTGAAATATGAAATGTACCACTAAAAGATAATTGAGCAGATACACATTGGAAACTTTGGAAACTTTTCAATCCATTTCTAAATCAAATGAAGTTCATACATAGCTTTAATTACATATCAACATTATAATCAAAGGTTTAACATAAAATACAAAATACATTGGATGCTCAATGTTTGATATGTTTATAAAGCTATCTACATGTCTAGTCACTAACTTAGTTACAAAAATCTCTAACTATCTTGGAGTTTGTCCGAATTCCTTGTAAGGATTGCTAATCTTCGTGTTCTGCACTTGAGGAGTAGAAAAATTTTGGGTTGAGCTACACGACTCAGTAGCTAATATATTATAGCAATTCAAGCATTAATCAATTTAGCTTAAAACTCATAACACATAACACTCAAATGCATTATACTTGACAATTTAAAGATGCAATACACAAACAAATGACTCGAGGGTTCCATGGAAACAGAATAGAGAAATCGAAGTTTACCTCATGAACAAAATGAGTCCAATTTCAAAGCTCATATGCTACAAGCAGGCAGCCGGGAGAAGGCTCTTGTCAATGTGTACGTGACAAATAGAATGGTTCCATTTTTTCCCAAGAAAAAACACATTTGTTTTCTCATATACTCATACTTTCATTCTTTTTCTTCTTTTCATTTAATACAAAATGTCATGACCTCGTTCGAGATATAACATAGTCATATTTCATCAAGCATTTTCAACATTTACAAACAAATCAATTTCAAACAAATCAAATCCAACAATCCAACATACACACATAGGCAAGAATTTACCTAATTACACTATAACCATAAATATATTACCCACCTAATTAGCTTGCGAAAATCTAAGTCAAGTTTGCCTTTCTCCTTGCTCTTAGATAGGATTCTTTTGGTTTCCTAAAACAACCAAGGTTCCATTCAAAATAATATTCCAATTGTAATAAATGCAAATTAAGCTCAAACCTAACCTACCCATAGTCCATCTAGGTTAAAAAACCCAAGACCTATTTTAGAAACCCTAAAATCAATTGGGTTCTCTTAATTCATCTTTTTCCATCACAAACCTTTCATTCTCTACACAAACTCCTTTCTCTCCCTAACTCCTTCTACCTCAACACAACCCATTTATTTAATAAAGCAAGAAGAAAAGATGGTTAACTTACCTTAAAAAGCTTGATTTCTCTTCTTTTCTTCCTTCACCGAAACCTCTCTTCTTCTCTCTTATTTTCATTTTTCACTCTTCTCTCCCTTCAATTCACGGTTTTCTCTTCTTAACAAGCAAGACAACATATTGTTCTTCCCTTTTTACCCTTAATGAGCCCAAAAAGTCCATTTTACCTATAAGTTTATGTTCTTTTAACCTTAAGTGACCTTCCAAAAATACCCTTGAACACCCTTATTACCTTAGTACTTTAATTCCATTAACCCATGCAATAAATCCTACTAACTTAGACATAATGATAACTCTAAAGATTAAATCTATCAAAACTTCAAAAATTATTTTAAATCATGCTTAACTTAAAGAAAATTTTTGGGTTCCAACAGTTGGACCAAGCAAGGAACAACAAATAACAAGCAGAAATTACAACATATAATAACTAGAGGCAAGGAGCAAATGTCTGCCAAAAGTAAACATAGGAAGCATTTTGCTTAAAACACACAGCAGCAAGACTTTTCCATAGGTTTTAAGTGAGACATGTACTGTAGATGGACTAACATATTAATTTGTCAAATCAAAGAACAATAGTGGAGAGATACCGAGAGAGAATAGAACAGTAAGCGCAGCATAGAGCCGAGAAGGGTCTTCTGCTAGGACAATTTCATAGGGCTTAAGCATTTTCTTAGGAGAGACCCATAAAGGGCTAGACATCCCAACACTAATTTGGAGGTGACATCGATGCCAAAGACTAGGGTTAAGTGTATTTCTTTGTTTTTTCTTTTTCTTTCTCTCTTTAGAAATTGATTTTGTTATCCTATGATAATTGATTAGGGTTTTGTGTATGGATAATTTTGCTTTTGTTATTGTTTAGTTATTTGAGTATGAAAGGATGATTTTAATGCATTCGTTGAATCTTTTATTTGCAAACCCATTGCTAGAATTTCTATATAATCTGTAATTGTAATGTTCAAATTCATGTGTAGGGACTAATGATTTATAATCATTAGGGATAACAAAATCTAGGTTAAATGACACATCATATGTGGTTGTTGCCTTAATTAATCGATTTTCCTATTTCATAATTTTACTGTCTAATTAAATCTAGAGATCATATCCTAGGTTATTCATTGGTTAGATTTAATTAACAATCGTATCTTGATTAAACACTACCTAAGGGAAAACTTCGGTTAATTATTAACTCACAATTAATAGTTTCTAGGAGAAGTTTGAGAACAACAAATCAATGAAATATATTTAATTAGGGGGTAGTTCGAGATTGAACTAAAGAACCAAGTCCCTACTGAATTCTCCATTTTTATCATTTTTTGCATATTTTCTTTAATTTGTTTTTATTAGTCTAGTTTTATTTTATTTTCTAAAACCAAAAACCCCCTAAACCTAAACACCAGTTAATTTCATTTCAACAACTTTACACATATTCTCTATAGGATTGACCTAGACTCACCACTGCTATAATAGTAGTTTAATTGTTTTATTTTGACTAGTGTTATGATACGTTGTCAATAGACGTAGATTATACTATATTTTTCTAGGTGTTTAAAAGTGTTTTTAAATGTTTCTTAGATGATTATCATGTGTATAGACTTAGAATTATATTATTGTTAGTATTTGCATGTATTATAAGTTTTTGTCTATTTTAGAGAATGAATTTAATCTTAATTTTATGTTTAAAGAGGAATTTGATATGTTTACGAGTGTTTGGAATTAGGAAATATGAAGACTATGTAGGAAGCATGATGGATGTCACAATCGTGCACAAGGAGCACGATCATGATAGGCGTTGCATGGATTGCATGGCTCTATATCACGATTGTGACAGGAAGTATGATCATGATAGGGAGGATTCAATAATGGGAGGCACGATTGTGACAAGCATAACTTTTTTTTGTATTCTTAAGGTTCGGGGCTATATTTAGAATTAAAATAAGTGGGAAAACCCTAGTCACAACCCTAGAACCTAATGTGTTATATAAGAACATGAAAAATATCAAAAATAGGTAGCAGCCAACACATCAAAGAAGATCAAGAGGAGACATCAAGAAGAGTTTCAAAGAATTTCCAGATTTCCAGATCAATACTTCAACCATTTTTCTTTCTTTTCAGTTTATTTCTTTTAATGTCTTGGATGTTTATATGGATTTTTATGATGTTTAACATGAATATGGGCTTCTACATCCCTATTAGAGGTTGTTTTTGAATTATTTTGTGAATCTTAATTCTTGTTGAATTCAATATATTGATGAATGTTTATGATAATTGTCATGCATATACTTAATAATAAATCGAGAGAGTGAGCCAAGTAATTAGTGTTAAGGTGTGCAAAGAGAGCTGGCAACTTATTAGACCCACAATTATTAGATTAACAACTAATTGAAGATAGATATTAATTGTGAAATTAATTATCTATATAATTACTTCATAAGTAATTGAATAAGCTAGAAGTAGTTTATGAATCGATAGATTACAACTCTACAAATATGGAATGCAATTAAGATTAATTGATTAGATCCTAAGAGAGAGTAGTCAAACTTTTAGGATATCTTGGATCAAACATAAATTGAATCAACAAAATTAAGGGAAACAAAACAAAGATAGAGTAGTTCCTAAGTCTTCAACTTTGATCAACCTCACATTCTTTGGCAACTCACTTATCAATTATTTACTTGTTTAGTTTCATTAGTTATTTCAATTTCAATTATTTATTTTAATTCAAATTAATCCTAAGTACCTTAGACAAAGTTTTTTGCAAGTTGTTAAGTGTCTATTAGTCCTCATAGGAACGATACCTTCTGATACAACAAGATATGATCCATAGCTTACGGTATTGAAATTTTTCATTATGAAACTTATCAACAAACTAAATTTGAAATATTTAGAGAAATGTAGGTTTTATTAAGTTGTTAGCACTAAAGATTAGATTATAAGGATTTATATGTGTTTTATATTATCTATGAGATACCAAGATTAATAGGAATGTGGTTTATAATTTTTAGTGTTAAGGAACATTTATAACTTTAATGGTTTATATAAGGTGAACTTATTCCAAATCAAGAATGTAATATAAATGATAAAGTTGATATTAAATGAGAGAACGTTAATGAAGAATCTTCCCAATTGCAAAATAAGAGATTAAATCCTCTCTTTATTTAGATAATGAAAAGGTTTATTAATGAAAATGTACTAATTAGATTTGATTACAATAATGGGTAAGCAAACAAAAAAGGTCCACTAAAGGTTTCACTAAAAGTAAGATTATAAACATGACATATATAGTCAATTTAGCATTCTTTATCTGAATGTTTAAAGATACTTTTATCTTATTTGTATATGATCATTCGTTATTCACGTATCTCTATCTTTTGTATAACAAGTAGAGAAATAAAAGGATATAAGGATTAGGATTGTAACATTTCATTACGGTGGAGAATATTATAATATATACATAAAGATGGGATAAAAGGGTTCATTTCCTATATTTCTTTAAGAGGAAGGAATTATACATTACCAAGCACCTTATACAAAGATTAATCAAATCAAATCAATCTATACAAAGATAAATAATAAGGCATTTTCTATTTAAATATAACAAGTATTTAACCATAAATTATGGAAAAAAAAGGAGAAAATTAGGAAACAAAAGAAATCATGATATAAATAATTCTGAATGAAGATTTTATATTGTTAATAGCTTGATCCATTAAGGTTAGTCCAAGTCTTGATTTTTCTATTTGAAATTAACCTTATAAGGGTTAAAATACCTCTCGGTAGCTAAGCCTAATCTTATAAAGAGAAATGAATATTAAGATGTGTGAAGTCTCCAAGAGTATTCCAAAAATTAGGGGTTAACAGAGACAGTTTAGGACATGATTACATCCTAAGCTATGGATCTCAATGCTTTCATTAGAGAAGAAAACATGCTCTAGCATGTCTATAGCTTAGATTATGGATATTTTAATTTATTTTTTTAAGCACATGGTTTAAGGAATGGTCGTGATTTAGATAAGCACTCTTTAGATGTTTTTTCACACCATATGATCTCTCTTTAGGTTATGTCTTCTTTAATTGATTTATGTTAAACATTACCTAGCATATGGGCATAGTCCAGGCTATATTGGACCAAGAATTATGATTCTTTTCTATATTTTTTTCTTGAACTGGCCTTCAAATCTTTAAAAAATCTCATCCCAAGTTAGAATCTTCTTAATTATATAAAAGTATGCCAAAAACTAAACAAAATAAGATAATTTAGCTTGAAAACAAGGCATAATACATAGGAAAATATGTGAGAGTATAATTAATTAATTTCATTCTATTTGAAATATAATTAAATCTTATTTTAGAAAATAATCTTATAAAGTATTGAGTAAGAATAAATATGATTATTAATCTTAATCAAATTAAGAAAATAATGAAATTGAATTTTGATTTTTAAAATTATGCTTAAAACTTAGGTTAAATTAGAAATACATTATTTTATATTTAGAATAACTTTATTTTGTTTTAGAATTATTTTAACAAAAAACCAAACAAGTTATTTTCTCAGTTTAAGTCACTCAATTCACTAATTGTTAGAATATTGGTCGATCAGTAAGTATATTGGTTGACCAATCAAATGTTACAACAAACTCATGGTACATCAAATTTAACAACTTTACCTTATATTAGTCAACCATAAACCAAAATAGGTCAACCAGGCACCGTAAAAATATAATTTTAACAATTTGAAATGCTCAAAACCAATTTGTCCAATCCAATAACGATTTAAACACTACGCTATAGAGTGTTTGAAATATCAAGAGATTTTTCTATTAAAATCAAAATCTCAAGTGTCTCTTAATGAAAGGAAAGACTTATGTAATAAAGTGAAACGAAATGTCTATGCACGGTGAGTCTTTTAAAGAATCAAACTAACAAAATGATATTACAATTAATATCACAAACCATATAATGACCTTGACAAGCCTTGATCTTCTTTTGTTCTTGATTTAAACTTCACTTTGACAGTTGTAAGCTTCGAATTCTCTTTGTCAACTTTATAAGCTATCTTATAGAGTTTGACTTTATTTTGTTCTTATATTTCTTTTCATCAAACTAACAAAATTGTTAGTAATAATTATATTTTCTTATCATCAAAACATTGATTGGAACCTTCCTTGCTTCAAAAATCTCCCCCTTTTGATGATGACAAAGTATTTGTGATATTAGAGAATAATAATACAATTAAACACATAACCAAATATCAAGATAGCGATTAGCTCTCCCTTAATTCATGCATAAAACATAATTCAATATGAAGGGCATAATTCAATATCAAGAACGAAGCAAATATTGAAAATTAAAGAAATATCAATACATGAAGATGGCACAAATTTAATCATCCATATCACATAAAGTGCAAGAAATATAAAATGACAAAAAATTACTCCCCCTAAATCTAACCTCATCGATCTTTCTCCCCCTTTTTTGTAATCATAAAAAATAAATAATTATCTCAAAATTCAAAATGTAAAGTTTCATGCTTCTAACGTTTCATGCTTCTAACGTTTCATGCTTCTAACTAACTTAAAAGAATGTATAATTTATTAAGCATTAAAATTGCAAAAATTGAAACGTAAAAGTGCATAAAATACCAAAATTGAACAATATTAAAGATGTATCAACATAATTGAAAGGGAAATAATCATAACTCCTTTTATAATTTAATACGAAGGCACAGATTTTAAAAGATAGTTTTTATTTAAGAAAAGATTGAAAATCCCCAAATTTGAAACTAAAAATAAAGAAATTTTAATTTGATACAATTTAATGAGATTTTTTAATGAAATGCGGTGATGTTTTACAGGGAAAAGAGTGAATTGTTAAGGATTTTGAAGATATAAACAAAAAATAAGAGAATAAAAGAAGAAGGTGGAGGAGAGATTAAAAATAGGAGGACTAGTCGACCATATGACTCACTTAGTCGACTAGTGTTGGTGTTTTAGAGAGAAGCAAAAGTAACCAATGGAGATATGGTTAAGAAAAGAGTGGTTCATTTTTACTATCTGATCTATTGATAGACTAATAGAATATATTAGTCAACTACAAAGGGTATTTCGTTGACCAGTGAATGTGACCAAACTCTTCACAAACTCTCAAGAAAGAAAAAACTCTTAGAATTAAGCAAACTAGTCGACCATTGAAGCACACTTCAACTAGCATGGCTTTTTGGGAGACCAAATAAGTGACCATACTATGAACATATTCTTAGGAAGAGAGTAAATGTGATTTTTTCCTATATTAGTTGACCATGACCACAGTAGGATATTGGTCAACTAATGTGTTCTAAAATGTTAGAAAATAAAATCAAAACTTGAACAAGAACTATTAAAGCACATATGAACCAACTAAATATCAATAAAAGATAGTTAAATAACATATAAGGCCCTATTAAAAAGATTCCTATCAAGCATAACTAATTTTCTTCTAATTGTAGACTTATCCTTATTCAAGGGTTTATAGAAATATGTGCCAAATTAATGTAAATTTAAACTTAGTGTCCTTATTTTGTATATGGATCTTTAAGTCTAGGTACTAAAGTACATACTTTAAAAATAATTATTAAACACCTTATTCATAATTCAAACCCAAACAATCATCGACAAGGATTTAAACTCAAATTGACACATAAATACATTTTATCACATATTTCTACATTATAAACTAAAAAATTACCTCATGTTGAACATTAGTTATGAAAGATTTGATTGATGGTTCTTCTTGAATTTGCAATTCATTAGAGGCTACTCATCCTTCTCATCTCTCGTACTTATTTCAATAATAATCTTTTCTTAAAAAGTCTTTGGTGACTAAATTCTCTGCATCCTACAACTTCTTTAGACTTTTTTGGAGGCTAGGCGATTAGATTCATTATGATAAGATGCATAAACTCCTTAACAATACTCAATTTAATAACCATTATCTTTACTACATACTATTTACTCTTTCTTTTACAATAGCCTTATAAAATAAGGTAATCAATGTGTTTTAGGAATCCAAATAACCTTGGTTCCTTGGTTGTTTGATTCCTTCTCTTCAACATGCACTTTTAAAGGTTTACTTAACATTCTTTGTTTAGGAAAACAAAATCTATTTATATGTCTATACTTACCACAAAAAATGAAATATCATAATATATGACTAATGATGACTCATTATGCATTTCGTGGACCTCTTTATGTGTATGCATAATATGGAATCTTCCTCTAGACATTAAAGTTATTGATTGTTTTCCTAAGATAGCGAAATGTCCTATGATTATATATATGATGCCTACTATGAATGGAAGCATGATGTGTGCTTCTTTTAGGACTAAAAGTGTGCAACAGGATTTACATGTTATCATAGAAGTTATGCCTAATCTTCCCTTGATAGTATTTAACTCTACGTCTAGTTTGTGAGCCATGTATAAAAGCACGATCTTGCTTTTAATATTAAACCTAATGGATGTGAATATGCTTGCATATTCTTGGATTTGGATGCTCCATACTAATTAGTAATATTAGGAAATGGTTCTTCATTGTGAAAATATTTTCCTTTGCCAAATGTGTTTTTGGAATTGCCTTAACCTCCACGGTTGTATCCTATTATATGCCTATCATTGGAACTTTTTTAAGCTCCTTACATGTTTTCTAGTTTTTCACTCCCTTTAGTAAACTTGGACAATAGGTCCTTAAGGTAATCTACCTCCTTTTTCAATATTTCATTCTCATGTCCTAATGCATCTAAGTCATAATTGTCATCAATAATCATACTTTTTGATGCTTTAATGCTATGCAATTCACTTTTTATCTTTTCATTCTCATTCATGCATACATCCAACATCTTCTAAACTTCCTTGAGTTTTAAAGATAATTTCTTCTTTTTCTTACTCATGATTTCTAAACTTTTAACCAATTCATTATATGTCAAATCCACATCACTATCATTATCATAAGAATTAGGGTTAGATGTTACGTCATCATTTTCCAGAGTGGTAAAGCACATATGAGCTATCCTTTCTTTCAAATGCTCACTTTCATGTTCACTTTTGTCATCCCAAGTTGATGCTTTAAATGCTTTCTTCTTTTCCTTCTTCTCCTTTTATAGTTTATCTTATACTTGTCCTTATCTTTAAGTATAGGACATTTTGATTTTATAAGACTAGTTTTTCTAAATTAAAAGTAAATAACATTAGAGGATTTATGTTTTAAATCACTTTTATCTTCATTGAATTCCTTTCTTTTGGATAATTTCTCCTTCAAGAATTTCTTGAATTTTCTAGTGAGTAAGTCATGACTTCTTCTTTACTTTCACTAGTTAATGTCTCTTCCTCTTCATTTAATTCTTACTTTGAGGCTTTAAATGCTAAATTCTTTTTCTTTTAAGAGCACCATTTCTTCTTATATCTTTTAATGCCTATTTTGTATGTGGTGAGAGATCCAATAAGTTCCTCCAATGATAGTGTTATTAGATCTTTTGCTTCTTGTATAACCCTTACTTTGGCTTCCCAAGTATTTAAAAGTGACTCTTTTTATCATTTCAATGTTAAAATTGGTCTTTCCAACACATTTAAGAGTGATAATAATATCAATAAATCTAGTATACATGTTAGATATACTTTCATCATGCTTCATTTGGAACAATTCATATTGATGCATTAGCATGCTTAATTTGCTCTCCTTTACTTAATTGGTTCCCTTATATGTAACTTTTAAAGTATGTCAAATTATGTGAGAAGTTTCATAAATAAAGACCCTATTAAATTTGTTTTTTTTAATGCACAAAATAGTATGTGTATGGTCCTACTATTCAAGGAAATCGGTCTCTTATCTTGAGGTTCTCATTCTTCATTTAATTTGGGAACAATTTTGGCTATCTACAATTTTCATAGGAATAAAGGAACTATCATTTGAAACTATTCCTCATATGTCTACATTTTTGGCCATTAAGAATAATCTCATCCTAGTTTTCCAATAAATGTAATCATTGTTATCAAAGAAAGGTGGTTTGCTAATGTTTTGTCCCTTTTGGATGAATGATAATAATGATGCTCCTAAATTTGTAATTATGAACTTTGCTATAAGATTTTGTTAGAAATGCTAGCTTCATAGACCTACTCTGATACCACATATTAGTTACTAATGGTGCCTAACAAGAAGGGGGTGAATTGGATGTTTAAAAAATTTAACAACTTTTCTAACCAATGTACTCAATTAACAACAATCAATATAAATAAGGATGAGGAAATTGTATAATGTAAATCAACTAGAAAATTAAATGATATTTTAAAGAAGATAAGGAAGAGAGAATGCAAACCGATTTATGGTGGTTTGGAAAACAATCCTTGCCTATGTCCACTTCCAAGACTTTTCTTAGAATTCTATTATAATTTTTCTCTCAAGGAGAAGAATGACCTTCATTTAATATTTCTCATAAAGAGGAACCCTTCATACAATCTTATTCCATGGTAAATAGGAACATTAATCCCACTTAAAACACTCCCAAGTACAATATTCAACACTGATCGCAGTTTTACGATATGTGTAGTTTTAATATTTTAACCTCAATATTCAGCAAGCGTAGGGGTCGTTCGTGTAGTATCTGAGGTGTCAATCCCACGAGGAGGGTTAATCTAATCCTAAACTCTAAGGTCGAAATAAATTGCAGAAATTCAACTGTAACTAAGCTAAAACAATAACGCAATTCAATCAATCAATTCACTCAACCAATTCAACTGAAGAATAAATCATGAAATATTAACAAATCAGCAAATTGCAATGCACACACCAAGAATCTACCTAAGGAACTACTAATTAAGAGAAAGGGGAAATTTTTACCTATCTTCAACAGTAACCTAATTAATTATGAAATGTTGGATTATTGTTCTTGGACTATCCTAGGGTTGGTTACTCTCTCTTGAGTTATAACCAAAAGCCCTAAATTATAAACCCTAATCAGATTATGAAAATTGTAATTTCTCAATTCACAATTTATCCAAATCCTAATTAGATTTGAAGTTTTCCACTAGACTACTGAAACCTATGTAAGACCTCTTGTTACACAATTACCAATTTGATTAATTTCTTATTCTTATTAAATTACCTAACTCTCGTTAGCCCAATTTAATTATTTTTCATTAGTTCACCCTCTTAGTCTATTACCGAATTATGAAAATGCAGAAATCAATCCCAGTGAATCCAACTCGTATAAACAATCAGATTTTTATTGAATGAAAGATAAAAATAACCCAATGGTGAGTTTACAGAATCTTCAACATTCATAAATTCTATCTCAACAGCTATTCCAATTTTATACATAAATAAAAAAATGAAAATACATTGAAAAATAGATCCGAATGGATGGAGGCAGCAATGATGGGAAACCTCCTGTTCCAGGAAGTACTTCGTGTAGACTTCTTTTCCACGTCTCTCTTCCTTTGTCTCTTTCTCAATCTCTTGATGAACTCTCTCTAGGGTTTCATGATGGTGGCTGATGTAAGAAGCTCCTCATCTCTTTTGTCGCTTTCTTTATATACTTGATGTGTTCTGGGCTGAGTTTTTTCAGGGTCAAAATGTAACACCCCACTTCCGCATGACCCGAACCCGACATCGATGAAGATATCTGAGTCTGTTCCCCGCGAGGGTGGCGTTCTACATCACTTAGTTCGTCAAAAACTCAGTATAAAACTTTTTTTTCAAGCGTACGTGAAAATCAATAATTGTAACTTTGGGCCCACTTTTATTCAGAAACATTTTCATTTATAGTAGTTGCCAATTTTGTTTTTCACTTACCAGAAGTTCGATTAGCCCATTCCAAAAACAACATATATTACACTTTGATCAATTTCTTTTGCAAAACCTTTTTCCAATCAAAAAGTTATACACAACAAATATACTCAAATACACAAAATACAATAATTTGTAGAAATTACAATTCAATGCAAAAATAAAGGGACACAATACAGACGCGAACTGATCCCGACCTCTTCTTTCACTGACATGCAATAGATATACTCCTGTTGCCTAACGGGGTATTCTTTTGAGTCCTGAAAAAATAAATGCAAATTTTGGGTGAGTTTTGCGAACTCAATGAGTGACCATCATCGATGGCTCACCCAGTCACACAACATATAATTTGCACATCTCACATTATTTCACATTTCACATTATTTCACATTCACATTATTTCACATTCACATTAGTCACATTCGATACACTTATCATTCATATTATGCACATGTAATGCACATGAGACTCACTTTTCATTTGTTATTTTGTTATGACCGAGTGTCTAAACTGTCCTATGTAGGGCTCATTAATAAATGTCCCTTATCTATTTGGAGGATACAGGGCTCATTAAATGTTGAGCCTGAGGCTCGGATTCACTTTTGAGCTCAAAGCTCATTTCCACTCGTTGAGCTTTAAGCTCTGATCGGTGGCTACTCTGGTCACAATAGCCATTATATTTCATACACTCATGCAATAAAATGCATCAATCCCATTCACTCACTTTCACATGTTATCGGACCATAATTCGGCATTCAACAGTAGAGTTGCGAAACATTTCTCATACATATGCATTGCACATTCAAAAGACATTTGTCATCGGACCGTGGTCCAGCACTTATCAATCATACAATGCAACCTCAAAACACATTTTTCAATCACATTAAATACACATAGTATTGGGACCTGATTTTGGAATCGGACCCCAACCGGAAAAACGAGAACGGAAACAAAAACGAACGAAATTGAATTCGAAAGAACGGAACATAAGGCGAAAGTCAAAGTATGCAAACGAAATCACAAAGCGAAGAACAAAGTGGCGGAAGCAAATCAAAACGAATTGAATCAAAAAATTGGATAAAAAAATGCGGAAGCGAAATCGAAAACGAATGAAATCACGAATCAAATCGAATCATAAAGCGGAGACAAAGCGAAAGCGGATCCGACATCCGAAAACATACACTTTAGAAAACATCGCGTTGGAATCCTTAAGACTAAACTAATCCAATTTGCTCAAACTAACCTTGCTCAAATAGCACCTTAAGCACAATCATTTCAATTCTTGCATTTTTCTCTCCTTTATACATGCCTAATTCACCCCAAAATTCTCCTTTAATTGTCATTTAATAATTTTACATTTCAATCAAGAATC
>JANZLD010117211.1:0-20636 GCA_026413575.1 Erythroxylum carthagenense
AGTGTTTTTGAGAGTTTTACAAGAAGGAAAAAGAAAGAGGAAGGTTTAATCTTCCATTAGAGACAAGAAGCAAATTTTGTGGGTGGAGTTTCAAGGTGAGTTTTACCAAAATCTTTTGGAATTTTTGATGGATTTTGGTTCAAATGGCTTAGGAAAAGCATGGGTATGGTTGTTGTAGGATTAATTTCATGCTTTTGTTTCCTTAGGTTTTTTGAATTTTGAATCTCTTGTGATTTGGGGTTTTTGTGTTTTTGAAGAAGAACAAGTAAGGCAAGAGGAGCTAGAGGAAAGGCCACTTGAACAAGCCTAGAGAAAAAGGATTTAAGGTGGGTGACATCTTAATAATTGAGTAAATAAGCTAATTAAGTTTCTTTCCATAAATGCAATTTAAGGCTTTCCAACAACTTTGAAATTATGCTTTTATTACTTTTTAGGATGGTTTAAAATTTTACCATATGTCTTTTGTGGGTGAATGAATTATGGGAATATTTGCATATTGGTTTGACAAGTGAAAAAGAATGTGAAACTGATCTTTGAAAGAATGTATGTTATAATTTTAATTTCGGAAAAGTGCCATTTTGGCAAATATGTGTGAAATATGTGAAATGCATGATTCTATGAGTTTGTGGTGGTCTCTTAAGAGTCAAGCACACTTGTCTGTTTATAGGCTTCTCCTGCCTGCCCGCTAGTGGCATGGAGCTTCTCACAGACTCCCAAAAGTTCACAGCTACACATGACCGCTTCACGAGAATGTGTAATACGTTCTATTTGGATCCACCCGAACCATCTTCTATGTGCGTATGTGATATTGAATTGTGAGCATTTTGATGTATTCATTATGTTGTTTTTGTGAATGTTTTGATAAGTTGAAAATTTTAGGAAATTCTATATGGCATAAATGGTTACTGTAAAGTTTGCTTTGAAAATAAATAATTAAAGAATTTTTGCTTGTTCTTGATTATTAACGTGTTACCCACGAGCCGTCGAGCTCACCCCCTCTTCCCTTCCCATCCACAGGCGACGAGCAAGAGAACGAGTGACTGTATCGGGGGCGAGGCATCACTTCTATTTGCTTTTAATTTTGAAGTTATCTTTTGGAAACAAAGCTTTAGATGCATTTTGGAGCAAAAGTTACTGTTCATGTAACCTTTCTTTGTAATTTGACCTTTTTGAAACTTTGATGTATTAGGGCTAAAATGCCCACTAAAGCTTTGTAAGAATTTATGTTATGATATTAATGAAAGACATTTGAGTTTTCTTGTGTTTTGTATATTTTTAATAAAAAGGTGATATAGTATGGTTTTGAAAATGGCCATAAGAGTATAATTGTGTTTGCTGTATTTTTTAGACAATTTCTAGACTGATGCGGATTGATTGGCTCTATTAGCCTTCTTGAGTGTTATGGAGTATTTTCATAGGATTCCAATGATGTATCATATGTCATATTTGGATGTGGGAGTTGGAGGATGTGGATGATTGAAATTTTTGTACAGGTGCTGTCAAATGTGTTGGTATTTGAAGGATATGGATTGTTAAAGTTTGGTGTATGTGCTGTCAAAATGAAATTTATGGGCAGAAACTTTGATTGAGTTTTTGACCCTCATAGAGTTAGAATTTGACCAGAAGGTCTTTTTGAAGATGGTAGTTGATGTTTAGATCTTTTCATTGATATGAAATATGCCGTGTTTGAGCTTTGGAGTAGGAAGTTACAAGGTTTAGAAAATGTGTTGTTACAGTTTGTAATGCCTTTTTCCAGGCAGTAACTGTGAGGTGGCTTTTAACTCCCTTAGAGAGAAAATTGGTTATTGCATCCTTCATAAAAGTTGTAGAGTTTCCTTTTAGCTTTTTATTGATACTAAATTTTCAAATTTTGAAATTCTGTGTGAAAAGTTATGAATTTTTGAAGGTTAGATATGCGTTTTGGAGTGACCCAGGGTAGGTCATTCGCTATCGCGAGGGCAAGCGCTCCCCTCGCAGCCGTGAGAGCGCGCCTAATGCGCACCTCACAGCCCGAGACAGTCGCAATATGATGCAGGCCTTGAATGAATTTTTATTTTTATTTTTTATTATTTTTATTTCTTTATTTATTTTCTGATTTTCCTTTTTTTTCAAATCCAACATCCTTCCACTCTTTTGCTTGTAACTCTTTCGTTTGACCTCCGATTTACTCGATTTTTGAAGCATTGGTTTTCTAAGAAATTTTTCCTACCTCTCCATAAAAATCTTCAGCTTTTGATATTAATAAAAAGTTATGAATTAAATCAAAGTGAGACGATCGGATGGAAATGTTTGATCATGCTTCCGTATTTTGGTGATATCTCGATCTATAGAGATCCGATTGAGGTGATTTTTTTTAGTTTTGAATAAAATAGAGGCATGGAATTTCTTTTTATCTTAGAAATTGGATTTCAATTTGGGCCCCAAGACTTTTAAATTTTAGGAGGAAATTTAGGTGTAATATTCAAGATCTGTTCGGAAGTGAGTGAAATGAGTTCTTTTTTGGGGTTTGACCTGGTGGGAAATTCCTCCCTCGTGGGATGCACATCCAGATGTCACGTACGATGTCAGACACGTGACTCACTGGGGTAGGGTTCCAACATGTCACTCTCTCAAGGTCTCTTCTTGATCTCTTAATAAACTAGTCCATTTTCCTCTAATTTTTAACCCAGTTTTCTCCCAATTTTCAATGATACTTGCCTTTAAAGCTTAATGTCATTCATAAAAATTTCCACTACCATTTGACATTTATTTCTACCACTATTCATTAATTGTTCTGCCACTTGACATTTTTCCTACTCCAATAATATCCTTAAATTTTCATAAATTTCTCAGATTTTCACCAAAAATTTTGAGTCAATAATTATACTCTCCAAATCAATTCTTAACACATACAATTCATAATTCTCAATACAATCACATTTATAAACAATTATACCTAGAATATGTCAATGAATGCATATGCAACTATTTTAATGTGCATAAGTTCAATGTTCATATGTATGTGCATATCATATAATGCATAAGCATGAAATGCATTTTCTTCTAATTTCTCATTGCTATTTTCTCAATTACCAAAATCTAGGGGTCTAACCCTTAGGGAACGAGATGTTACATTTCTCCCCTTAATAAATTTTGTCCTTAAAATTATTATCTGATTGATCCATAAGGTAGGGGTATTGTTTCCTCATATACTCCTCCGCTTCCCATTTAGCTTCATCACTCGAATAAGTTCTTCCAATTGACTATAGTCAATGGAATTAATCAATTTTTCAATTACTTATTCAGAAATCACAGTATCTTAACTATTTCCTCAATATTTTAGATTAGTCATAATTTGACTTTCGATCTCAATAACACCTATATCAAACCGTAATGATATTTCCTAAACATATCCATGTAACACTGTGTGACAACTACTTTTATTAGTAATACTAACTTATAAGACATAGTCCTATTCTCACAATAATTTCTTATGGACTAATTTATGTCGAGCTTAGCACCCCCTTTTTTCTAACTTGTACATACCTTTTTCTCAATCTAAGCACACCTTGGCAAGGTGATACTTTCAGATACATTTCATCTTTCGCTTGATAATTCACATCTCTTTAGTGTTAATACACTTAACTCGTATGTCCATCACACTATATTCCACTCTTATGTCCATCTCACTATATTCCATATGTCCGGTGTTGATCCACCTAACTCGTTTATCTTTCTTGAATCAATTAACTCCAATTACAGATTCATTTCACTTATCAACAATATCTCGAATCAATTCTAGCCTTCAACCATTTTTAGGCCTTATTCATCACAATATAAAGACGAATAACTCTTTTTGTCATATAACGCCGCATATAGTATTCTAATGATAATGATTGTTATGTTTAAAGTCAATTAAGACTATAAATTGACTTGATGTCTCTATGAATACCAAATTATAATCTTTAAGCATATCTTAAACAGTTAAGACTGTCAACTCATATAAGCAGTCACTTGCTTCTACATCCTTAGCTGTTAAGTACTATTCTAGCGTATTCCTACTAGGATGTATAACTTAGGTTGTTATTTGTGCTTTCTCTAGTAATCTCTTTGCTCCATCATCTTTATCGGGTATACATACTCTTTACTTCAATCACAAGGTATCATTTTTCCTATTCAAACTCAAAATTCATATTCATTTTCAATTTTTCAGTAAGATTCATAAATTCAGAATCCTCAATTTGAGCTTTGTTCATGTGAAACTGATCTTAAATTTTCAATGTAGCTAATAATACTTCATTTTGCCCCAAATTCAACTCCACATTCTGTGCTCTTTATTGCTCTAGATTTGGTAACCTCAATATCAAAATTTATGTTATTCCATTATTGAATTTTCTATTTAATACATCATATTATACTATAACTTTACTAGTATATATGATCTGTATATTTATATATACATATCCAAATTGTTTCACTGTATATATAATGTCTCCAAACTTTCAAAGCAATCACTATTGCAGTAAGTTCTAAATCATGTATCAAATAATCAACTCATGAGACTTTAATTATCTCAATGTATATGAAATCACTTTATTATGCAACATTAGATTTCATCCAAATATCTTATGTGAAACATCATTGCATACTACAAAATCTTCAAATCCAAATGATATAATTAACATTGGTGTCATAATTCCTCAAAACTCTCTTTACATTCACTAGTCATATAATTTACATAGTTTTCCTCAGACACCTTTGTTAAAGGGCTAAGATCAGTAAAAACCCTTTAACAACTTTGGTTAGTATCCAATTTCCAGCTAATTATAGAAAACTTTGGATCTCTTATATATTCCTTGGAGTTTCTCACTTCCTCAATACTTCTACTTTCCTTGGGTCTCCCAATATGCCATGTTCAGATACTAAATGACCCAACATTTTATTTGATCATGCTAAGATTCACTCTTATTAAACTTGGCATATAATTGTTTCTACCTTCATGATATATAAGATTTCCTTAAATATTCAAAACATTTTTCTCAACTTTTCAAATACATTCAATATATATCATCCGTGATCATAGTCACTAATTGATCCAACTTTACCTGGATCATTTTAATATTTAAGACCATAATCTTGTCGGGGCATTTGTTAACTCGAGCAAATATTTCCAAAACTCAATGTGCCCATGATTTTTTCTCGTAATGCCTTAAGTAATACAAAACTCAATGTGCCCATGATTCGTTATCGTAATTCCTTAAGTAATCCAAAACTCAATGTGCCCATGATTCGTTCTTGTAATTCATTAAATAACTAACTCCTCAAACAAGGTAATATTATCTCATGTTATTTTAAATCTCCCAATTGACTTCTTTTCTAGAGTGATTTTCTCCATTCATTCGATTTCTTCTGATTTCACATTGATTTATTCTAATGTTTGTTCATTCATACTAGTTTCTCCACACATTTCAATTTATTTGCAATCTTAACTTCCTGTGTTGGTAATACATTCATCAGATCAAATTTGTATCTCTCAAACATATTTGCATGGAATATAACATGGACTTATTTTCTCCTCACACTAACAAGAATGTTCACCTCAAATCTAAGAATCCAATCACATAGATGGATACTTTACTTTAAACAAAATGCATACATTCTCAGTAGCATATTCTACTTCTTATTCTTGAGTCTCTGCTAAGGATATGACTCCAATATTCACTTTTGATTCATTACCTATTCATTTCTGATTTGTTCTTTCATTGTTCATTCTTAAAATAAACTATCTAATCTGCTTAACCTAATTTGGTGAAATTATTCTTAGAAAGAAGATTTCTTGGTACTATCATAAATACTATTTATGTAATCCTTATCAATCAACTGTCTTTATCATTACTTATCAACCATTCTTAGTACCTCAAGAAGATCAATTTCTATCATTTCTTACATGGTCATAATGTTTTATTCATCAAAACTCAGTGATATAGTAGACATGATTACTGTCGCATATGCTTAGGTGTATATCATCAAGGTTATCATTCTATCCGATATTTATTTTTGAAAATTCTCCAATTTATATATATTACACAAATGATACTTTGGTTCCAATTGATCTTATACAATATTTCTCTCTTTATTCCTGCCCACAATTAGGGTATCCATGTAACGATTGTGACAGAAACCTATTTTTGTTAGGCCACCATCGTGCCCTGCACGTTCTTTCTCGAAATAACACACAAACTAACATCAATTCTCCTCCAAAATTTTCTAGAATTTACTTATTCTAATGTTACATCATTTCATAATAACTCAACTACCATATTGATTGCAATCACTCTTCCTATTTGATTCATCATCTTTTTCTTAATCTCACATATACATAAAATCCTATCTTGTATGCATTTCTAACTTTCTCTTTACTATATATATCATTCATCTCATGAAAAGTCATTTATGTCTCTTTCATTCCCCTTTTATTCCTTCTCTATTTCTATCCCATTTTCATTTTGTCATTTATTTCATCTTCCATATAGATATCCTTAATCCATTCAAAATTATAGATGCAGAATCATCAAGAAATTTTGATCTCAATGTCACAGATATGCTAAATCATAACTCTTATTACATTTATCCGACATTCATTTCAAGTCCAAGTCTAACCTTTCAAGGTCATAGAAAATTTTATTTTCTTTCAACTTGCCTTGTTTATATCACTTCTTCCTTGATAGCATATTCATAATGCATTCACCAATACAAGTGTGTTGAACCTTTATCTGTCTTATCTAGCCATATACTACTTCTCATTTCTATATATCCACAAACTTTCATTTTCTCACTTTCTAACGAATCATCATTCTTCTTATTAATTTCTATCAGCTCAAACTCTTAACAAATGCTTATGCGTGTGACCTATACACATAAAACACAGACTAGGGATCAGTCTCCATTGCATGCTAAGATATGTCTAAAATGCCTATAACTTGACACATATTTCGAAAAGCGCCCATGTAAGATACTAAACTAGGCTCTGATACCAAATTGTAGCACATAACTCTTGTGAGACACGTACCTAACATCCTGAGTGATGTCTGAGTGCATGCCCTGTAAGGGTGGGATGCTAGAACAGTCAAACACTTGAAATTCTGTACAAATTTTTCAAAAATATCAAACGCATATGCGGAAATCAATAATCAATTGGGCCCACTTCTTATAAACTTTTTCAATTTTCAAAGGTTACGATCATTTCACAAATAATCTGAATTTCATTACTCATTATAGTCCATTACAGATACAAAACACTTAAATTCATAATTTTTATTACATTACAGAATCATTTACAAACATTTCCCCTTTGGAAAGTAGTTATAAACAAAAATACAAAAGTATAAATGCAGACCCGAACTGATCCTAACCTCTATCTCTTACTTGAATGCAATGGCTATACTCCCGTTAAGCTAATGAGGTAACTTTTTTTAACCTGAAAAATATTGCAAATTTTGGGTGAGTTTTGCAAACTCAGTTAGTGACCATCCTTGATGGCTCACTCAATCACATACATATACAGTTCATATAATCTCATATCACTTTGTTCAAAACATTAACATTCTCATTCAATTATAAGTTAACAGGATATTGCAATCATTCAAACCTGCATGTTAAATGAATATGTAATGCACATATGATTCACTTTCATTTATTTCTTTGTTGTGACCAAGAGCCTATTTACTAGCTCATATCCCCTAGTGGATACCGAGCTGTATCAAATAATATCCCATATCCCTTAGTAGATACGAGGTACATTTGCCACTGAGCCCGGGGCTCTTTTTCACTTTCTAAGCTGTAAGCTCCTTTTTAGTGGTGACTCCGGTCATAACTGCCTTTATATTTCATGCATTCATGAAATGGAATGCATCTCATTCTCATTTTTTTAATCAATGACCTGATTTCAGATTCAAAATCACTTTCCTATTCATCATCATAACTTGATCCGGCATTTAACAATTAAGTTGAGAAAACATGTATTTCTTTCATATTCACATATAAGGAGCACTTCAATGTTCTCACATTTAACAAGCTCCTCAAACATTCAATGTTCAAAATTAACACTTTCACATCAATCATATTTGCATTGCATAATAATCACATCCGTAGTCATTCAGTAAAAAAATTGAAATCAGAACAAACAAAGAAATGAGACCAGCAAGGTTGACTCACACTATGCTCCAGATGAGCATTAGTTTCCATAATCTAGAAACATCTGAATGCACATGTTTATCCTGCACATCCAAATTATGCAATACACACATTTCACACACATTAATAATTGCACAATTATAAGTATTCCTCTATGCACAAATGTGTATATGGAATGTGTACAATGCATGCTCAATGGCAATCTCGGGTATTGCCCTATCATTCTTATCATGTAAACATTCATATTTCCAAACTCACATAAGTGTCGCTTATACTCATGCTTTATACCTCAAATAAACATTTTGAATCTAATTTCATATCCCAATAAATCATTTTAGATTTTTCTAAAAATTGACTTTCGAGTCTACTCTTCTTGATCATTTAGACAATGCAAATGAAGTAATTTGACAATGCTTTGAAGTAATGTGGCAATCTAGCCAATTGTTCTACTATCTCTTAAGTTTCTAATGACATCAAGATCATTCACTATGGTTTAGTACTCCAAAAAGTTATACCCTAAATAATTTGGACTATTCTTAAACTGAAATAGTGCCCTGTACTCAATTTCCATCAATAAATTGAAATTCTTAGAGACTGAATTAAAATTTGATTTCTTCAGAAAATTTGTAGCCTATTCTCTAGTTTACTCCAAATTAAAAATTATCTCATTTGGATAACTACAGAACAAGATATTGTCAAAATACCGAAGTATGTTTAAGCTGAGTAGGAAAGTTAGCCGCGATGAAGCTAGGAGTTGGCCACGACGAACTTTTCTTGAGAAGAAATCCTACAAGTTAGTTGGCCACAATGAATTTTCACATAAACACAATCAGGACTCATCTTTCAATTTTCTGGATTCTAACTCTTTACTTACTACATTCATTGCCTTAATCTTGTCTATCATTTCTAATTCAATTTCTCCTCTTTTTCCCATCATTCTAACTCCATTTCAACTCAATATCATCCATAAACAAATTATAGTCCACGATTGATCATGAACACTAATAACAAAACATACACATATATACACATTCATCACCAACTTACTACACGTATTAAACTTCATTTTCACCTCCATTTTACTTCTAACTATCATCAAATATGCTTCTATTAAGACAACTCATGAAGAACAAAGTTTAACCTACATGTTTAGCTCCAAAGCTCCTTCAAATCACCATGAAACCCTAGCTCCCCCACATACATGATCTTCACCTTTTTAAGGTGGAATAGGTTGGGTCTTTTAGCAACAAGAAGAGGGAGGCAATGAATCTTAAGGAAGCAATTTTAACAAAAGTCAACATAATGAGGGTGAGAGTGAATGTTGTGGGTGAAGGAGAGGAATGGAGAAGATGAAGAAATGAAGAAGTTACGCAAAATGAAGCATTTTCCATTTTTGGCAAGTGAAAGACTAAAATATGGTTTCACTGAATAAAAACATCACTTAACAAGTGGTGTGGCAAGTGACACTTGTCACTTGCCACATGTCACTCTCTCAAGGTCTTTTCTTGATCTTTTAATAAACTAGTCCATTTGCCTCCAATTTTTAACCCAAATATCTCCCAATTTTTAATGATACTTGCCATTAAATCTTATTGTCATTCATAAAAAATTATACTGCCATTTGACATTTATTTCTACCACTGTTCATCAATTGTTCTGCTAGTTGGCATTTCTCCAACTCCAATAATACCCTTAAAATTTTAGAAAATTCTCAAATTTTCACCAAAAATTTTGAGTTAATAATTATACTCTCCAAATCAATTTTTAACACATACAATTCATAATTCTCAATATAATCACATTTATAAACAATTATACCCAGAATATGTCAATGAATGCATGTATAATTATTTTAGTGTGCATAAGTTTAATGTTCACATGTATGTGCATATCATATAATGCATGAGCATGAAATGCATTTTTTTCTAATCTCTCATTGCTGTTTTCTCAATTTCAGAAATCTAGGGGTCTAACTCTTAGTATGGGAGCAGGATGTTATTGAATACAATGGAGGTGAATGATTATCAACTAAGGCCCTATACGGAAGAACCTTATGTGGAGGAACCACATGGGCCACTAGAAGGTCATAACTTTGTCATGTAAGGAAAAAAAGAAGCTGAGCCAGCAACACTAAACAAAGGCGTTTCTTGGGAGGCAACCTAAGGGAAGTAAATTTCTTTTCCTTTACTTTTTCACATTAGTTTTTTATGCATTTGTGTTTTTAAATTTGTTTGCTTTACTTGTTTTAAGTTTTCAATCAAAATGAGAGAAAGGATAAAGCAACAAAACAAACATTTTTCTCTTTTCTGCTGATTCTAGGACTATATAGTCCTAATTAGAGCGTGAATTGACTAGATAATTTTGTAGCAACTTTAGCATGTATTTTTGCTCTTGTGATTTGTCAATGTGTATTATCTTTCGAAGTGTAGTGATTAATGATAGACAATGAGATTTTGAGCCTTCTTTGATTGACACATTAATATCAGTCTCATTGTCTTTTAATAATGTGTGACCTACATGACGAAGTAAATCCTAATTTTGCCTTGAATTTCTATTCGAGACCACATTTTATCACAAGCATTAATATGGATATGATTAGGCATTCTTTGCTTTTCCATTAGCTAAATAGCCTACCTGTTATATGATTTTCCTTTTTAAGAAGCCCCCTTGAGCTTTATTCACCTGTTCTTTATGTATTAGCCACATTACATGCTTTAACCTAACCAATTATCCTTCCCAAGCCTTGAAGCTAGTGGAACATTTGTTGATTTTTTAGTTTGTGGACATACACAATTCTAAGTGTGGGGATATGCATATATGTGGGTTGGTTATAATCTTGGGATGTTATTTTATGCTTTATCATTGAAATTCTCATATTGATGTAGTTTATTTTAATTTTTATAATAGAAAAGAAAAAGAAAAAGCAAAAGAAAAAGAAAATGTTTAAATAAATGTGTCAAGGAGGAAGTGCATTTGTGGTTTATAAGGTTATTCATACTTAATGCATCCTTTTAAAGTTGTATTGATTGAGTTACTTGAGTATATTGAATATGAGGTTGATGTTCATTTGGAAGGGTCACTCTTTGTGTTTTCAATATATTGCCATCAATTCTATAAGTGATCCCTTCGAATTGGTATATACTTCATGTGGTTTGTGTATGAGAGCTTAAGTTTAAGTTATAAAATTTGTTTTTGCATTCATCATAGTTGATGTAAACAATTGTCAGTGAATGTTGTTTTTTGCACTTGATAGTATATTGAGTGTTACTTTTGTTTCACTAGCTTTGGTGGCTTTCATGCTATTTAACCCAAATACATCTCACCTTACCAATGCCCACATTACGGCCTTGAAAAGTCCTTTGATCCATGATTTTGGATGTGATAGTGGTGGAGAAATGAAACAATATACAATCTTGTGGATTGTCATGATCATGAACGGTATTGAGTGTACCTATAGATATATTTTAGTTAAACATATTTTCCAAGTATACTATTAGATTGCTCAGTTTTTAAAGGTATTAAATGTTGATTGATCATGAGTAAAAGCTTGGAACGTTAAGTTCTTGCTATGATTTTTTAAAGTCGTTCATCTTTGCTTATGATTTATTTATTCTTGGAACATACAGGAAATGAGTCAACGTTTTTAGGTCTTTGAGCTTAAGTTTAATGTTTTTCCTGAGGATGGTCGAAAGCTAAATGTAGAAGAAATTAATAAGTGCTTAATTGATTATGAAACTATTCTATAACACTTAGCGATTAATGACATGAAATTGCTCAAGATACTCACTTTGACCCATATGTGATTTTAAGGACAATTCAGAAGCAAAGAAGTTAAAGTGAGTCAAAAGCATAATATTTAGGCCATTTTTTGAAGATTAATTTTCACTTATCTTCATGGAGCAAGAAGAAAATTAAAAGACAAAGAGAAGACAAGAAAAAATGAAAACACAAGGAAATTGCTCACGACACATGCATGGAAATTGAATAATTTTGCATGGCCCAACGTGAAATTAAAGGTTGGAAGAAAAAGCATGAAACGACAATACAGTGAGAACAAAATGCCAACAAAAGAAGAAAAAAAGGTTAGGTCAACATGTAGCAATGTGTGTGTTTCATACACACACATATATTAGGCAAAAATGACACAGCCAAGACATGCAACGTAGAAGCAAACTGCATAGTGTCAAGATTGGACTAATAAAAGCACATTGTTGACTATTTCTTACTGTAATATTGTTTATAAAGTGATTTCCTAGCATTTAGTCAATAGATTAAAGGAGCTTCTAAAGCAACTAATCCAATTTTCCTAAGGATCCTTTATTATAGGCAAAACCATTTTAGACAATATCTAATGGTACAAGAGCTGATGAGGGATTATAATACCATTAGATCCATTAAAACCTATGGTATTAAAGTGGATTTCTCTAAAGCTTTTGACAAGGTCATTGGAATTTCATTCTCATTAGCCTTGAATAGCTTAGCTTCCCAAAAAATTCATTAATTGGATTAAACTTTGCCTGTCAACCATTTCTTACAATGTGCTTAATAATGGATCCCCAAGCAAAATTTTAAAAGGCTCTAATAAGATAAGGCAAGGAGACCCACTTTCTCCATATTTGTTTGCCATATTAATGGAGGTTCTCAACAAGATAATTAGGTTGAACACATCAAGATCTCCTGGTTTTAGTTTCTATCACAAATGTAAGGGGATACAACTTACTCATCTAAGCTTTACTTATTATCTTATGATTTTCAATAGAGTTGGTCAAATTTCTATCTCTTTATTGTACAAATCTCTTCAAGCATTTTACAAGATCTGTAGAATAAGTGTCAACTTTTAAAAGAACAAGGTTTATTTTTATTCTAATGTATCTATCATTGACAGATTAAAGAACATAATTGGATTAAATCTCCACTGCCTGCATTTTAAATACCTTGGAGTTCCAATCTTCTAAGAAGTTAAGATATCAAGACTATCTAGTACTATTAGAGAAATTCAATAACAAAATAAACATATAGGAAAATAGAGGTTTGTCATAATTTGGAAGAGTTCATCTTATCATTTTAGTGCTGAATAATCTTCACTCATTGGATTGCTCACGTGTTGTTCCCTAAACAGATCAAAAAGGACTTTGATAAATGTGTTAGAAAATTTCTATATTTTAGAAAGTTTGATAATCCCAAAGGAGCAAAAATCAAATAGGAACAATTATGCTAGAAAAAGCAAGAAGCTGGATTAGGATTTATCTCAATTCACATGATCTAGTGGCTAAGAGAATCTGGAGACTCTTAAATGACAAAGAGGTTATTTGGAGCAAATAGACAAATGTGTATTATTTGAGGGATTCCAATTTTTGCCAAATAGGTGAAAAGAATGAACACTCATGGCTTTTCATACAAATGCTCAGCAAAAGAAAGTATATTACCCCTTTATTAGAATTCTTGGAAATGGTGAAGATATGTAATTCTAGTTTAACAACTGAGCCATCCTAAGTTGTTTAATATTAGGAGGGGAACTTTCAACACTTATAGCTAGAATACCAATCCAGACTAGAGTTATACATGTTATTGAACATAATGCTTACTTAATAACTAGTGGGGGTGTTGATAGACTAAAGAATCACCTCCTTAACTATTCGCTTAACACAAAATGAAAGATAAAGCAATCTAGACTATCAATAGAAATTAAGGTGTCACCACCTCTCCCTTTTAAAAGCCCTCAAACCTTAAACTCCATTCATTCCATGGTACAATATTGTTTGGAGAATCTCCTTGATGCCCAAAGCTTCTTTTGTCACTTGGCTAGCTACTAGATGGAGACTAAAAACTAAAGACAAGTTAAAGAGATCTAGTGGCTATCTTTGCAACTTATGCAATTTTGAACTGAAAACTATAAACCATTTATTCTTTTATTATAGTTACATACCTATAATATTAGCAAGAATGCATCATGAAGATACATACCTATAATAATTATAGTTACATACCTATAATAAAAAAGAATCCATTCATCTGGACAATGCATGGGAACAATTCACCATGGATGCTCTGGTATTACCACTTGGGGGTTGCGATGTCGTATTGGGAGTGTAGTTGTTAATTGGGTTAAATGATGTATTACGCAATTTCAGACATAGAATGAAGATGTTTAAGGAAGAATGGTGACGCTACAGGGAATCCCAGAAGGCAAATCTCGGGTCATTTCAAGCAAGGAATTCCAGAAGACTCTATAATGCTCATCAAGTAGCCAATTTCTAATGATGCTACTTTAAATCCCCATTAAGTATCAATTGCAATAGATGAGAATGAAGGATGAGCAGTGGAGTGCATTTGATGAAATTAACATAGTATTGTCTGAATGCACAGTGGTGTTTTAGGACCGAACCACCTTCCCCTAAACCACAACCACAATCACCAGATCATTCTAAAGGATGGAGTTCATACCATTAATGTGCATCCATATCGCTATTCAAGAACTCAAACAGATGTAATAGAGCAGTATGTCAGGGAACTTATGAAACAGGGGTTCATCCGCCACAACTACAGCCCATATGCATCTCTGGTGGTCCTCGTTAAGAAAAAGGATAACTCATGGCATATGTGTGTGGATTACTGCGAGTTCAATAGATATACAGTGAACGATAAATTTCTGATACCCCTCATTAAAGAATTGCTGGATGAAGTGCATAGAGCTAGTTGATTCTCCAAATTAGACCTACACTTTAGGTATCACCAAATCCAAATGTAGCCAAAAGATGTTCTAAAGATGACTTTTAAGACGCACGAAGGGCATTACGAATTCTTGGCCATGCTATTCAGGTTGAATAATGATCCTTCAACATTTAAGAGGTTAATGAATGAATTGTTTAAGTTGTATTTGCATCATTTTATTATCGTATTTTTTATGATACATTAATTTGTAGCTCATTTTTTCCATTATATGTAGAACATATTTCAGTAGCCCTTCAAACACTAAAGGAAAATCAACTATTCTTGTGAGGGTGCAAATTGGGGTGCACCAAGTAGAATATTTAGGCTATTCGATTTTAGAAGAGGCAGTAACAACGGATCTTAGAAAGGTTAAGATGATTGAAGAATGGCCAGCACCTAAAAGCATTAAAGACCTAACAGGAATTTTAGGAATCATGTGTTATTACCGGAGGTTTATTAAAGGTATGGGATGATGGCTAAACCATTGACAGAATTACTTAAAAATGAATGTCTAACAAGTTGGGAATGGTAACAGGGAGAGCAGAAAGCCTTCAAGAACTTAAAGGATGTAATTATATGTTGGCCCCCATATTTGTTTTCTTTTCTCTAGTTAAGCATGATTTAAATAAATTTTAAGGTTTTGATGGATTTAATTTTTGGGAGTTATTATTATGTCAATGTTAGTAAGATTATGTGACATTGGGAAATTGAATTAAAGTACTAAGGTAATAAGGATGTTCAATGGCATTTTTGGAAGACCACTGAAGGATAAAAGATACAAGGCATATAAGGAAGGGCAAAATGGACAATTTAGAATCATTAATGGCAAAATTAAAATACGAAGTGATGGCTTGCTTTTTAAGGAAGAAGCGAAAACGAAATTGGGAAAAAAAGAAACAAAGAGAAGAGAGAAAGAAGAGAGTTCGGTGGAGAAGAGAGGAAAGAAAGCAGAAAAAGCTAGGTTTTGATTTTTCTTGGTCCTAAAGAGTGATTTTGAAGTTATTCAAGAAGGGAAAAAGGTAGAAGATGATGAGAGCTTCCATTAGAGGGAACGAACTCTTCATTTGGTGAAGATTCAAAGTAAATTGGATTTTAATCTTTGGATTTTTGAAAGGGTTTTGATTTATATAGCTTAAGAAACGTATGGGTTTAAGGATTCTAGGATCAATTTTAGTGAATACGTCTTGTGGATTCTCCAATTTGAATCCCTATTGATATGAGAATTTTTTCTTTGATAAAGGAAATTAAAGGAGACAAGAGGAGCTAGAGTAAGGGCATTTTTAAGTAAAGTTTCAAGCAAAGGAAATAAAGGTGAGTATACGTTTATAATAAAATTAATAAGCCAACAAATGTTTTCTTTGAATGAAGGAAATTTAATGTTTTTAATTTGCATCATAAATGTTGCATTTGGTGCTTCTTAAATGAATTGAGAATTTGCTATGTGTTTGGTATGTGAATTGGGTTGATGATTTGTGAAAAGACTTTCAAAACGATTCTTTTGAAAAGATACATGTTTATGAAATCATATTTTCTGAAATAGTTTTCGAAATATCTCATGTTCATGAAAAACAAGTTTTCAAGAATGTGTCATTTAGGCAAATGGCTTTCCATTCGTGAATTACATGTTATATGGGTTTGGTGTAATCTATTCAAGAATGTCTCGTGCACGTTGACCAAGTTAAAGGCTTCTCTCGCCTGTCCGCTAGTGGCATGGAACTCCTTCATGGACTCCCTCAAGTTTGCACCTATGCAAAACCACTATGTGGGATTGCGATAGTGCCTCAAGTTTACAACTATACAGGATCATTATGTGGAAATGAGTAGTTCATCATGTTTATGGATTTACCCAAACCATTTTGATGTGCTTATGTGCTTATGAGATGTTGACAAATTTGATGCATTCATGATTTAAAATTTGTGAATTTCGATTATGAAATTAAGAATGATACTTTGATGAATTTAATAAGAACTTTGTATTGACAAATGAACATTTCAAGGTTTTGCTTATTTTTTTGTTATAAACTGTTACCCACGAGCTTTAAACTCACCCCCTTTCATTCCTATCACCAGGTGATGAGAAAGAGATTGGGTGAAAGAGAGTCAAGGCATTCGTTCGATTATGCATATTTTGTATTTTAAGTTAGAATGATGTAAAAGCAAGACTTCAAACACATGTTGAGAATTATGGGGTTTTGTATCTTTTGTATTTCGGATTTTTGATATTGTTGATGTAATATGGCTTAGAATGCCATTAAAGCTTTGTAAACTTTTATTCTATGATGTTAATGAAATATGGATTTGTGAATGGATGATTGTTAAGTTGAAAAGTGAATTTGTGTATGGATGAGGTGGAGTTGAAATATGAATTAATTAAGGATGAGTTTAAGTTAGGATTCGGTATATTTGGGAAAGTTATCAATTTAAGATGATAAATTTTGAATATTAATTGTCGCTGCATATCAGTGAGATGCTATGGATAAGAAAATAGGAGTGAATGATGAAATGTAGTTGGATGGTTAGAATGATGTTGCATGAGAGGAAGTGAAATTGGAAAAATTTTCAAGTCTTTCACAAGGGTAAAAATTTTGTATTATGGCTTTAAGGGAAATACTGTATTGATCTAGGTTGAATTAGATAAAGTTGTCTTCTTAAAAGTCGTAGATTATTTTTCCAGATTTTCAATGATATATAGTATGAAATTTTTAGACATTGAAGTTGGGACATATGATCATTAGAAGTTTGTGATGCTATTTAGGACGGACTTTCAGGACAGCCACATTGTTTAGAACTTTTGACCCCTACAGAGGTAGAAATTGTTTTTAAGTTCTCATGGAAGTTGTAGATATTTCTTTTATCTTTCCAATGATATAAAGTTTACAAAATTTGAAGTTTTGGATCAAAAGTTATGAAGTTTAGAAGTTGGGATGTCGGAAGAAGAAAAGCAATGGAGGAAGAAGGGAAGCAAGTCGCGATTGTGACGCCTGACAATGCTGATTTTCACGTAACGTTGCGATTGCGACTTTGCTGGTTTTCCTGACCTGAACACGTCTCACTCTTTTGATCATAACTTTTTTGCCCGACCTTCAAATGACTTGCTTTTTGAAGCATTGGATTTCTAACACATTCCTCTATCTCTCTATAAATTCATAGCTTTTGATATTGGTTCGAGAAAGATTGATTGAATCAAAGTGAGGGTATCAATTGTAAGAATATGAACTGGACATTTTCACTGAACATACTTCAGTATTTGGATGATATCTTGATCTGTAGAGCTCCAAATGATATGATTCTTATTTCTAAATAAACTAGAGACATAGAGATAAAAAGTATCTGAAGGATTGAAATTTTAATTTAGTCTCTAAAACTATCAATTTCATGATGGAAGTTGAGCATAGTGTACTATTTTAGTCTAAGAATAGCCCAAAATGTTTGGGCTATAACTTTTAGATTTTTGAACCAAATTGAATGATTTTGGTGTCATTAGAAACTTAAGACAATGGGGAATAAATGTTCTGAAGAGGTCAAATTGAAATTCCAATTTGATGTTTCCTAAAATATGTTCGAAAATAGGAGAAATGAGTTCGTTTTTGACATTTGAATGGTGTGGGCACGCCATTCATGTGGGATGATGGCTAATGAGGTTTCATTGAAAGAACCCCACAAGGTAATGCACACACCCAAGTCTTATGATTTTTAGAGCAAGAGTTAGGCTTCGAAAACGGGATCCAACATTATTTCATCTCTGGTGTTGGCGTTACTAGATTTTTCAAAAACCTTTATGATAGAGGTTGACGTAAGTGGGCAAGGAATTGGGGTTATGTTGCAAAAGGAAGGTCATCCCATTGCCTTCCTCAGTAAATCTTTAGCAAAGAGACACCAAGGATTATCTACATCTGAAAAAGAGTTTCAAACCATTCGTTTTTAGAACTAACCATCGAAGTCTTAAATACTTATTAAAGCAACACTTATATCCTCAATTCCATCAATCATGGTTATCGAAGCTTCTTGGCTATGACTTTGAAGTGTAGTATCTGAGTAGAAAGGAGAACATAGCTACAAATGCCCTCTCAGGAATCACCAATGCAAAGATGCTGATGAATTTGCAACACAAATACATGGTGAGCTATTGGAAGATATTAAACATAGCTGGCAAGGGGATTGAGCAATTCAAGGTATAACCCAGAAGTTGGAATCTAACAGTATAATGTCCAGTATGTATGAATGGAAGGATGGGTTATTAAGGTGGAAGGGGCATTTAGTAGTGGGTGCCAACAAAAATCTCCGACAACAATCATTTTAGTTTTGAATAAGAAAATAAAACTAAACTAATGAAAAGAAATTAAAGAAAAATTAATAATGATGAATGTGTTGAATTCGTTAGGAATTTGGTTCTTTGATTCTATCTCAGCCTATACCCTATGTAAAAAACTAAACTTTTCTTTTCACGTGTCTATAAAATTTCATTTCGTGTGAATAATGTTGTCATGCTAATGTAAATTTTATTTTCGCTAAAAGGTGAATTAGGAACCCTGTCCTAAATGACAAGTATTAAATTCAAATGATAGTCAAAAAATATTGGAATTGATTGGTATGAAAATGGGCCAAAAATAAATTCAATCAAATGGATTTATGTTAGATCAAATTAACCTTGTTTTAAATTATTTTGGAGTAAATTTGAAGCATTCTTGGGCTAAAACATAAGGACATAAGAATCAGTCATAGTTATGGATACTTAAAGTAAATCGATCTAACTGATATGTTGATATATTTAGGTGTAACAAGTTATTAAGTGGACATGAAATTTCTATCGAGATTGAACATATTTGTCTTAAGCCATTTAATTATTTTTGACAAGAAATAATACATGTACATGTGAATGGGCTTTAAGTGGTAGCTATCATGTACATGAAGAAGTTCTTATTATCTTGGAACAAGAATTAATGAAAACCTTGTGTTATCATGTTTATAAAGGAGTAGATATGAGGGACATAAAATTTGTTACAAGTGAGGCCAATTTATGGTGTGCACATATGTGATTTTGGTGAGATAAAAATGAAAACAACTTGTTATATATAGGAGATAAGTATTGCTGTGGATGATACAACCAGTTAGTGGTTTAATTAAACAAATATGGTGAGAATTAAAATAGTTGACAGCTATTGGAAGTAAACTTTGCAACATGTGAATAGTCCTCTTCAATATGTAGCATGTTCAAAGATGATGGAGGACCTGCTCAATCGTCACTCCACTAAAGCTTCACTTATTCCTTGAGCCAGAATTGATGTTAATTAATTGAAAATGATCCCTTCACACCATGGACAATGTAACATCCCATCTCCCATAGGATAGGTTTATTGGTAATTGGGACGGGTTAGAGGTATTAAATTATATCTCGGCATGAACATACAACATATAGCTTCTATGATTAATGACTTGTTGCACTTGCACATGGTATACATGCATTCATGACATTTTCCGGCTTAGGTTTCAAATTGAGATTCTTTGTGAAATTTATGGGATAATTGTATTTGGAAAATTATTCCGAGTGCGCCATAAATTGTTTTACATTTTTAGGGATTTATGAAAATTTTTCTGAAATTTTTCGGGGTTCTGGCCCGGACCGAAAAATTTCAACTGACTGGCTGAGTGAGTTTTTTTTTGTACTGAAAAGGATTGCCTAATGGCATGAGATTAGTGGATAATTGAGGTTAGAATAATATTCTAGTGCCATGATTAGAGATTAATTGGAATTA
>JANZLD010117697.1:0-20623 GCA_026413575.1 Erythroxylum carthagenense
CAACTGACATCATTCTCAATAACATAACATATCCATACATGTTTCAGGTACAAATGATTATGACAAACCATGGAGCAACTATAAGCATCTGCACTAAACATCATGCCAAAAATATTACTTGTCTGATTATCCAAGCGAGACTTAAAAGGCTTGGATTTCTCTCTTGTACGATCTGCTAATCCCCTGAAATGATAATAGTGAGGTGTGAGTCTACAACGCAACTCAGTGAGATATAAACATACTACCACGCTTGTGAGGCTAGGTAACACAAAGCTAGCTTCACAAGAATGATCTGTGACATTCTAAGCAACAATATATGATATCAATGAATGAACAGGTAGAAATTTCAAATGCGTCAATCACATGAGTATCACTAATAAAGCTCAATATGAATTGTTAAAAAAAACATGAATCTGGTATCTGAAATTTTTTTGCTGGGTTCTGGGTTCTTTTCTGAGTTTTGGCTTCTTTCTGAATTCTGGGTTCTTTGTTTGATAGAGTTCTATAGGATTTCTAATTCTGAGCTTTCTCATTTCTGAATTCTGATTTTTTCTGAATTTCTCAGGAAGAGACAGAGGCATGCTAGTACGGCATATCTATCCTTTTCTAATTCTAGACAAGGATGGCTTAACCTATCCCTAGAGGCCTGCCCTCTCCAGGTAGGACCCGGATCTAACCCATCACTAACGGGTTACCAATGTGCACATGGTCTGGGTATATACCCCATCAGTTGGGTATCCTGTGAACTCATCAATCATGGCTAACAAGAAAAACATGATTCATCAAAGAATCGCAATTCATAGGTTCAACATAACAAGGGAACCAGAAGATGCAAAGGAACTGAATATCATCTGGTCAATCTGGCATACAACATGCTAGACTTAACTACATGGAGTCCTATATCAAATAAGTCATATGGATTCAAGAACAATTCAACAAGCCGCAAGATAAAGAAAAGATTACTACACAAGTATAGTAGCATGATTATACTCACCTCGACGGCTTCAGGGATTTTGATCTCTTTTCTAATTTTTTTGAACTAGAGAGGTACTAGGTACGACTTCTAATTCTATTCCTTGTCTGCTTTCATGAGCTATTGGGTACATGCATAACAATTACATATACCCGCATTAGTCATTCTCACATAAACCTCATTTCTTAACATATATCATTACGAATTCTATTTTATTCACTAATTATCAGCATATGTCCCATTCGTGAAGGCATAACTTCTTCTACATAGGTCCAATGTTTTTCAAACTTTCCAGACCCCTAGTTAACACATAAATTCACAATTTTTCTTATATGACCATGCTCTAATTCGGTCATTAAGGAATCCAAATCTCGCATTCACAATCAACCTTAATATTCAATCATGAGTTGGACTCTTCCTGTCTCAAAACCTCATAACTTATTCATTTCTCATCCAATTAAGGTGATTCAAAACTTCATTTTCAATAGACTCACATGGTTATCATATATCCAAAGATGGCTCAAAAAAGATATAATTTGAATTTATTGTGATTTTTATAAGCCTGACTTGTTTCTATTCTCTTATGTGTTACTAAGGTTAGCAACACCCTTCACTTATTCAGCCATATCTCACAAAATACCCATCCAATTAAAATTTTCTTTATACAAAACTTATATGATACATTTTCGAGCATTTCGTAAGAAGAACTCATTTTCCAATTCTAACTCTAAAGTCTTCAAAAAATCAACTTTCATTTCAAGTTTCAATCCCGCTGGTATTCTGAACCAGTTTAACTTTAGGGCCTTTTAATTTGTTTTGCTCACCCTAAATTCGTGAAAAAATTTCAAGGATACAGTAAACATCTGTATCTACAACTTCTATGTTTTAAGTTTCTCCAAATTCATACGTTAAATAGCTCGAAAAAAATGTATAAAGGGGACCTACGAATCTGTCTCAATTGACAGCTTGAACTCCAAAACCCTAGGTTTTGATTTAGCCCCCAAATCACCATAAACATGAAATTTGTTCATGTTAATGTGTCATTAGACATCAAAGAACAAAAACCCATCATCAAAATCATCAAACTCATACATTCCATCAAATGGGTTTCATAGCCATGAGAAAGAAGAGAGAAAAACTAAGCTTCAATTGATAGAACTAAGTGTTGGGATGGAGGCTTACCTTTTTATATTGATGGAATGGCGTAAGGGTGTAAAATAACAATTTGTTTGATAGAAAAGAGTTCACTAATAATTCTAGAAAAGTAGGTTATTGGTTATAGTGCTTTGGGGATGCATTTGGGAAAGAAAATAATATAATTTCTTATGAATAAGTAATACGTTGTAGTTGATTTATGATTACAATGTTTGAAGAATAAAGCATTTCATGAGAAATGTAGTTTCAAGTAAAAAGAAGTACAAATGATGAAGTAGTTCAATTGAAAATCCACTTTGTATTATAGAAATAGAAATCTTATAATACGATTAACAAACAAGGTTGACACACCATTGTGAGTTCATAAATCATTTCTTTATTTTGTTGCTCCATTTTTAAATGTCCTTATCATGTTCTATCTACAAAGATGAAATTCTTTTCAAGAAAGGAATTGCCGACTTTATTTTCAACATTCACCCATTATTGAACCCAATTATATAATCGATAAATGATGGCTATTAATGGCCATCACTTACCTTATAACATAATTTAATATACATAAAATTTCTACGTTATGTAATTTTATACTGTAATGGATAATGAGTGGGTTTCTTTGTACTAAGCTTACTTAGAAAGCCTCAAAGCAACTCATCCTACCCATTTGAATTTCTTTGTCATCTTCTTCTTTTGTTTCCAACTATTGAAGAGAAACTTAAAACAAAAAACCAAAATCTTTATTATCGTTCCAATCTACTGCATTTTAGAAACTTACGTAAGAAGGTCGTAGGTGTATCAATTTATCAACCCAATAACTCATCTATAAACATGGTACATCGACATTGCCAATCCCTTTTCCTCTCTGTGTGCGGAGTTATATATTAATACTTTGTCTTTTGTTTGATTATTTAGGCATGCATAAAGATAAGCATTCAGACATGCATTAAGATGGTCTCAGGGTTTCTAGTGTTTTAAATTATCTAGTGGCCAATTTATGGAGTAAAGGACAATCAGATATTGTTGGTTTATATTTTTTTCCATGATATTGTGTAAAAATTTGTAAGTTATAGCCTAATGTGGTATGGATTTTTTATAGACATACTTTGGTTTTCATAGTATTTGTACTAGTTATGGTATTTGATTTGGAGTAGTTGAAATTTATTTTTTTATTCTTAGAATTGATAAAAGAAGGAACATTTTATTATTATATCACCATATCCTTTATAAGAAAAAAAGAGAAGAATACTATAAAGGCAAAATAAAAGGTGTTTAAAAAGCATATTCAAATTTATATAGGATGATGTAAAGTTAATTTGATTTAAAACTTTAAATTATAGGTTGGGGATGATGTTGTCGCAGTGAGATGTTAGAAAAGTGGTAATATGGATAAAAAGGTAGAAAGTTATACCAAATTAAACTAAATTACTAAAGTTTTGCTATATAGTATGAAAGCATGTTGATTATTGTACAAGTATTTGTAAAGCTTTAAAACGCATTATTATTCAAAATTTGTGTATGAATTGATGTTAACCTAAATCCTGAGTAGGTAAAGTGGGTCACTGATATGAAATCTGGTGAACTTAGAGACGTGTAGAGGTTTAGGGTGGGATCACTAGCATTAGTCGTGTGATCACTTTAATCCAAATGAGCTATTTTGAAAATTAAGAAGGATCAAACGAAGCAGATTAGTATTGATAGTGTAATATAGATCATTAGGGTTTCAAATGAAACTAAACGAGTACATCTTAAAGCTGATGAAGATAAGGTGTTGAGGCTTTAGGAGTAGTATAAAGTCAATGATCACTGAATATTGATCAAGTGCATATTGGAGAAAGTTAGGGGTACATAAATTAAGGAATGTTTCTAGCAAAACTTCCTTTTATATGTTTTATATCTGTTTTTGTGTCCAAATTTCAATTACAATATCATCATGCATCTATTAGAAACTGAAGTTAATGTTAACTACCATGAGCAACTTAGTTGGGAATATTTCATCCTAAACCTTCTTTACAAGCATGCTAAAAAGTTTTGTCAAGTTGTGGAGGCCAAACGTGTTGTGCATTGCATAAGTAAATGTGTAGTTATATTGATGGTGAATTATGTGTTCTATAAATTGAAATTATCAATAAATATATGGACTTGAACATAATGTGTAATTCTTAAAACCTAACTTCATTTTATAATATGTTTACATATTTTTAATATAGAAAAGTTATACATCAATTATCACTTTAAGTAGGGGAATTTCACAAGGATTACATCTTAAGATGATGTCAAAATCGACGAGGCATTAGATGCTATTAGAATATAAAGTTGTAGTATGGGAAGCTAAAGATAATCTTGTAGTTGAAAATTTTGGTGCCATTTGGAAAGATTATTTATAAAGAAATTAATTGATTCATATATGAGACTTAGCATTCCTAAAGTGACCAACATTTTAATATATTTTCATCCCAATACCTCTGATTTTAAATTTTTTAATTAAGTGACTAACCTTTTAAAAACCTTAATAGTTCAATTCAAAACATTAGTTTTATTAGTAATTTGCTGATTTGACTAACATAATCTTTGTTGTTCATGACATTTAGGAGTTCACCTAAAAAATTATCTCTACTCCATTCTAATCATGGCCACTATTTTTTCAGGTAGACATCTACATGTCATGAATAGCAAAGATTATGTTAGCCAAATCAATAAATTACTAATGCAATTAACATTTCGAGCTAAACTGTTACGGCTTTAAAAGGTTAATCACTTAAATTTAAAAACTTGGGCACTAAATTGAAAAAAATCCTAAAAGTTTTGGTACTTTAGGATTGGTTATCCCTTTATATATTAACTTATCTTAGGGGTAGAGGGTTGATTATAACAATGATAACCCAATCGAGCATTTTAGTGGGTAGAAGGTAGTCAAGAAAAGTAAGGAAGGTTATGCTGGTGGTTGAAAATGAAAAGGTAACAAGTTGCTAACCTTTTAGGAACCTTTTTTCCATAACTTTTGGTTATGCATGAATAGTTAAAATTTTATGAACGGTATAAAAGATAACAAGTCCTAAGGCGTGGATAGGTGCAATAACAAAGAATTGAAGCATAGAACATGTTTAGAGTAGTGAAAAATTGCTAGTGATAGATCCTAAAAACAAAGAAGATGTTTGTAGGCATATAAGATGTTAATGGCTGATAAGGATAAGATTGAGGTTGTATTGCGGCATGAGGAGATGAAAATGAAAGAGAAGGGCATGAAGACGAGGTTCAAGACAGTGATATATCTTATAGAAGACTTTACTATATTTAATTTATTATTTATGATAACTTTTGATATTTTAAATACAGTGTAGACATCAATGAAGAGTTTGGACCATAAGAAAAAGCATATGATGGATATTAAAGATAACAAACATAAAGAAGTATAAGAGACATAAGACAAAGGCACGAATGAGGAGGAGATTAAATCATTTAGCTTATCCAAGTAACTTTGTTTATGGAAAAAAATTTGATAAAACTTACGTTAAACTTTAGGGAATATGAATAAACATTTTGATAAGTCTTAAACAAACGTTGGTGGTGCAACACGATCGTAGTTAGCAAAAGTTTAGAAGAAATCTTAATCTCATCGTACACCTAAAACTTTTAAATTTTTGTATGTAAAATTCTTGCAGAGAAAGGTTGCACCTAAGATGAGATAATTGTGTTAGTGTTTAGAACGCAATCACCCTGTCTTGCTTAAGGATAATGGAGGTTAATATTTATTAATCATCATAAACAAAGACATCATGCTAGCTTAAAATTCAAATTATGCTATTGCATATAATAAAATAAACTAAAATTTCAAACTTTTTGAGACATTAAAGATAAGTATCTCGAAGAATTTTAGAAATTTAGGGAGTTTTTAGAAGCATAATGGGCATATTTCAACCATAATAAGTGAAGATTCACAAATATCATATACATCATTCATTAGTGACAATCACTGAAGTGGTTAAACCCATACCAGTACAATGAGATAGCTCTAATAAGGAAACAAAAATCATGAACAACAATCAAATCATAATATGTCAAATTAGGACTTCCCCAAAAAACGCACATTCATATGTGAATTTAAGACATTGTAAAAACTTCTTTAAAGTGAAGGAATAATAGTTGAGAGACACAAATATAGATAATCACTAGTAACTATATTTAAGATTATTTCTTATAAGTTTTACATGTATGTAATATGCCAATATCACAAATGAGTATAAAAATACCATGAATCCTTACAAACAATACCGTGACTCCTTAACCACAATATTACATCTCCATACTAAAAATACCATCACATATTACAAATTAGTACAAAATTATTATTATTATTATTAAAGAAAAATTAGTATAAAATTCCATGACTAATTCACCATAAAATTTAGTATAAAAATACCATGACTACTTCACCATAATACCATGATTCATTTTAAAAAAATATCACACCTCCATATAAAAATACTATAACATATTTAAATAAGTACCACGTTATTTTTGTTGATGATAATACCAAAAATGAGTATAAAAATACCATGACTCCTTCAACATAATACCATGATTCATTTTAAAAAATATCATGCCTCTATATAAAAATACTAGAACATATTCAAATAAGTACCACATAATTTTATTGATGATTCAAAAAGATACCATGACTCCATAGAGAGAATGTAATGGTTTATTAAAAAATACTATGTCTTTACATATAAAATACCACGCCTTTTAAACCACAAGATGTCATGTGTTACATAGCATAAACATGATAAGTGTTATGTTATATAACTCTTAGCCAAGTCACTCGACATTGTTTTCATATTCTCCATTAGAAACCTAACACAGAATGATGTTAAAGGGTACTAGTAAAATAAAAACCAAATCTTAGATAGGTATGTGATAGTTTTTAAAACTTAGGGATTAAAGTGGAAAAAAAGTCTAAACTACAGGAGGTTCAATGTCATTAACTCTAGAGATAATGCTTTCATCAAAAGGATTAAAGTGGAAAAAAAGTCTAAACTACAGGAGGTTCAATGTAATTAACTCTAGAGATAATGCTTTCACCAAAAGTTCAAACTTAGGTAAGTTTTGAGCTAATAAGATGATACTAAAAGTTTAAAATTGATATAGCAACAGAAAACTGAATAACACCAACTTTATCAAAGTTCCTAACATTTAATGACATCTTGGAATTTTTACTATTAAAAATATTTTAGTTTAATGACATTTGAGATAAGAAGCTATTTATCCCTATCAATTTTGTATACAACATTGATTGTAAAGTTTAAGATAATTACTTAAATAATAATTTAACATTAATTATAGATCTAAAAACAAACATAAACTCAATTGAATCTATAAATTTAGAAACTAATAGATAAATTATTGAAGTCTTCAATTTGTAACAATAGATAAACTATATAATTATAAATAGTTTATAACAATTTATGAAGTTTCCATTTTTCATTAATAAAGAATCCAAAATTAACTTGAATGTCGAAGACATATGTATAGATACATGTGTTTAAGTTTATAAAATACCATTGACAATTTGAAGCACTCCTAAATTTTTACAATATATAAAGTTTTGCATTATGCGCATATGCATAAATCGATCACTAATAATACTAAACACCTAAATATAATCTTATACGCTCTAATAAGAAATAAAGGTACAAGCACTTTCATGTTTCATACTATATACTGTACCCTATAAAGAGGAATAAGGGTATATATAACCAAGCAACAAATAAATTGATTATTTAATTTCATGAAGCAATATATAAATAGGTTTAACATCTTCAAAAACACCAATGGAACTTGTAAGACTACAAATTACATATAATGCAATAACCACTTACTTTTAACATAACTTTGGATCAATAAATTGAATGTAATTGAAAGTTATAAAACCTTAAATATACTCATAATTACATTACCTAATCATTAATTTGATGGAATTATGAAAAGTTTATAGTAATATTTGAAGCCCCCATATTGAATCCATAAAGAATGCAAATTTGACTAAGTTGTCATATATAGTACACTTAACCATAATTTCCCTATATTTAGGTAAATTCTAGCATGAATTTTATGAAATCAAATATTTTGACAATTACAAAAATCCATGTAAAAACATGACCATTATCATAATTGTGTTCAAGGCTGCATTTTACCCACAAACTTAACTAGAGAATAATAAAGGAATAAACATGACCATACTGAAGACCATATACAACTTCAAATCTATAACAGATGCCAACATAGGCTTATAACACTTTCATGTTTTATGGGCATGTAATACTATAATAAGTGGTATATAGTGGAATATGAGATCTCACAAGCTCATGTTCCCTTATATCCTTACGTTTAATTTATGGCTAATTGCTTATGATAATTACAAACATCCATATAAGAGCATTACCATTATTATGGTTGTGTTCAAGGCTACATTATACCCATAAGCTTAACTAGATAATAATAAAGGAATAAACATGACCATACTGAAGACCATATATAACTTTAAACCTACAACAGAGGCCAACATAGTCTTATAAAACTCCTATATTTTACGGAAATGTTATACTATAAATAAGTGGTATATAGGAGAACATGAGCACTCAAATGCTTATGTTCTCAACCATTTACACCTACTTATTTAGCCTATCTGCTTTATGTTTGAACTTGAAAAAATAGTAACCATGTTTTATATATAGAATACCCCCTAATTTGACAAAATACATTAACTTAACCATTTCTAACTTATAAAAATTTTAACCTAATAAGAGGAAATTAAAAGTTAACAAATCTTAAACTAACTTCCAATTGAACCAAACAAACATTGACTTTTTCAAAATTATAGTATTTTTAACTTTAAGTCATTTCTTTAAATAATGTTAACATATATGCAAATATATTGAATTATGCAAGATTCTATAATAAAATACACAAAGGGTTCTTTTAAAATTAAGTAAATATATAGCATGCATTTTATGAAATTGAATCTCTAATTTTATAAAACCGTTGATAATTACATTGGACTTTATAATTAATACCGTTGATAATTTGAAACTTCCCAAATTTACATAATCCATGTAGTTTAAATTATTAACATTTACATAAATCTATTAGATATAATGAAATTGATGGTACTAAAACTTAATTATACTAGTGCCTCTCTTCTCCATAAAGGAACACAACTAAAAAAGGATCTTATTTAAGGTAGTGTATAGGCACAACTAGTTGATCCAGAGGTTAACATTTGCACAAAAGACCCATAATATAGAGGCCAACACGGGCGTAAAACACACATGTTCTTTAAGGTGTGAACTATTCTGTATATGCTTTATAGGGGAACAAAGGAAGGAACATCCTTATCTTAGACCACATGTACTACTAGTTATCTTCTCTAAAGATGCACATAACAAAATTGTGTTTTTAATGTATATAAGTGATCCAAGGATATCGACAATTATAAACATTAATATACTAAAGCCTTAAATTAATTAGGGTGCTTGTAAGTGGATGGAATAACCTTAATATACTATTAATTAACATTAGATAAGCAATTAATGAAGAATATGATTTACATCATGAACCAATAATGAATAACATATTGCATACAATATTTTATATTTTTATTCATAAGTCCAATAACAAATAAAGGAATATAACTTCAATTTTCATATATTATCATTCATTCAAACTTTTGGTTCTTCTTTTCACAACTTACCAACCACATTATAAATCTGCCATCTTACATTTGGTACTTAAACATATCACCACTTCTAGGATTATTGTTCTAATAAGTGGTAGAAGTTGAGCCTATAACCTATTTAAATTTTGAAAAGAAATTTTCTATTAAACACAAATACATTAGTACTTTCATATACTATCTATTTCAGATATTCATAGTTGTTTACACATACATACCAAATCAAATAACATATTTTACCTATTGATTAAATGGAATCAAATGGATATAATGAGCAGTTGGTACAAGCGAGCATAGAAATTCTAGCAGAGGCCAAAACACATAAAAGAATGGTAGTTCCATCAACTAGTTCAACATAGAAATCTTCAAGGAGACGGGAATTGAACAAAACCGAAGGGGATTCTTCCCCAAATAATTCTGGTTTGGAATGTTATAAGGTTAAACTACCCTCTTAAAAAAGCTATGGTTAAAAAGATTGTTTTGGATAAAAAGCCCTTAATAGTAGGTCTCCTCGAAACAAAAATAAAATCTGCTTATATGGTATACGTCTCACGATTTTTTGGAGCAGATTGGCAGGCTGTTTCAAATCATTCCTTGCATTATAATGGTCAGATCCTTTTCACTGCAACTTCAATAAAATTAACATACAAGTAGTTACAAAAATTGAGCAACTCATCCATATGCATTGTAAGCTAATAGGGGCCTCCATTGAATTTGATCTCTCATTGATTTATGCTTCTAATTTCCAATTCCAAAGAGCCACTCTATGGAATAATTTGCAGTCTTTGGCAGCTAATATTACTACTCCATGGAATTTGATAAGAGACTACAATTGCATACTCACTAATAATGAAGTATAAGGAAGAAGAGGGTTTCACACTACAATAGGATATGAGTTAGCTTATTTGTTTTATAAAGCAAAAGTCACTGATCTAAGATATTCACAGAGGATATTTATTTAGTCAAACAAACAACAAGGCCATGTTTTTATTATGAAAAAACTAGATAGAGCTTTGGTCAACCATCTTTGGCTAGATCAGTACCCTCACTCTTATGCTAAATTTGGAGAAAACTCTTTCTTAGATCATTCACCTATCAGTATCCACAACATCTAAATGGTAAGAAAGCCTAGGGCTCCATTCTAGTTCTTTAATGGCCTTTCAATGCATGATAGGCTTATGGAGTTAGAGGAGTCTTGTCGGAACTTAAATGTGGAAGGGTATAAATCCTTTTAGCTTATGAAAAAGCTCAAAAGAGTTAAACAAGCACTTAAAGCTTCCTCAAAAGCTAATCACAAGTAGACAAAAGTCACTCAGTAGTTGTCAGAGGAGACTCAACAAGCTTGCTATCTATCTCCTCGTAATAATCTCTTGAAACAAATTAATGTGCTAGACTAAAGGCTCTTCAGGATGCTTTGAACTTACATAATTCTGTCTTAAAAGAGAAAGCTAGAATTAATTGGCTTAAAGATGGAGACTCAAACACTAAATTCTCTAATGCTTCTTTACTTGCTATAAAGAATAGAAGTATGATTGTGGAACTAAATGACTCCTCGAGATCCTCAGTAAATGATCAGGAATCTTTATCCAGACTTACAAGGGAATTCTTTTAACAACTTATGGGCTCTGAAGATAGTGCTTGTGATACTCACAATGTTAGGGAACTCTTTGATAGTCCCCTTTCGCAGGAATACAAGGAATCACTCTATGTTCCACTTACATGCTTGGAGGTTTATAAGACATTATTTAAACTACATCCCTTTAAATCTTAAGGGCTTGATGGGTTCACAACATGATTTTTTTCAACCAACATGGGAGATTATTGGAAATATGATTACAGAAGCGGTTCTAGAATCTTTACCTCTTATAAAATGTTGAAGGAGATCAATTACACATATTTGCCAGATTCCTAAAAATGGTCTCCATTCATACCCAAAGTGCATTTATACAAGTCATATTTATAAGGGATAACATACTACTTATGCAAGAGATCTTAAAAGATTATAACTCCAGGAGAAAAATTAAAAGTTATTGTTGGAAGATATATTTCTACTAGGCATTTGACACGATCAATTAGCAATTCATCCAAATTTTCCTGGAAGTCCTTGAATTCCCTAAAAATTTCATTACTTGGATTTTGATGTGTTTAAAAACTGCTTCAATCAGTAAACTAGTAAATGGGATTCCAAATAAGCCATTAAATTATGCTAGAGGCATTAGACAAAGGGATCCTCATTCCCCTTATCTATTCACTCTAATTATGGAAGGCATCTCTTAACTCTTCAACAAGGTTTTTAATACCAATGGTAGGTTTCAATATTATGATAAATTTAGAAGTTCCACATTTACCTACTTGATGTTTGTGGATGATTTGATATTGCTCTCAAGATCAAAACCACAATCTATAAGGATGCTAAAGGATCTTCTTACGAAATTCTCTAAATGGTCAAGTCTGAAAATGAATGTAAATAAAAGTAGTTTTATTGCTCTAAAGATCTAAGAAACTCTGTGGAACTCTTTAGTATTATAGAATTACAGCTCCAAATGCTTCCTCTCAAATATTTGGGAGTCCCCATTTCGTATGCTTCCACTTATAAAAAGGATCAAAGCTCGCATAAATTCTTAGGAGAATTAATTTTTGTCTCTTGCAGCTAGGATTACTCTAATAATTTTGTTCTTGGATATCTATATGTTTATTGGACATCTCATCTCATTCTACCCCTAAAAGTAACCAAGAAGATAGATGCCATCTTGAAAGCATTCTTATGAACTGGGAATTCATAGAACTCCAAAAAAGCTAAAATCAAATGAAGTGAGGTAACTATTCCTAAATGGCAAGGGGGCTTGGGGATCATCCCTATATCTTTGATGTAAAAAGTGCTTCTACGTAAATGAATTTGGAGGCTCTTTGAAGATAAAAATGCAATATGGATGAAATGGCTGCATGCAACATATCTTAAAACTAAATGCTTTTGGAAATTACCTCCCTGTAAGGAATTCTCTTGGTTCTTCCAGTAAATGTTGAAACTGAGACAAGTGGTGTTTCATTTGATTACTTGTTTTAGGAAATGGGTAGAATATTTAGGTTTGGTTTGATAATTTGATAGGATTTAGTCATTTAATACAAAGGTCTGAATTATCTCAACTTATAAACATACTTTCAATTAACTCTAGAGCATCTTCTTTGATGAATCATAAGCAATGGGTAGGAAACTTCAGAGGATTCAATATATTAGTGGGTTATCAACCCCAGATCCTTTATACACATAGGCAAGATGCAGTTACTTAGTTACTTGATACCTTAGGGGCTTTTACTAACAATTCTTGCTATAAGGCTTTACAGGAAGGAGGCAAGAATGCCCTTGGTACAATCTTTTGTGGAAACGTTATCTTAATCACAAAGCATCCATTTTCATATGGTAGGTAATAAACAATATGATTCGTACCGGAAATAGATGTCTTGGAACTTATGACCTTATATGTGTGCTTTGTAAGGAGAATGAAGAAGATCGAGATCACTTATTCTTTCAATGCAACTACTTTAAAGTGGTTTGGACCATAATTTTACACCTACTTTTGGTTACTTGCATCAGTTATAATTGGATATCAACTCTTAATTGGATTATATAAATTGGGACTCAAAAGGTGTATGATACCCTTTTGTACAAAACAACCTTCATAATTACTATTTACTTTATATGGACGGAACATAATTAGAGTATATACAAGCAAGAGGAAGTTGATAAGTATAAGCTAGTTGATGACACCGTCAATTGGATGAAAGCCATCCTTATAGCTAAATCTGATGAGCAGGCACTATCAATAGGAATGAAGACCAGTTGAAATCTATAACCTTTATTGTTAGATTTCATTTGCTTATATAAGTTGGTTTGTAGGTTGAATTACATTATGAAATTGTAATATTGTGATAGCTTTGCTATAGTTAATTCAATCCATTATTCAAATTAAAAAAAAACAATTGGGTATGCCAAACTCTGTACCTTTCAAAATCCCATAATAATCTCAGGTTAGGCTACTTTTCAATCTCGAGAAACAAGCCCATTTGGATTCCTTATCCCTCAAGCTTGCCCACCTCCTCTAGCACTCACCTCACCTTAACTCTTGCACCCTCCATAATCTTCCCACCTATGACAACTCGTATCTTTATTCCTACCTCTTTCCCTCCACTTAGTCTTCCCTCAAGTTTGTTCTTCTCACCTTTATTTAACATGAGCATACCAAATCAATTCTCAAGAAGATGTGCGATACCATTCTGGAACTTGCCTATAGCATTTTCCCTAAGAATTGATGGGCCGAGTTGCTATCATTCATATTCCAACGTGTGTTATTTGATTCAATCAAGTTTCATAAATCCACATTTTTGACATTCACCTAACTATCACAGGACATCGGTGGCACGTTATGTTCTTGCAGTCTTCGGGAATTCTCCCATTTTGATGTCAAGATTATCGCTTTGAATGTGGTCATCAATTTTATCTAATAGTTCATCTAATCAAAATATTGTTGGGTCGATGTTGCAGATTGCAGAAGCCGAGAGAGGTAAAGAGAAATATAAATAAAGAGAATAAGAGTATGGAAGAGCTTCCTTTTGTAAATTAATGGTTGAATAACATAAATGTTACTAGAATTTGCATTCAGGACAGTATGTAAGTGGTTGGATAATATTTTCGATGAAGTGGAAGCCATAAATGAAGAAAATGATAAAGATTGATGGATTGAGAATAATGTTGTCTTTGTGTAAGATAATAATTAGGGATTAATAATAATTATTGTAATAAATATTTATATATTTCAATAATGAGCCCTACTTTATAATGGGGTACTAAGTTTCATTTCTATATATTTTATATGTTAGGTTCTAATATACTAAATAAAAGTAAAATCTACTTTTAAAATATAAAATAATATTATATTAGTATTGGCATAGTATTTACTGATGAATAGTTTTGTCTACTTTAAGATATGTTCTAAAAAATGTATTAAAGTTAAACCGGTAAGATAGGAGATTTAAGATTTAAAAGATTAAAAGCAACTAAACATTGAATAAATTTTAAAATTTTAAAATATAATTAAAAGATATTGTTCTTATCTATCGAAAAAATTGAAGTTTAACTGAAAAAGGGCTTATTAATTAGAATTAATTGATTCATTTTAATTTATAAAATTTATTAATTTAAAAATTGATAAATTAATTAAAAAACCTTATTGATTTTTAACAACAAGAGTTATTTTAAAAAATGAACCAAAAAATTAAACAATTTAAAGTTTTTACAATTAACCTGGTCAAACCGATTAAGTTTTTTAATCTGAATATTTTGAAACTATTATGGCTTAAATTAAATACTTCAAAATATTATGATTCAAATTATGCTTTAATATAAATGTTAGGTAAATACTAAATACATTTTTTACGTTAAAAACTTGCATGAAGACTTTAGGGGCTGTTTGTTTTTGTTTGTTTTAGCTTTTTATTGTGGTTTTCGTAAATTAAAAAACAAGTCTTAAAATCGTGTTTGGTTAAACACGTTTATATTTTTTGCTTTTAAAAATAAAAAAAGACATCTATTTTATGAAAACATAAAAATAACATTTTTGTGATTTTTTATAACAGATTTTCATAATCGCTTTTTTCTTAAAAACATATCGTATTCAAGTTTCTCTTCTCTCCACTGACTTCATCTCATGCATCTTCTCTTCGCTGACTTCATCTCCTGCGTCTTCAACACCTTCAGGTTTGTTTTTATCTGGGATATCTTGTTTCTCTTGTCTATAACATCATACTTATAACAAAATAGAAAAATTAGGCGTGATGAAAGAGATGAAAACTGTGGAAAAAAAAGGAGATATAACCATACTTACTAAAAGCAGCATATAGAACTTCTGCTTTAAGAATAAAATTCTGCAATTTTTTGTAACGAGAAAGAAGATGATGCTTTATTTTTTGCTTCACCTCCTTTCCTCTGCTGCTAAACTTAATGAAGATCTATATGATTCTTTATAAAGAGCTAAAATAATTGATCCTCACATGTTTTAAATCTGAGACAGGTATAGGTATAGCTTTTTCGTTCTCATCATTTAATGCGCAGAGTGTAAAGTTATTCTTAACATATCTTTAGCATGGAGAAGCACTTGTCTTTATACTATTTAATGTAGCAGTCATCATTTAATGCAACATAACCTACTCTTCAAGACCTAGTATTCACATGTCTTCCTCTTGTTTACAAAAGTGAGCTATTCTTAACGTATCTGTAGGAGAAGCACTTGTGTTTCACTTTATTGTCTTCACGTAGTACTCATCATTTATTGCAGCACAACTTACTCTTTAAAGCCTACTATTCACGTTTCTTACTATTGTTTACAAAAGTGAACTTACTCTGCTACTTGTCTTCAAGTAATATCAAAGCCTAGTATTCACGTGTCTTCCTCTTGTTTACAAAAGTGAGCGATTCTTAACATATCTGTAGGAGAAGCACCTGTGTTTCACTTTATTGTCTTCACGTAGTACCCATAATTTAATGCAGCACAACTTTCTCTTCAAGGCCTACTATTCACATTTCTTACTATTGTTTACAAAAGTGAATTTACTCTGCTACCTGTCTTCAAGTAATTACAACTGTCCTTTCTCTTAAAAACAATAATTAGAAAAGGTTCTTCCAACCATCTCGTACAAGGTTCCTTGTCTTTGGTGAGATTTCAGTTATAAGGCTCCCTTCAGTCTCAAATCTATTAAAACATTTTTGGTTACTGGTATTGATATAGGTTAAAAACTATACTTGCCTTTGTGTACAAAGTGGATACTTTTTGCGTCAATATTTGAAAATCCTTTTACAAAACTCGTTTTCTCATCTGGGTTTTGTTCAATTTGTGGTGGGGAGGGGACGTGGGGGAAGCAGTACCCTAAGACTACTGCGTAAATATTGAAACTAGATTTTGAAAAAGATAGTTCTTCTAAATCTTAGTAATAGTTTTGTTTGTGTGGAGAACTGTTGTGTTTTTCAAGTAATCCATTTATACGTGAGTTATGCAGAAATTATTATGATTGATTGGGTTTTTTTGTGGGTCTAGATATACAAAATATATGTCGGTTAGACATATGAGTTATTACCTTTGGAGTGGTTTTGTTCAAGGTGGAAAGAAGGCTGTAATAGGAATATTGCATGTCTTCACATAATAGCTCTTTTCTTTATATATAAGGGAAACAGCATTGAAAAAGGCTAATTAGTTCAAAGCTCTAGGGTATAAAGCTCCTTATTTGTCCCGATGGAAGAGTTCCATGAGTGACTCCGGTGGCTCCTGAAGGTAATGTATGCCTAAGCTGGCACGAGCTGCGAGTATGGCCAAGTTATCTGCACACTGATTCCCTTCGTGATGTACGTCCTGCACTTGCACCTCCCAATCTTGTTGTATGAGTCCCCGAGTACCTGCCAGCAAAAATATATTCTCAGTTAAATCTGTACGAGAGGAGGATAGGATATTAATGACTTCTAAGGAATCCACTTCAACTATGACTTGATGGTACCCTAGTGACCAGGCCAAGGATAGACCTGAGTGTACTCCTCAGAGTTCGGCAACCAGTAGCGAGCCTCATCCAATGTGCTACAGAAATCCTCTGCACCAGTTTTGAATTACCTCCCCAACAGTAGCGATGGTCGAGCTATGTTTAACCGCTCCATTTGTGTTTAGTTTGACCCAACTAGGCTATCCACTGACAAACCATGTGACGGATACACACAGTTCTCCACCGCCCTAGCCCTTGCTATCCACGCCACATACTCCATAACTGCTCACTGACCTTCTACTGGCCAAACAAATTTAGCTTCAAAGAGACTCTTGTTATGTCAATACCATAGCATCCAGCAGGCGACTCCAAAGATGGTGGCCTACTCCACTTACATCACTGGGGTGTGGTTTATAAGATTTGATTTTACCCAATTTGCCACATCCTTCTGAAAGAAGGACGTATCAACCACCCCTGAATGGAAGTTACGCCAAAAAACTTGTACTCGCGGATAGTCGCCGATGGCATATAGGGTGGATTCTTCCTGCCCACAGATATGACAACTGTTGTCCGTAGTGCTATGACGTGCCATGCGTTGTTGGTTAGTCAGGAGTTTGTTCTTGCTCAATAATCAGAGGAAAGCCTAGACTCGTTAAGGCCCCTGCCCATTTTCATATTAGATTCCAGAGGCTAGCATTCCCATCCGTGGTGCTCCCCTCGATTAAGTCATAGGTTGATGCCACTGTGAATCGTCCATTATCAGTTGGACCCCACCTCATGGTATCCTCCACTGTGTCGTCTGCATTAGGGGTTATTTCAACGATATCTATACATACTGAGGAGGGGAGGTACTATTGGATCAAATGCCATTTCCAATTACCGATGTCATTCTTCAAGTCCACTACTTTGACATGGAGCACGGTATCGGGTATTGGAGATGTCGCTACAGAGATGAGTGGGCTCCATTCCTTTGCCCAATTGTCAAGCCAAAAGGAAATCCGCCTCCCATTCCCCAGCATCCATTTCAACCCTTGGCGTACATATTGCCAAGTCACTGCAATTCCTTTCCATAAGCATGAAGTGCCACTCCGATCTAGAGTATAAGGGACAAGGTGGGGTGCCAGACGATATTTTGCCCTAACTATCCTGAGCCAAAGCGTTGAAGGTTGGGTAATCAAATTCCATCCCAACTTTGTTAGGAAAGCATCGTTGGAGGACCTTATATGCTTCATGTTGAGACCGCCTACCTTTTTAGGTTTGCGAACTGCCTCCCAGTTCACTAGGTGTATTTTCTGCGACTCTCCAGTGGATCGCCAAATAAAATTGCGCATAATTTTTTCTAAGTCATCACAAAGTTGCCTCAGTAGTCTCACAGTTTGCATCGTGTAATTTAGGAGGGTCGAGATCACAGACTGAGTTAAGGTGACTTAGCCCGTCATCTAGACAACGTTTTATGGGCATTATCTAGGATATGTTGATAGGTGTGTGGCGTGGTACTCTCGTGTATCAACAGCACTCCTAGATACTTACCTAGATTATTCGTGCTCTTGATGCCCAGACTTCGACTTAATTGGTTTATAGTTGTGGGAGAGATGTTCTTGGAAAAGAATATCTTAGTCTTCTTGAAATTAACTTTTCACCTAGAAGCCTGACAAAACTCTTCCAAAGTCCTAGCAATCACTTGCGTTTGGGACTTCATAGCATCAGTGAACAGAACCAGATCATCGGCAAAGAATAGGTGGGAGATAGGGGACCCTGTAGGGCTCAGTTTTAGCGGTTTCCATTTCCCTTGTCTCACTTTTTTTGTAATAAGCTGGCCTAGCCTTTCCATGCATAAGACAAAGAGATAAGGGGAGAGTGGGTCGCCCTGTCGAATGCCCCGCGATGGCCTAAATGAGTCTGAAACTGTACCCTGTCAAGCCACCTGCATGGTCACTGTCGTCACACACTACATGATGACCCAGATTAGGTTTGCCAGTAAGCTTATGTCCTCTAGGGTTTCTTGAATAAAGTCCCATCGAAGTCCGTCGTAGGCTTTTTCCAGGTCTACTTTGATCGCAAAATACCCCTTCTTTCCTTGCTTTTTCCTCATCGAGTGAATGACTTTTTGAGCAATGATGATATTGTCCGTAATCTAGTGGCCCGGAATGAAACTACATTGATTTTCCTTTACTATATGGGCCAGGTAAGTTTTCAACCGGTTAAAAATGACTTTGGAGATGATCTTATAGCGAACATTGCAGAGACTAATCAGTTGAAACTGGGCTATATTAGTTAGGAAGGGGGTTTGGGGGATTAAAACTAGGAGGGTGTGATTTAACTCCTCCCAACTTTCCATCCGGAAAACTTCCTGGATGTACTCTACGACTTTGGGGCCAACCTGCTCCTATTGTTTTTGAAAAAATAAGGCATTAAAACCATCTGCTCCAAGGGCCTTATTCGAATTGATGCCAAACACCGCATTCTGAACTTCTTTGTGGTGGATTGGCTGGGATAGATCGCAGATAGTACCCTATGAAAGAGGAGGAAAGGCTCTTGAAAGGGAGAGCCATTGTTGGGGTCCCTCCTCCTGTGTATACAGATTGAAAAAGAAGTCTTTGGCTAATCCGCTTAATTATCCATAGTCAGAGACTAATTCCCCCTGGGAGTTAGGGAGGCTCTCTGTAGCACCCCACTCCCGCAAGACCCGAACTCAATATCGATGGTGATATCCGAGACCATGCCCCGTGAGGGTGGTGTGCTACGCGCTCGATCAATCAAAATTTGGAATACATTTTTTTTGACACACATGGGAGTCAATAATCAAATGGGGCATAAGCCCTTTCTCATCATACAATGCCATTTACACAAATTCCCATATAGCCATTTGGCCCTTTTTCAAAAACTTTTCACTTAACACAATTTTCAATAGTCATCTGGGCCTTTTCACAACTACAAACACTTGAGTCATTTCAAAATACAATTCATACGGAAATTTCCGGAAGAAACAATTTAATACAAAAATATAGACATGCAATGCAGATGCGAACTGATCCCGACCTCTATCCTTCACTTGAATGCTGTCAGCATACTCCCGTTGGCCTAACGGGGTATTCTTCTTATCCTAAAAATAGATGCAAATTTTGGGTGAATTTTGCGAACTCAATGAGAGACCATCATTGATGGCTCACCCAGTCACATAAATCATAATTCACATAACGCATACATCTCACATTTCACATTCACTTTAACATTTCATATTCATTACACTT
>JANZLD010118377.1:0-12500 GCA_026413575.1 Erythroxylum carthagenense
CTATAAGCCCCTAGGGATCTCTACATGCAATTCCCTCACTTCGGGAAGAGCGGACGAAAAGAGAAAGAAAGGGGAGGCCATTGCTCTATCTGCTTCTTCCTTTTCCCAGGTTTTGCTCAAATCTGTGCGCCCTGCGACTTTATTATACAATATCTGGTTCGATAGGACCAGGAATGAATAATTAGAGAAAAAAAAAAATGCTTATCTTATTTATTAATAATAGAACTCTTTTTTTCTATATCTATTATTAAATATAAAAAAAAAGACAAAAAAATATCATAGAATAAATAAGTAAAGCAAGCGGCCCTTTCGCGACTCAAACTGGCGGTACGCTTTCCGGCTCGCAACGACTCAAACGGGCGGAGGCTCTCTATTTGCTTGCAATGCCGGCTGTTCGCCTTTAGCTAAAAGTAAAAGTAACACTTTGCCCCCCACTTCATTTTGGATTAAATAAGAAAAAATACATAAGGAGTAAAAAATCAAAACTTGGTTACGGGAACCGAAGGTTAGTCCGACTACTTACTTTACTACACCTACAGGGAAAAACAAGTCTATCTGAGAGATGCGTTCGATAGGGGGCTACCTTGAGTGACCGAAGTGCGCTAGCCGGCTAACTGATTTCCGCTGGGTGTAAAATAGTATGCTCCATGCCCTGGACCAGTGGGCTGTACGAGTCAGAGTCTGTCCTGACTATCCTCTTTTCGCTCCACGAACAAATGAGACACGTTATTCAATGAGGTCGAAGAGGGATGCGGGGATCACAACTATACAAGAGCTACAAAGGTGGCCAGCCACAACCTAAAACCTAAATATCAGCCCGGCGACAGACATGAAAGCACACGTCTATAGATAGGAGACCAAAAACGGAGCTAATTTCCACTCTCGCCATGATGAAAGTGCAACTGACATTACCGTCGCAGCAACTAAGGAAGTCTTTAGACTGACTGGATTCGATTCGAGTGACCCGGCCCTCGAACTTTCACCTCATGGAATAGTTATATAGATAATGCCATCCGAGAGCGCTTTCCACGAAAGTGAGCCAGTGTACCAAGTCCTTGAAATTTGCCAGTCTTGGTAGGCCGGCCCAAACGGCTAGCATCTAACTTAAACTCAAAAGGCAAGCCTCCCTTTGAGGGCTGGGAATCTGTCCATAGCGCTAACTGGTATTAGTGATCTTCCTTCTCGTCTTCTCTTAGCCCTTATACGATACGAGGCCTTTTAAAAGCCGCTTGGCAAAGAAAAAAGAACGACGAGCGCTTCCGAATCAACTAAACAAAAAGCTTCTACCACGCACGATATTTAACTTTAACGCAGAAAAAGCAACCTTCACACCTTAACTAACTTAATAAACAGCAATCAACACAAGAGCGCGCCTGCTCCTAGGCTCGATATATCTCTAAAATTAGGGTTCCCAACAAACAAGCAGAAGTCCCAAACACTAAGATTTTTACTGCTATTAATATTAACTCACCCCCTTTGGAGCTCCATTCCTTAATAAAATGTACTATTCAACCAAGTTCCCGAGGCTTACCCGGAAACAAGTTTTCAAGCTGTCCTTTAGGAAATCAAAGAAGCCTATCCAATCCTACTTCTATCCCCCGCGAACTAGTTGGAGTCTTAAGGCAAGTCAGCCTATTTCCGGCTATGCTGGAGATTTCCTGTCTATCTCAGTACCCTTTTTTATTATTTATTACAGCCTTAGGGATCTTAGGCGGGAAAGAGGATCTCGGAATCATCTGGTTAAGAGTGCTTTTCTTCTCTTGCAGCAAAAAAGGGAGTTGCTCGAGCTATTCGCGTTGGCCAGGTTGAAGCAGCAGCTTTCACTTCCAAGGGATTAGGTAGGTGAAAGGTTTGGTCCACATACCTTGTGTAAGCCCTTTCTTGGGGTATCTTTTAAGCCATAGTTAAAGGGAGTGATGCTATTTGCTCGGATGTGGGTGAAAAATCAAATGTGCTCCGCTCTTAGTGATCTCACCTCTGATGTTAGTGATCCTACCTTTGAGCTCTCAGTTGTAACGGATGCCCGGTCTAACTGATGTCCTGATTCCCAACTTTTCTCTGGTCCTGTCCTTTACTTTCCATCAGTCCATCCCGTTGGAGTGGAAGGTGGAGTTCCCAGACAAGGAGTTGGATAGGAAGAAATAGGACAAAGCAAGAAGCTAGTTTACTTTGCTATCGACCCAGCCTACCCATTTCCATCCCTAATGCAAGCAGTTTTCTAACAGTATTCTAGGTCTAACCGCTAATACCTTGGCTTGGATACCAAGCTCCCATGCTCCGAGAGTTTGACTCCCAGTAGTTCACTATGGTTAACCAGATCGATTAGGTAAGGTCCGACGGAAGTGAAGTAAGCGGGGGCAGCCCCAGCAAAGTGGTCTCATAGCACTTCCCTCGGATTTTGCCAAGGAAGGCACAACGTTGTCACACAGTTCATTGGTAAATCAACCATGTCACGAGTTTGGCTAAGCAACTAGTTAGTTCAATCAGGACTGCCTTGCTGCAACCTAGGGGTCACCTGGTGAATGGTCTCAAGCAAGCATTAAGAAGTGCTCGTGTATTCTACTCTACCTCGGGAAAATGAGCTTGCCGAGTTTCAACAGCTGAACTTAGCCCGAGGAAATGTAAAAGCGAACAAGGGGGGCAGTTGGCTCGTAAGCTCAAATTAGAAAATCATCGATAAGATTCAAATAAAAGCCGTTCTTTTTTTTTCATTTTAAGGCGGGTGGAACACGCTCTTCGGGCCCCAGGTCATGATACCGAAAAACAGTTTGATTTTATGCCTGAAATTTACATACATCTATCTAAGTAGTCTTCGGGATTCAGATCAGAAGGAGCATACCTCTATCTAATAAGGGAGTACTAGGGTTGTCAACCCCTTGGTGTGGAATCGAATTAGGTTAGCTCTATGCTAGCAAGAGCTAGCCGGGCCGGCCTCCTAAGCCTAATTCCTGAAATCATGGAATTGTATTCGCTAGCCTTTCAACCATCGACATATCTGTTCCGTTCCCCGATCCTTCCACAGCCGAGCAAACCAAGTCACGTTGCAGGGCCTGCTCTCGCATTTCTTTCATTAGAAAACTCCAGTTCGTGATCCGTGGAAGGCTTTGATCTTATCTTCGGTCGTAGTAATGCCAGTCTCCGCTTTCTATCCTAAGAAAAATGGCTCTAAGATGTGATTCTCTCCCTCACAGCTTGCATTCGATGCCTATTTTTATATGATTCAACCTCCTACTGCTCTTAGATTAAGGCTACCGTAAACCTCAAGCCCTAAACCTGATTGGAGCCTCTTCGTGCCTTACTTGTCTGTCCTGCTTCCTCTCTTAATTCAATATCTCCTGCGAATCCTTATCCTGGCATCTATCTAAGGTAGAAAATGCCTTACAATTTAGTTCTTCGAGAACAAGTCCTGTTCACTCAACCATAGGCGCTGGCATTCCTGTTCTTGCAGCTACTTCTGGGCACGTGGGTCTCTTTGATCCAATTTAGGCAGCCTCAGTCCCCACAGCATAGTCTGGTCCATTTTACACGCCCTTTCAATCTGTATAAGTTCCAGCTCTGTCTACCCTAGCTAGGCGAAATGGCAGTTTCATGTGTTGTGAACAAGGAATAAGCGGTCTTATCTGCTGTTGCCGTTGCCGATCTGATCTTTTCTTTCCTGGGTGTGGACGAGACAAAGTCTTCCTCTTAATAAGATTCTGCTCCCGCTGTTCTCAAGGTATCTCCTGACTCGAGGGTGAGAACGAGAATCGAATCGATTGAATCACAAAAATCTATTCACTTATATAGAAGCAGAATCGAAAAAGGAGCGGATGGTTCATATAGCAGTGGAAGAGTCAGTCGCCTTTTTTGAAGTCTGGGCTTTCGAGATCGAATCGTAGCCAAAGTGTTTTTCCAGGGAAGATCAGCTGTTCACATATCAGCTGCTACTTTGAATCCTCCTTCGCACCGCATATCCGATTCTTGCGTTGAAGTAAGCGCGCTGGTCACGTATTAGTATAGTAGAGAAATGCTATTCTTCCCTCTTTAATAAGAAGGAAGTTAGTCAAAGCACATAAGTGAAAGAAAGTGAATAGAAACAAACTACTATCATCCTTTTTCTATTTGCATAAGAAAAAGAAGCTAATCAAGATTAGTTGCGGGACTTTCTTTGGCCTAGGGAAGGGAATGGTTGTTCGCCTTTCCTTTTATTGGTCGGTTCGAATCCAATTCGTGAGAAGGAAGTGATCTTTAGCGAGTTTCGAATCTTTTTACCCTTCAGTGGTAAACAACTATAGGAAGTATCCTCGGGACTGATCAAGGTTAGACTTTCATTGCTTCAATTCAAGAACAACCATATGGGGCACCTTTTAGGACACATGCGAACAATCCAACTACTACCTCTACTTGATCTTCGTATGCTATTCTCTTCCCAACCCAACCGTCCTCAGTAGGGCTCAATCTCTATGCCGGATGCTCTTTGGTGCTACCTTCCCGCCTACTATTGAAAAAAAAGAGAAAATTGGATTCCAGGCTATTCAATATCTGGGACTGAGTTCCAGGGATCACCTAAAACATCGTTGTCAAGGTCAGTCTTCAACCCCTTCCCCGAAACCCTAAATGCCCTTACCCACCTGCCTTTGGCTATATTGAGCTTGTTCATAAGCTTGGACAGTTCTCCTTCCTTGGACATTATGTTCATCCGACCACCGCTCTTCCTCGTTAACTCACGGATGGAATATCATACAACATAACAAATCCGGCTCGTTACTACTACTTGAACCTTACCTACCCGAGACACAAGCAGACTTGCGTAGGAGCATCGACTGGTGAAAAACCTATTCTTGTTCACAGCAAACCATTACCATATTGTTTCCTTTAACGGCGCTAATGATAGGAAAGAAAGGCTTCCCTGGAATACGGTCTTTTTTAATTGGGAATCGAATAGGAAGGAGAGAAGCCAATTTCCCTTATTCAATTTCATTTCCCTTATTCAATTTATAGTTAGAGGCTAAATACAGCAGTAATCAACTATACGATAGCACAAGATCTTCCCTCTTCCAATCCAATGCCCAAGGAATGAGACTGATTGTTGGGCAAAGGAACACTTCTCCCTCTTATAACATTATTAACACAGAGCGAGTTATCCTTTAACATCCGGAACCCTGTCTTTAAGTGTTCTACGTGCTCCTCCAAGTTATTACTATAGACAACAATATCATCCAAGTAGACCACCAAGTCCAAGTATGGGTAGAATATTTGGTTCATGAGGGTGAAGAATGTGGCGGGAGCATTCGTAAGGCCGAAAGGCATGACTAGAATGGTAGGATCCATACCTTGTCACGCATGTCGTCTTCGGCTTGTCCCCCCTCCCCCTCGGCCTCGGGGAAGATGGGGTTGATTAGATTGAAGATTGTCAGTAAGGCAGCGGAATTCTTTTTTTATATGTATTCTTTTTTTTCTATTTGCTTTGCCAGGTGCTTAAACCTGAGTCTAGCACGTACAGGTAGGTATGTTCTACTACTAAAAGACAGAACCGGTTAAATCAATAGGTCGTTCCTCTCAATTACATATGCATAAGAGGATGTTGACGTACCATCAGGGCGGTATGTGCGATAAAAGACGGATTAGTCCGTAATTAGTGTTACTGTTGTAGGGTTAGTAGCCTTGAGTCTACTCATGTTCAATGGTATTGACTTTCTAACCTCTGCAAAGGTAATTGAGCTCTCGTTCTCGTATCTCCGAAAGATCAGTAGCCGCCTGGGGCTGGCGGAAGTCCCCGCGGGTAGTGGGGTCGGAGAATCTTTCTGACTGGGATGGATGCTTTCACTCAATGGGCAAGGAGCTTCATGTCACCTCCACGCTGATTCAGAAGGTGTTCGGTCTACCGAACCCGCCAGCCATATCTATTCCTCGATTCTTTTGATTGAAGGTACAAGCGAGATAGGAAGGACAGGGCCAGGCCGGGAACAGCACCGCAGCGGGAACTCCCCCGAAGGAAATGTGGGTTCGTTCCTGAACCAAGGAGGCATTCGTCAGCGTAGGAAGGCCGACTACGCTCTGTTTGTCAAGAAAAGGTAAGGAACAAAGGTCGTTTCATCGATTCTTCAACATTATCAATAAATAGATCGACCCATAGGATAAAGGGGATAGAAGAGACACAGGAATGGAATCTTGGATTCAACTAATTTCTGACAATGAATGGCTGTCCGCTGCCGAATGATTGATCGTGTTGCCATAAGCATCGAAATCAATGGAATAGTCTTTTGGAGGGGTAGGAAAGGTAATCTGCTGAGATGGGGATCACTTCAGGCTTTTCACGAAAGTACGAGATGCGCCCGAACTCGAGAACCTTCGCTGAGCGCAGCAAGGCCTCGTTGGTCATTCCTTGGTCGTAACTTCAGTGTGACTCGTGAGGGGGTTATAAGAAACGCGAAATCAGATTCTATATAGTGATCATTCTAGCGCTTCCCTCTGAAAAAAAAAAAAAAAAGAAAAAGAGAGCAGGGTTTTTTCCTTCAACAATCATACCTCGGTCACTTCCCCCCTCGAGAGCTAACAACAGCGGATAAGAGAACTGCTTCTGAAATCAGACTTGTTCGCAGCTAATAGTTCTGTCCTACTTTGATTTTTTATGATTGATCCGAATATCGTTCACTCTGTGAGATAATGGATCTAACGTTAGGGTTTAGTGACTCCATCTCTCTTGCCGGCTTAGCCGAACTACTTGAACCCGAGTCATTTGCTTCCTTAAGCCATGTCCATACTAAAAGAGCTAAATCGGATGGTGACTAGATTCATTCCGTAGCACGGGATTCTGTAACAGCAAAAAAAAGAAGACCCCTACTACCGGATCAACAGGAACATTTTTTTCTGAGAAAGAAAGATTTTCTCTCCCTAAAGTATCATCTTCTAAAGTCTATTGTTTCTGATCGTGACATCCAATTTATGAGTCACTTCTGGAGAACTTTATGGAGGAAGCTGGGAACCCAATTGAAGTACTTTACAACCTGTCATTCACAAACTGATGGTCAAACAGAGGTGACCAACCGCACTTTAGGCAATCTGTTGCGTTGTCTTGCTGGAGAAAATGTTGCTACTTGGGATCGAACACTGCCACAACCAGAATTTGCTTACAACAGCACCGTTACAGGGAAAGTACCATTTGAGCTAGCCTATGGGGGAGTTTCCAATCATATTTTGGACTTGGTTCCTTTACCAACTACAATGCCGGTTAGTGATGATGCTGAAGCAACCATTGATCGTATTCGTCAATTGCATGAAGAGGTAAGAAAGACTATTAAAGCAAGCAAAGCCGTCCAGCCGTACGTTTTCCCTTTCATTTCGAATTCATTCTTGAATTCAAAAAACCCTAAGTAGGAATTGAACCTACGACCAGTCAGTTAAGCGACGACCGTTCTACCGCTGAGCTATTAGGGTGTGGCTTAAGGCATTGGCTTGCTAATCAACGATAAATCTTCTAGTACCACGGGCTGAACCCCGCGGGAACTAAATATAACCATGGAGATTTTGGTATCAGACGAAACAAAAAACACTGAATTGATAAAATCAGTCCGAAACTACCGAATGGGTAACAAACTTAGGGACTACCAAACGAACTAAACAATGAATACTATTCCTTTTCGACAACTTGAATTAAACCATCTCTACTAATAAAGATTAAACCTCCATAACAAGGCGAAGGGGCGTTCCCCGGTACAATAGAAACTATTTCTCCAGCCAGATCCAACTCAAACAAGCAACTAACAATATCTTCTTCGAAAGACACGTTCTCGCTTTCGAGACTCATCAATGGAAAAGACACGAAACCTTCATGAATGTAGCGAGAATAAGAAAGACCGGGGTATGCGGTTAGAAATTCCCGGTCGAAATCGGCTAACATAAAATTGAGTAAGACCATTGTGATAAGCCCAGCGGGTGGTATCCCAGCCCCAGTAGACCAATCCTTTCCTTTTTTATCCAAAATAGGTATTGCTAAAAACGATGAAACCAAGTCAAAAACGTACCTATCCCTCACCAAGGATTCCAGCTTTCGCAAAAGACTGGTACGGGACATTTTTTTTAAGGAGTCAGGCAGATCCAATTTGAAAAGCTTGATTCCCCTGCCCCCTCCAACTAATCGGCCATAGAACACCCGGCGATCCGCTCGAAACCCAAACGACTGCTCTAGAAAGACAGAAGAATGCGCAAAATGAACGCTTAACATACGCGCGAGAGCGATTAAAACGAGATCGTCCCGGGCGAACAGCAAAATCCAAATCCGGTAAGTCGGGCAGACAAAAGCTGTGAGAAAAAACCTCTTGGGGGTGGTCTTTTGGAAAAACCTCAAGCTTTAGCGGTGACAAAGCAAACACCTCTTCTAACAAATGCTTTTGGATTGATTTTACCCTTCCCGGTCTCAACGAAGGAAAAAAAAAAAATTTAACAATTCTATATATACAAAAGCTATTTCTATATAAAAGAAAGTTGTTGTTTCGAACATAAAGAGGAAGCTTTCATACCCTGATTTCGTCTTTGACTTGTTTTTTTTCTTTTCAAACTTTAGGACGGTAGTCAAGTCAAGCCAAGCTAAAAGTAGTGAAAGTGTTGACACCATAAACTGTTTTTATTAAGAGTCAATGAGGATTGTGCCACGTGTTGTCCCAGGTGTACGGGTTAAAGGGATGCGACGTCGTTCTGGCTACAATTCCACGATGTATGAAATTCCTTCATCGTCTCAAGTAGGGGATTAGGACCTCGAAGCCACTGGAAATACCCAGAGGTCTGTCTTCGAATCAGGAAGTACCAGCAGATAATGAAGTAGGTCTGGTCACTCGAGCAGAATTGTTGGCCATGTTAGATAGAAATCACCAGGCCGTAAATGAGTACTTCGATAAACAGATTCAAGAAATGACGACCGATAGATATAAACGAGAAACTGAACGAATATAGGAGTCATGGAGGCGTGACTGTGAAACCATACTTTGGTACAGTTAACAAGGTTGGTACCTATGTTAGCGAAAGGACACATCGAGAGGCTGATAGAGTTATCTTAGATATAAACCAGTCCTTGTCAGCTACAGTGGCACCGATGGCCAAACAAGTGGCCAGAGAAGTCATAGTCACCCAGGAGCCCATAGTTTCTAAGCACAATGAGACTAACCAAGCCTTGGTTGGCGAGATCCAAAGAGTAGCCTCGAATGCAGGCCAGAGATCTGACTTAGAAAGGAATCGAATGACCCTTAGCACTAGGGCACCCCCACAGGACCCTAGGTACCTCTAGCTAATAAATTCCCAAGCCTTAGGGAGAACCCTTTATTCGAAGTCCCTAACCAGAGGGGTAACCCTTTGTTTGAACAAGGGGGGCAGGGTGTCCCATTAGGATATCCAACACAAGTACAGAATAGTGGTTCTCCTCAAACGAATAACTTGAGTCTACCTTCGCCAGAGTAACCCAGTGATTGGACAGAATGCCCAAGTCCCTAAAAATCCTAAAATAGATGCTTCGAATGGCCAAGTGACAGGCCAAAAAAGTCAGGCACAGCACCTCAACGCTTTTAGTAGCGTGGGGAGAGCGGCCGAGCATCAGTTGAAGCAATTGACTAAGTCGCATATATAGATCACGATCGAGCAACTAAACGTGATCGTGGTCAAGCTCGTTCGGCTGAGATCTTTCCTCAATAGGAAAAGGTCGGTCTTGACTTGATGCCGTCCCCAATTCCTATTCTTTTTCAGGAAGTGGACTAACTCATCTTGAAGTAGTTCTCCTCCCCGGTTAGTTCTATAGGAGTCAGAGCGTAGAAGAATCAACTAAGTCAACAGATTGCGAAGACTAGCCATCCTTCTGATCTTCCTATTCGGGTCTAGCCTCAAAGCTTCCTTTCTCTTTTCCCGTTACACGGACACCTCTTTCATTCCTTTGTGTATCGATCAAAGAGTATATGCTTCACACACCTCATTTAGAAAGAGTTAACGAACAGAACAGTTCATGGGAGACAGAACAGAAAAGAGAAAGGCTTCCTAGTTCTGTGATAAATGACGGAACGGACAGACAGACATCAAAGGAGCTGTGCCAAGTCCGGAAGCACGGCACAAGATAGTGAACAAGTCCTAGGCTTTTGACATCTCAGCCCACTGATCAGAATGGAGCTGGTTCATCTGATTTGTTGAAAGGAAGATTTCCATTTTTCTACGTATTTGATTCAAGTAGGAATTAAATAACAATGACCTCTCGGCTACCGTACCGATCGGGATTGAGCTTCCTCAGATGGAGCTGAAGAGAGAAATTCCAGTCAGGGAAAAATTTGTGATCGATCCCGTGCAGAAGAATAAAGAAAAGAACCAACGAGACCCGTGCTGAAAAGGCATAACGGAAACCAGTCCCGCGATCTTTCTCTTTCAAGTTAGCAGATCGGCTCTCCTCAGTGAATTGTAGCCAAATCGATTCTATCTTTGTAGAGCCACTTTTTTTGTATTTGAGATGGACCAGAAAGGTGCCTGCGGGCCTCACACAAGTCTATCCTCGATCAGCTACCTCTTAGCAACGAGATGTGTGATTGGCTTGGCTATGGTTCTGCCTTTCCTTTAATTAGGTTAGAATTGAGACCCTCGGGGTCCTTCCCTTACTTGAGAACAGCAGGGGCGGTCTTTACAATTCTTTCATAACATCTGTTATAAATCAGTCTAAGTTTTATATGGTATGGGATAATAAACAAAATGTTTTTGTCCTTTCTAGGACCTTCATCTAATCATTTCGAATCTTTGATTGAACTGTCCAAATCCGCCACTCACTCCTTGGTTGGTCTTCCATTCTCTTCCCCGAGTTCTATTAATTAGGAATCGTCCTTGATTATCTTTAAGGCTATTCCTTCCCCTCCACATTGCACAGACGAGTTGGCTAGACTCTTCCGAAATTTCGTATAGAAAGAAAAAGAGATTTGTCTTGCTTCTTCACAGGATAGAAAAATGAAAGTGAAAAGGCAAGATCTTAGGAAAAGTCTTTCGACAGAGAAAGTACGATCTGTTCATTAATAGTAGCGGCGTTCCCCCTTGACCTGGCCGGGCTTTAGCGCCCTTCTTTCTTTGTTTGTGTCTCTTTCTTTCTCCCATACTTTCCGTTGGTCAACAACCAACAAAAGCTCTCTATACTTCTTCAATAAAAGTACAGGAAGGACTCTCTTTCTGTCTGGAATCATTCTTTCAAAATAAATCATGCCTCAACTGGATAAATTCACTTATTTTACACAATTCTTCTGGTCATGCCTTTTCCTCTTTACTTTCTATATTCCAATATGCAATGATGGAGATGGAGTAATTGGGATCAGCAGAATTCTAAAACTACGGAATCAACTGCTTTCACACCGGGGGAACAAGATCCGGAACAAGGACCCCAAGAGTTTGGAAGATATCTTGAGAAAAGGTTTTAGCACCGGTGTATCCTATATGTACTCTAGTTTATTCGAAGTATCCCAATGGTGTAAGGCTGTCGACTTATTGGGAAAAAGGAGGAAAATAACTTGGATCTCTTCTTTCGGAGAAATAAGTGGCTCACGAGGAATGGAAAGAAACATTCTCTATCTGATCTCGAAGTCCTCATATAGCACTTCTTATAATCCTGGATGGGGGATCCCTTGTAGGAATGACATAATGCTAATCCATGTTCCACACGGCCAAGGAAGCATCGTTTTTTAATCGAAGAACAGGAAATAAGACAAACGCCAAAGAAATGGAATTTTTTACAATATAAATCTAAGAACTCCCAATATCAAAAAATGACTTGTGGCGGAACACTAACCCAATTTCAAACGCCGATAGAAGCGTAAAAAACGACTTCTTTTTTTTTTCCATAAAACAGTGAAAAAGCGGGCAGAGACGCATTGATCTTATTTATGTCTCTTATGCTTGAACAAGACCAACTAATGATGCTGGGTCTATGTGTCATTTGTGTAATTTCAACCAGTATTACTGTATTCTGCCGTAGGAGTTCACTCAGGAAAAGGGGAAGGGAAGAGGGCCCTTCACTGGATCGCATCTATTTACAGGATCAGCTGCAAGATCTTACGGTCTTAGGGCACCCCTCAGAATCCAATGATTCTGGAATCGTTCCAGAATGCAGTCTTTTCTTTATTTTAGTATGGCCTATGCGTAGTCTTGCAACGGGGATCCCTTAGGCTTTCGGATGATTTCCTCAGAAAGAGTCTGCGTCAAGCCGTACTGCTTCATTCCGTAAAGCTGTACTGAGCTTCCTACGAGGAAATCGAAGATGGTCCTCATCGAGAAATCAATGCGCCGAATCGTGCAAAGATGTTATTAGCTTATTAAAAAGATAGATCATTTTCCCACGCAGTTCGTCGGTTAAACCAACGATTCTCTTCTCAAAGTCAAAGTAATAGAGAGATCTTTTTCTAGTTAGACTGATATCAATGCAATGAAAGAACCACCCCTTCCTGTTTGTTTGTCCTGTCAGATAGAAATCAAATGTGACCCCAAAGAGCCCTTCTTTACCACTTTAGGGGGTGTGGGTG
>JANZLD010118377.1:15000-20612 GCA_026413575.1 Erythroxylum carthagenense
CAGTGGTCTCTGACCAAGACCAGGAACCAATTCGAATTTGGATCTTGACATGTTGGTGGTTTTTAACCGTAGGCATCTTGCCAGGAAGTTGGTGGGCTCATCATGAATTAGGTCGGGGTGGCTGGTGGTTTCGGGATCCCGTAGAAAATGCTTCTTTTATGCCTCGGGTATTAGCCACAGCTCGTATTCATTCAGTAATTCTACCCCTTCTGAATTCTTGGACCTCGTTTCTTAATATTGTAACTTTTCCATGCTGTGTCTCAGGAACCTTTTCAATACGGTCCGGATTTCTAGCTTCCGTTCATAGTTTTGCTACAGATGATACACGAGGAATCTTTTTATGGCGGTTCTTCCTTCTAATGACCGGCATATCTATGATTCTTTTCTCCCAGATGAAGCAGCAAGAATCGGTCCGTAGAACCTATAAAAAAGAAATGGTTGTGGCGCGAAGTACTCTTGTGCACCTACGTCATTCGGCTCGCGCGCAACCCCGCCCCGTTATGTTATGGAAGAATTGAATTTCTTACTGGGCTGGTTATTCAGAGCCAGAAATTGGCTGTTCGTCCCGCGACTAGAATCAGATCGCTTCGGGGGTCACTACGGCGTGGCTGAATGTAGAATAGTCCGCCTCTATAGCGTTTGATCAGTAGATTATTTATCACTTCGGAAGATGGTCAAGGTAGCTTGCTTTCAAGCCACTGCACTAGATGCGCATGTAGTCATAGTAGTCGGCTCAGAATGCCTCTGTTCTATACTAAAAGACTACTTCGGATGAATGGGGAATGCGCCCTGTGGGAGCGTTATTTGGAAAGGTTGTTCCGTCAGCTGATTCACCTTATAATGCATTTTTGAATTGGATCCAAGAATATCATATAGGATCATCGATCTGTTCTGCCAATCAATCCAATAGACGCTGGCTGATTTACATAGTCAAAGCACTTTCGGACGTCAGCATGTACTAATCGCTCTACCCTTGGACATCGAGGGAAAAATCATGAGTCTATTTCCTGCAACGGAAGCCGTAAGATAAAGGTAGAAGGATAGAAGGAAAAGTCTGCTCCAGGGCCGGGTGGGTTCTCTGCGGCTTTTTTCTGTGGAAGAACACCATACTTTCTATCAAATATGGAATGGCAGCAAGCTCGGAATTGGATAGAAAGCAAAGCACAATAGGCCTTTCTATATGGATTGCCTCAAGTATTGTTTCTTTCTTGCTCCTGCCTTACCCAGGAAAATCAACCTTCTCTCTTCACTGAACTGTTTTTTCAACAGAAGTTGTTATAACAGTTATATGAGGCGAGCAGTGAAGCTATCATTACAATAGGTTTCTTTAATGCACGTACTTTTAATAAGACAGAATATTGCAACCTCAACGCAAAGAGAGACCGGCGATTGGGACATACACATTTTAGGAGGAAGCTAACCCTAATAATGTTTCTTTACCCTACAATATATGGGATAGACTTTTTTCAATTCTTTGATTCGAGTTTGAAAAAGAGACTAGGCTCTTAGCCTTTAGGAATCCATGCCTTAAAAGAGCTCTAGCAGGCCTCTCTGTAGGCATTAAAGGAAAAATTCTTGCTTAGCACAGGACTAACGTAGACTGAAGCCCAAGCCAATTCTTATACTACTTTACCTCTTCCCCCCTCTCTTCTTGTACGGATGTATTATCATAGCCTTTAAGGGTTTAGTCCTTTACATGCGAGCTTAGGTTCACACACTTTTTTTTTTTTCTTTTTTAAGAAATTACAAAGCAAGCTTCAAAAGTGGGTACTAATAGCCTCTAGAGTTTAGAGGGAGCTCACTGCCGAGCGCCTCACTTCGCCAAGAAAAGCACTTCTTACTGGGTGAAGGGCAGGGCCTACGCTCGCTTGTTCCTGCGCGCGAATATCCGGCTTTTTGGTCAGCGGCTATCTGGACCACCATACCTTCTCTATTGCAAGCTACCTAGCAAGCAACCTCTCTTATCAAGAGTAGGTATTGAGGCTTTGGCGACGAAGAAAACTGAGAACTTTTTAGACTAGGCCTTAACGACCAATGGCTAACTTAGATAAAGAGTCCACACTTCGGGCATCCGGTACAGCAGAATGGTAAACTGCTGCAAAGCACACAAAACCAAGCGCCGCACTAAAGCAGCAAAGTAAACTGCACACGTAACCAGCCGACCTACCACTTAGACCTAGTAGTCCGGAAGAGAGCATCACTCCTATTCGGGAGTGGGACCGTTGAGGGCCCTTATGTAGCTATGGGTTCGGAGCAGGAAGCAGGGCACCTTTTTTTGGGTGATAGGACCTCTGAACACGCTCTTTCGACTAGCAACTAGTTCTTGTCTTTTAGGAGGAGCGGGAAGCTTTTTAAGGAAATGAAAGGCAAGACAATTGTCCCATCAACATGTCCAGTCCAGCTTGTCTTCCAGGTTCCTATTCATAATGACTACTACAAGAGTACAACTATAAAGGAGAGCTTTGTAAAAGCGAACTAAAGCCCTATCTATCACATCTCCCACACATGAGGGTTTCCCGAAAGATCTAGTGATTGCTGCAGAACCCTCTAGTAAGAAAGAGGCTAACTCGATAGCTCAACGCGTTTCATTCTTGGTACGAGCATGAAAACACAGGATTAGCAGCCTAATATGTCTCACTTCCATTTTTCTGTGAAAGAATCCAGTCTCAAAGCTAACAGCGGATTCGCCACCATTGGTTCGTTGGACCGTGTGCTATTATTCATCAAAGGATTATCTCTTCCGGGTATCAAAAGAGCTATCTCATTAAGATGTAGTAGCTTGATTCGTTCCAAATCACCGACAGGCAAGACTTTCTATAAAGCATAGACTGGCTGCTTTGTCTAAAGAAGAGACAGGCCTACTATCTAAGACTGGCATGAAACTATTCTATCTTTTTTTTTTTTATCCTGAAACAGTTATGTTAGGGCACTCCTTCGAGGAACATATAGATTGTCATCTCCTGGTACGCAGTCCCAGAGACTTCGTAGCCTGGAGTTATAGTACCAATTCCTATTGATCCAATTTCATTTCTAGTCTTTTGCCCTTCAATTGAGAATGCCGGAGAGCTATGAGTAAAGGAAGCAATCTCTCATAGGCCAAAGAGAGCAGGAGTAGATAGCTTCGATGCATTTCCAGTCTTAAGGCAAAGCCCATCAAATAACTTCTGGCTACCTGTGGTAAACATATCCCGTTCCAATTTCTTTCGATGTTGTGCCATTTCTGGGGTAAGGCTAATAAATCTAGTAGCAGTCTCCTTTATAGTTACAGGCTAGTCGTAAGCCCTGCCAGTTCTATCTTCGGGGTAAGCGCATCCAGTGGAATAAAAACCTTGGAGCAACCATTTCCCTTCTCCTGGTCACTTTGAGCTAACTGAAACGCTATTAGAGTTTCACCGTACTCGTATGCTTAAGACAAGTGGATGGAGGGTTTTCCAGTTGAAGGAGATCCGTCCGAACTCCGAACGAAGAATATCATAGGTAGCGCACTGAATCCATATGTGAGTTTCCTGCAATGGAGTTTGAGTTATCTTTGGGTCCAGGCTACTTAGTTCTCTTAAAGCCAGGTCCCTTTGCAGCCGATCCAGCCATTGAGAGTTTTGTTACATCCCCTTTTCCAGCCGTTGAAAGAAGGGTTAGATCCCATCCTTCTGCTTTTGAGCGATAAAGAGTTCCTTGCGAGCCAGCGGTGGGATTGATTATTTTATGCCAGAAAATGTGAGTTCGCAGTTATGCATTTCGAGTTTGATTTCCATCTCTACCATATCTCCTTCCTTAAATGGGTATGGTCCCAGGGTTCGCTTACAGAGAGTGCTGTGAGTCAGTCTGAGATTCTCTTTCTCTTATTCTAGGAGGACCATTTGAATAGGCGCTTTCCCCGTACGCAATAACTATAACTATCGGTACTCCAGTGGTCAATATGTCTAGTGCCAGTTCTATTCCACTCGATCCATTTTGAGTTTGCTTCTAGGCATATATATCCCGTGACCTTGGATGGGGTTCCAAAGGATTCAGTTGTTTTTTTCTGTAGTTTTCTTGGTTCTATCTCACCTGCGCTTTTCTTTCTATTCCTTGGAGCTTGTTCCAATTCTTGATTTTCCAAGGGCGGCGGGCTATAGTTAGGCATATGCCCAAGTAGGGCAGGGATGGAGGAGAAAGAGACTTGACTCGCCCTTCACCCCTCAACCATTCAAAAGAAGCAATAGCAAAGAAAGCAGCAAGAGTGGAGAGAACAAGCTCTTCGGCAACAGCAACTCGAGAAAGCAATTCAGTTTGTGAGGAACCGGCCACTTATTTATATACGTCGCCCTTTGACGATCTGTCTGTCTGTTCAGGCAGGTGCCACGGAAGTGAGTACGGAATCAGAGAAGGGAAAAGGGGGACTGCAACGTCAAAGACTTAGGGACTAAAGGAAATGAGTTCCGAGACTCATCTAAGTTCCCATTGGCCGTTTGAAGCCACGGGATGGGTAAAGTCAGAATAGAAGCTACAAGCAACTGTCCCAATAGGCGCAATGAGTGTTTACACTCGACAATAGGTCTCACTGAACTGGGTCAAAGAACTACCTTCCTGGAGCTACCTCCTTACTTAGATCGTTCGTTCCCCAATTCAAACTCGGATCAGTTGGCAAGTGGATTCCGTGCCCGGGTACGAAACTAGTTGCTATGATTCGATCTCGAAAGAGCGAAATCTAGCCTTTTGGCTTTCTCCTTTTTGGGTCTGGGCTAATTCTTGAAAGCAGCAACTCCTACACCTACCGCTATTTTAACAGAACAACTATCGATTCTCACCCCGAGCTGCCCTGAGAGAAGACGAGAAATTAGGTAACGTAGCAACTAAGACTTCTCCAGGCTTTCTAGCCGATGCAATTGGATTAAAAACCTCGGCAAAGAAGCATATAACTAGCGTTTAGAAAGTGCTTCGAAAGGCTTCATCGATCGAGACTCAAACGATCACATCTATATTGGGGGTAGCTGTGCAACTTGTTGGGAGCAAGCAACCTTTCGCGCAGCTCACACACCACTCCGCTCAAATACACTATCATCATACGAACGCCCGCAAGAGGGCTGCTGGAAAAGAGCAGTTTGAAGCAAGTCAAAGAAGACCATAATAATGGTCAAAATGGAATCACTTTTTGTTTTGCTATTCTATCCAAGACTCTCTCAGTCATAAGTCTAAGTTAAGTGGAATTTCTCAATTCCTTTTCAGTTGTATCTGTTGCAAATTCGAATTTGAGTAACAAATTCTCTTTATTCCGCCGTTCATACCTATTTTATACATTCCATATCCACATATGGAGTTATATACATTTTTTTATATTCTGTAACCTGTAAACAGAATATAAAAAAATTCCATCATTGTTAGATCAATCCATATAATTGGATGAAGAACGATCCAATAATGTCAATAAATGGGAAATTCAAAATACTGGGTGCGGGAATGTCTACAATACCTGGATTTAATCAGATACAATTTGAAGGATTTTGTAGGTTCATTGATCGGGGTTTAACAGAAGAGCTTTATAAGTTTCCAAAAATGGAAGATACAGATCAAGAAATTGAATTTCAATTATTTGTGGAAACATATCAATTAGTAGAACCGTTGATAAAAGAAAG
>JANZLD010119352.1:0-20596 GCA_026413575.1 Erythroxylum carthagenense
CCGATCTAACAAACATATTCTTTTACTAAATTTGAAAAAAAAATGGAAAAAATAGAAACAAACACCCCACATAGTAATCATTTACATAATAATCCATTTTAAAATAATTTAATAAATATTTGGAAAATAGTTAAGAGTATGCTAATTATCATAATTAATATTAACTAAATTATTCAGCATATAAAAAATACAATATATAAAAATTATTTAATTAATATATTAGTTATATAATTGAGTCTTTTTTTTTAATACTACATAGTTTTTAGTAATTGTAACTAACTTTTTTTAAGTAAATGATTTTAAAAGGTATGGATTGAACTTGTTATTGAACTAGTTTAGTCCTTGATAACAACAAAAGAGTAACTTTCCTAAGGGCTTCTAGTTGATTACTACTCCAGGTCATATTTTGACCTAGAAAAGAAGGTAAGACCATTCATTTCATTCCCAGACAAAAACTTACACCTAACAATCCAGGTGGAAACTGAACTATATCTACACTTTCCCCAAAAATCAGGAAACATCCTATGACTTGCTTGCTGTTCTAGAACCAGTTAACCACTTCCACGTTTCATTTTCTTTTTTATATTTTGATTTTTCATCATCTAGAACCTGTCCCTATCACCCATGAAAGTTAAAAGTTAAAACCCTCCAATCACAAGCAATATCTCCGCGTCTGCACGTCTTCTTATATATAGACACTCGTGACTTGCTCAGCCATCCTCATCAAGCCACCTCCAGAACAACCACACAAGCCTCCAGCAATCTTGGATACCAACAAGGGCTGCTGAAGATATGATCAACCCTGAACCAGAACTACCGTTAGAGAACTGCAGTCAGCTGCAGGATTTGGATGCTGCTGAAGAAGACACACTTTCTTTCTGTAATCTTTCGTTGGATGAGAGCTCCTGTGATTGGGATGAGTCCTGTAAAGATGACGAAGATGAAGAAAGCTCGTCTTCTGATGAAGAACTCTTTCAGTTCTCCACTTCTGAATCTACCCATCACAAAGACGGTGTCTTTTTCTGTGGAAAGCTTATTCCGGTTAAAGGAAGAGAAGGCTCAGATTCTTTCATCCGGAATTCTAACATCATACCTCAGACTTCGGATTCTTTCAATTCGAAATCTAGAACTGTACCATCAAAGGGTCGACAACGGGAAGTCTTCAAGACACGCGAGACCAAGCCGGTGCAGGCCACCAGGAAATCAGCTACTGTTAAGAGCATTAAAGCTTCTACGAAGAGTGAATTGATAAAAGCAACTCCACTAAAGTCGAGATGGTACGTTTTAACGTTTGGATCATCGGGAAGATTACCAGCAGAAATGGGTCTGAACGACATCAAGACACGACAAAAGAAGAGGAACATTCAAGCAAAGATGTCCCAGAACGGAAGGGAAATTGCGAAGAGCTATAGTGGGAGACAAGAAAATAGGTTATGGAGTCTGCTAAAGGTTCTGAGTTGCAGAAATTACCATGCAACTGCTGTGGCCAAGGCTTCTTTTGGTTGCATTCCTAGGGTGTGAGAAGGTCATATGATTTAAGGTTTACAAAGAACGAGAATTTAACTACAAAAAGGAACAGAAACACGAGACCCCATTACATGCTCGGCTCATTTTCAAGTTCTCAGAGAGTAGCTGAAAAGAGTCCAGACCTTGGAAAACTAATAGCAAGTGTTCTCTTGGAATTTGAAGATTGCAAGCAACTCACTCCAGCAGGTCTCTACGATGATCTCACCAGTCTTGTTTGCTGGCAGAGTAAAGGAAAACAAAAGCATGGCATCTTGACACATTCAAATCATCATCAAAGCAAATTTTAAATACATTCCCTTTGAACACTTGTAATTAATTTATAAATTGCATGATGCAAACACTGCAACTCTCGTGTATTTTATTGCATTTATGATATGATAAAGCTGATGATCCCTTTTGACTTTCACATAACTCCATTACTGAGTAAAAGATTTAAGGGACTATTCTGAATCCAACATGACATACTAAATATAAAAGCTGAGATGAAGTATTAAAGAGGTTATCTTCTTCATTGCTTGCTCTTATGTTGTTACATTGTTTTCACAAATGTCAATATTGAACACCATGATGGCAGGAACTCGTTACATCAATCATATATGCCAGTAAACTTCCTTGATGGGACCATCAAACCTCTTTCCACTAAGGTCTTCAAGAATGGAAGGAGAAGAAAATGAAAAGATATACTACACTCATAATTCAATCCCAAAAGCCTATAACAGGTGGATGCCATGTTTTTTATGAATAAACAGAACGTATGCCCCACCGAAAAAGGCAAAAAGTAAATTGATCACCACTTGTTTCTCCTCCAGCCTTCTCCGAATCATCTGTAGTGTAGATTTCGATAAACTTGCAATAAATTAGAAGTGAAACAAATGCTTTGAAGGTTCATCTTAGGTTTTCATTTATGAGCAAAAAGCAAATTCCTAGTAGCTGCCTTTTCCATCATACTCCCGTAATATTGTGTAAATGGAGTGTTGCTGCTCCTTTCAAGCTGCATGTTAACCAAATACCGTGTTTAATGCAATTACCTTCATCAAATCCATGGAAAACTCAAAACATGGAAAAATTTTATATGGACGGAAAGAAAATAAAACCTGAAGAAATGATTCAACAGACTGCTCATCCTTTGGTGAGAATGCAACCTCATCTCTCTTCTTGCGGACAAACTCAATGTTCTGCTCCACCTTGAGCAAGAGGAGAATTTCAGTCATTAGTAATTATTAGCAAATCATTCCTACTCAATACATATTGTTGACATAAACGCAATTCATCACACAATGGAAGGTTTTGGTGACCTTAGAAGAACTAAAGAAAAACGTAATTGGATTCCGACTATTGATATTAGACCTACTTTCTACTGTCAATAACATTGCACTTTGTTGTCTTTCTATTGACTCATAAAGGTCAATATGCTTTAATAGCCATAAAGCCATAAACATTTCAGACGAAAAGTATGTTGTCAAAGAATTCTAAATTAAGAGGGAAGTTATTTGTCAAACTAAACCCTTGTCTTGAGAAAAATAAATTACCTGGTCTATAAAACGCTTCACCACTCGCCGGAGACCCTCAATTGTAGTTGTCTCATGGAACTTCCTCAAACGGATAAGTGGTATTGTTGCCAACTCAGGAAAAGATATGTGATAACTCCACTGAGCAAAGTGCGCCACAAGTAACTCAACAGTAGAAAGAACACATTCTTCTTGAAAGTTCCGAGATTTTAACCAATATTTTGGAAACTGCATCATAACTCATTTATTAGATACATCATGCCTGCACTGTAAGTCCCAAATAGGACTTAAGCCTAGCAGGCAACTTTTAGGAACCGAGGTAAAGAATAATCAAAAAAATTTGGACCAAGAAGTTCAGTAGTGATGCCATGTAAACCACTTGAGGGAAAAAGGAATAGTAGAAGTCAAATTATGCAACAAGCTAATACGGATTCTGAATGCTGGATGCTGACCTTTAGAGCAGATGAAAAGTTGAAGTTACTTCCAGGCTTTAAACTCTCCTTGCCAATCTTATATTCCAAAAGATCCAGTGTCAATGAAGCAATAGGGATGAAAATGCCACTTGAACTGGAGAGATGGTTAAGCCATTGAATGCATTTAACTCTTAGTGGCAAATATCTTGGTCCTGGAAACAGGATAGCTACACCATTTATGATCTGACAGATCATATATAGCAAAGGCTGAAGATCATAGTCATGTATGTAAAGAGATATAAACTCCACCCAGAGATCAATGCAGTTAATATACTGCCAGCTGCATACCTTCTTGACTGCTTCCTGCATATGTCCAATATCCAGCACAAAAAGCAATCATTTTGGTCATAGAGCACACTCAAAAGTAAAATTCAGCTACACATTGATTCAGCAATATGCATAAACTAAATAAAGTAGACACTAAGACACAAGTATCGTCATATTGTACCTTCCTCTTAGTTTGAAGACCGATCTGCAAAATCTTAACAAGTTGCTGGGTGGAATTCTCAACCTTGCTTAATGACTTGTGCATATTCCGAGAACAGAGTTCAACAAAGGAACTCTTCAGAAACCTTACATGCTTAAGTAAAACAGGGTCCAAAGATTTGCAGTGACCAATAAAAGCTCCATATGTTTTAATAAAGCATGTTTCAAAGCATTCAGAGTTAACAGCAGCCACGTCATGTATAATGAGGAAAGAGTGCACTGACAAAGTCCCTTGACCTGCTGCCCACAAATGAACAGACACCTGTAATCAATTCCAGGATTGTTTAGTCATGGATTATTATGGCATGAAAACCAATATAACTGCAAAACCCTTCCAGTTGATACCTGCACATTATTAACGGTAACGGATTCCAAAAATCACAAGATTCTCTATTCCAAGCTATAGCTATATAATGCGTAAATTGTGCTTTTGTACTCTATTAAATAGTTATTGAAAAAGGATATCACAATAAATACTCGAGCCAACATACAGTTCCCCCCAGACACCACCATCTTGAGGTTAAGGAGAGTCAATGAAAGTTATTCATGTTCTGAATTTCACTATACCTTGATGAGTCTGCGTAGTAAAGCAGGAAATGCAACAAACAACATAATGGAAGCTCTGACACGAGTTAATGCAAAGGCCAATATCTGATGGTCAGTAACTACATTCAAAAATTGCAGGGTACTTCTTAAATAAGACTTGATAAGTGGCCTCGTAGCTTTCCATTTTGAAGTGTTCTTTAGCTCCAAAATGGCCTCCTTCCTCTCATTGGAGAGAGATACTCCTAGCATTTTCCGGAACATATCATCAGCTTCAGCAAGCAATAACATCACGATCTTGCTAAAACTAAAACTGTTTTGGATAACACTTGAAGGGTCTGTTCCACAATGACAAGCAGCCCTATATGCATTTAATAGTCTTATAAAGGCAGGTATGCTTTGCTGCTCTTTAGCTAGTTGATATAGAGCATCAATTGAAGAGCTACTTAACATCTTGCTCATATGTACCCTTGAGGTATTTCGTTCTGCAGATTCGCCACCACTGTCACTAGCCTCATCATCATCTGAATACTACAAGAAAAAGAAACAACTAGTTATAAATCAAATGACAGTGTTAGCTACATAGATTTTAACAGAGTCATAATTGCTCAAATAAACCTTGAGAGCCACAGGGAGAATCATTTAGATAGTAATAGCAGATCATTTTAATAGGTGCATATGCCTGTAAAGCATTAACTCTAAATTTTCTTTGGTTACTGAAAAGAAATATCACAGAAGAGTAACTCACAATTTCTTCATCCCTTAGTGCTTTTAAACGCTTCTTGTTGCTTTCTAAAAATTTTGCAAAGTCTGGATCCTGAAGATAGTCAAGCAAACTTATTTATTGAGTATATACAAATTTGTAATACAAAGAAGACAAAATTAGAACCCCAAGATGATATGCATGCATTTACCAAAAACATATACTTATGCATATCAGCACAAAAGCATGCAAATACGCTTCCACTTTTTGACAAAAGCTTTCAACTTCACCTTACAGTACAATGACTACCTTCATATTATTCTAGATGCATTAATATAGCCACACAAAAAAATAGAATCAGCTTGTGGGAAGGACTTATCGTATCATTGAAACAAATGTGTTGATGAGGAAAATCAACATTAATGACATTCAGAGGACATAACTCTGCATCAGCCTTAGTTCTGCTTTAGATGGCAGAAAGAAGAAATTTTTGCGAAATAATCATATAGCTCTCACAGATTAAAAATCGACATTTGATGAAAATATACACACAACATCAGACAGACGATAATAAATAGAAACAAATTGCTTTGAGCAAGCAACTATAATAACATCACCTTGTCTTTCAACCTCTTTAACTTTTTCATCTTCTTTGCAAGCTCTAAACGTGCTTCATTGTTCTGCACCGGCAAAGTACCATCAACTTTCTTGTCTGAAAACAAATTGAACTCTTTACATGACATACAAAGAAGGAAAACAAAACCAAAACGTAAAAATTCTATCAAAAACAACTAGTCTATAATAATAAATGAGCAACACTCTACTAACCTTCTTGATGACTATCCAATTCAGTCTCACCCACAAGACTAAAACTTTCATCCTGATCAATTCATCAAACAACAACCTCAGGAAAAACCAGAACAATTAAAAGAACCAAATTACCAACACAACTGTTCAAGACAACGTAATTCAAAACCTCTGACAAATATCCGTCGCTGTCCGAATCATCCGCATCCTCATCGCTCTCATCTTCCCCGAACACCGCATCAAGCGAAGCGTCTTCGGTACCTTCAAATACATTGTTCCTAAGAATCACAAAGCAAGTTAGTAAATTATCAAATCTCCATACCAAATTCCACCTTTTCTTTTGTATTACCTTGTGTAAGAAAGCTCTGTTTCGTCAGCTTCGACTCCCTCAGCCTCGGCTCGCTCGTCTTCTACATGACCAAATTAATCAATCTGCTTAGTCACAAGCACATTCACAAAGCAAAAGCACGCGATTTCTAAAAGCTTACTCTTGGAAGCTTTCTTCTTGAACACAGACTTCAGCTTTCGCTTTCTTCTCAGAACTGATTGAAGGTTCTTCTTCGCGAACTTCCTCGCCTTTTTCCCCAATTTCCCCATCTCGTCACCTTCTCAAAACCACCACAAAAACCCTACAAGATTGTATGGGCAGCTAGGGGATAACGGACCGGAGGTTTGAAATTAAAAAAGTAGAGGGAACATTGTGCAATTTTAGATATTTGTGTTTCAACTCAGCCGCCACCTAGTTTGTTTGACCAAACAATGCAACGGGGATGATTACCGTTGGATCGTGGATCGGACGGGTCTATGTTCATTCCTAAATTTCAATTAGGGTTTTGGCACCAAGGGACTGGAAAATCATTATGGAAAATTTCAAGGGCCGAATAGCAATACATTAATGTAGGAAGATATTTAAATTAATATTTTATGGAATGCCATACGCAACGTCGTTTCTGAGTGCCTTGGCCACTAAGAGAATGCCAAACACGACGTCGTTTTCTGGCCGCCTTGGCCACCAAGTATACACACCACGATATTCTCAATGGCCCCTAGGACTCCTTTAACCGGCCTAGGATCGCTACAACCGCCCACGCTCTTCTCTGCGCGTAGCTTCACGTATAGGTATATTTATAAGCGTTCATTCGACGCGAGCCGTAGAAGAACAAAGCCACCGCCAAAGATATTTACGAAATTCATATTTTCAAGGCCAATTTGGGAATTGAAAACAAAAGCTGCGTTGGTATAAAAATCTGTAAAATCCACCATCGTTTCATTTCCGTTTAATCGCTTGCGGCTAGGGTTTTAGAGAACTGCTCACTCTCTCTCGATACCTTGAGGTTTGGTTTTCGATTTTAGCCTTCTCTTTTGACTGATTAGATCGATTGTTTGATGAGACGTGTTCTTGTCGTGCTTACTGGTTCTGTGTTGTGTGTGGACACTTTTTGATTGTTTCATTTGGATCCGTACCTCTTGATTTGAGAGTTGAGCTATTTTCTTGGAGTCTGATTCATTTTCTGTAATTTTGTCAGATCTGATCGATGTGTTTGAAAGTAGAAGATTATCTGTTAGATTTGGTTGTTTTCTGTGTGATCTGTTTTCTTTTCTGTGTTTGGTATCAATCATGTTTACCTTCTTTGTTAATGCTCCGATTAACCTATAAATTGTGGTTTAGTTCTGGCGCTATTAATCTACGTGCTTAATTATGCTTCTTTGATCTTTCTTATGCTGTTTGTGTGAGCCTGTATAGTTCCTATGCTTAGTATTGAACTCTTTTTTTGCCTAATATTTACGTTCCTAAATCGTCTTCTCTATGCTGAGGATCAAAGCGATTTTATTACGTTTGTGGATATCGACTTCAGTTTAGGTAATATGTATCCTATTTAGACAATAATGTAACCAAAGATGATTGTTTACTTTCCGGTGGCAGATTAAGGAAAGGGGTCCAGTATGGGTAAAGAAAAGGTTCACATTAACATTGTGGTCATTGGCCATGTCGACTCTGGCAAATCCACCACAACAGGTCACTTGATCTATAAGCTTGGAGGTATTGACAAGCGTGTGATCGAGAGGTTTGAAAAGGAAGCTGCTGAGATGAACAAGAGGTCATTCAAATATGCTTGGGTGCTTGACAAACTGAAGGCTGAGCGGGAACGTGGTATCACCATTGATATTGCTCTGTGGAAATTTGAGACCACCAAGTACTACTGCACTGTCATTGATGCCCCTGGACATCGTGACTTTATCAAGAACATGATTACTGGAACTTCCCAGGCTGATTGTGCTGTCCTCATCATTGACTCAACCACTGGTGGTTTTGAGGCGGGTATCTCTAAGGATGGTCAGACGCGTGAGCATGCTTTGCTTGCCTTTACCCTTGGTGTCAGGCAAATGATTTGCTGCTGCAACAAGGTTTGTAATTTGTTCTGTTGTGTATATAGTGTTGTGCAATAACTTATTTAACTTAATGTGCTCATGTAATTAATGTGAATTATTCATTGCTAACAGATGGATGCCACCACTCCTAAGTACTCCAAGGCAAGGTATGACGAAATTGTCAAGGAAGTGTCATCTTACTTGAAGAAGGTGGGTTACAACCCTGATAAAATTCCTTTTGTCCCCATTTCTGGATTTGAGGGTGACAATATGATTGAGAGGTCCACCAACCTCGACTGGTATAAGGGTCCAACCCTTCTTGAGGCTCTTGACTTGCTCAATGAGCCCAAGAGACCCTCGGACAAACCCCTGCGTCTCCCACTTCAGGACGTGTACAAGATTGGTGGCATTGGAACAGTCCCTGTCGGTCGTGTTGAAACTGGTATTTTGAAGCCTGGTATGGTTGTGACTTTTGGTCCAACCGGACTGACCACTGAAGTTAAGTCAGTGGAGATGCACCATGAAGCTCTCCAAGAGGCTCTTCCTGGTGATAATGTTGGTTTCAATGTGAAGAATGTTGCTGTTAAGGATCTTAAGCGTGGATATGTTGCCTCAAACTCCAAGGATGACCCTGCTAAGGAGGCAGCTAACTTTACCGCCCAGGTTATCATCATGAACCACCCTGGTCAGATTGGAAATGGTTATGCCCCTGTCCTGGATTGCCACACCTCTCACATTGCAGTCAAGTTTTCTGAGATCCTCACCAAGATTGACAGGCGATCTGGTAAGGAGCTTGAGAAGGAGCCCAAGTTCTTGAAGAATGGTGATGCTGGATTTGTGAAGATGATTCCTACCAAGCCCATGGTTGTTGAAACCTTCTCGGATTATCCTCCTCTTGGCCGTTTCGCTGTGAGGGACATGCGTCAGACGGTGGCAGTTGGAGTCATCAAGAATGTCGAGAAGAAGGATCCTACTGGAGCCAAGGTGACCAAATCTGCTGCCAAGAAGGGCAAATGAACGTTGCAAGTTAGAGAAGGCTATCATGGAAATAAAGATTGGGTTCTTGCTAGTCGTCTATTCATAGTGTTTTCATTAGTATGTTTTGAAAACTATTGTTGCAAGTCATCACCGTCGTCCCGGAGCTGTTATTCGCAGAATTGGGTTCTTGACCGACGGTGGCATGGCCCTGCACTGTCATAATCAGCCAGGAGTCGCTTATTGTCTTGATCCTCTCCTGGCCACCATTTCAAATGGTTGTAGTACTTGCCTTCTATTTTTGTGTGATACTATTATTACTGTGTTTTTATGTTTTGAGTTCAGATGATACTTGCCTTCTCTTGGACCCATTTCAACACTGTTTTGCTATAATGTTTTTAATATGCGGTACAATGCTGGCCTTTTATGTTTACTTCAAAGTATCAATTTATTACGTATACGAGGAACAATGTACGACTTCCAGTATTTACTTGACGAAGAACCATATCAAGTACATGTAAACGAAACATTAACAAATCTAAAAGGTCCTCCACTCACGTTATCGTGGATTTGGGCCATCAGACCGTCCAGGTATCGACTTGGCATCACCGAGCTTGTTTGAGGCCTCTACCTTGCAAGGAAATGCCTTGTAAGATGGATCAAATCTCTTAACGATTAGATTAAACTGAATACGGTCTGAATACGGACGACGCTTGTTTCAGCTAGTCGTCCTTTGCCATAGCCCATAGCAGGCGGCCTCCGTGACAGTATAGGTGTATGAGTCAGTAGTTTTGCTCAGAATATTAGCAGGTGCTCGCCACATACCGCAAAATTATGGGGTATTCTCTCTGGTTTACAGCTTACTTGGGATTTAGGGTACCGTCGGGTTGAGCTCGAAATCGATTCGCGGCGACAACAACTATCTCCTCCCACATTGCACAGACTCTGTCCCCTGACCCTCTCGTCAAAAAGATTAATGAGTTGTTAGTGTAGAATTGGGTTGTACAGACTCGTCATATCTACAGGGAAGGTAACCGTTGTGCGGACTGGCTCATTCGGCAGTCACCTATAGCCTAGGATTGTCCATTCTCTAAGCTACACTTATAAGGTACTTCGTGACAGCCTAGGATTGTCCATTATCTAAGCTACACTTATAAGGTACTTCCCATTCTTCCTAGAAGATACGGCCAGGATTTGTTTCCTAAACTGTTTAGTTTTTTTCCTTGTAAAAAAGAAAAACAAAGGTCCGATTTGGATATGGGCCAAGTGTAGGCTTTGACGAAATTGCAGGAATTAGGAGGTTGGGTTCTTGTGCGTGAAGTTTGGTACGGAGTCGGCACTTATAAGCTCTGTTTCCTCAACTTCTTATGTTTTGTTTCAAAGTAAAGAAAATGTGGAAGGTATGTCTTTCTAATAGATCAAACAAATAGATTAGCTAAGAAACAAATCCAGCTAATTGAAACCGAAGAGGAGAGGAGAGTCTCATCTACTTATCTCCTATGAAATTTTCTTACTACTAAGAAAAAAAGCAAGGAGAGATCATGCCCTCTTATAACAACACTAATGTCCATATTGAGTTTCCACTTTCATGTTGATATGCTCCAAATCACAAGTTTTTGAGAGCAGATTCATGAGTGGCTTTCTGTGGAGTCAGTTTTGCCAGTAAGGCTTTGTTGTGACAGTGCTCTGCATCAACAAAGTAGAAATTTCCATTGGCTTTGAATGTTACAAAGGGCCTGTTTGTCTGTGGTGGTCGAATGTCGGAAAACTTGATACTCTTCGGAATGTATGTTGCCAACCAGGACATCATTTCCACCTCAAAGCTGTCCGATCCAGGTTGCCACCTCAGTTTGTGAATGTAAGGGCTTACAAACCAGTGAAGCGCAGCTGTGGTTGAGGCACTGAAAAATATGACAGTGGATGCAACTGCACCTTTGAAGATTACATTCAGGTCCGGAGCAGTCATAAAGGTTATGACAGGACCCAAGGATACAGAGAGACAGCAGGTTGAAAGAGAGAGCATTTTTACTTTCTTGATGGTTGATGAGATCGGTCCATAATAGATTACACCGGTATCCTTTTCATTCTCTCCAGCTTCTTTGCCTCTTCTCGGTCCAATACTGATCCTGTCGTCGTCTTCTCTTGAGGTAGCTTGAGATGCCCATCTTTTCTGCCCAGAAGCACGCTGGATGGCATTGTTGAAGTTAAACCTAGTATTCTGAGTGTGCGGCCAAGTACCAAAGGAACGGAGATGGTAACCTGAAGCAGAAAGAAAGTAGCAGCAAGAGTACATGTCTGAGAACGGGCTGCTAATCAGAAATTAATCCCAATACAGTTTAAGATTTGAGCTGGTAGTCAGCAGAAAGCTATCATTACCATAAGATACAAAATACCGACAGATGTTTAAAATGATTAAATGAGAAAGAGATCATATAGATCGAGTAATTAAATAAATGTTTCCAATCTTCAAGGGATGATGACTTTGGTACATCATGTTTTGCGATCATATAAAGTTCACGACTGATTGCACTGATCACGAACTCTTGCAACAAAAGTGATTACTTCCACAAGTTAAAAGAGACAGAAGCATGCATATTGTGAAACCTCATCAATAAATTCTAAAATCAACATGAACAGGTTGTCAAATTGCCAAGGTGAATGATACTTATTTCCATCTCAAGTCACACACGTCATATTAATGAAAAACTGAAAACAAAAATATCTAAAGCACGGTAAAGAAATTTAAGTCGTGAAGATGAGTCCGATTACTGAGGCATCAGGGAAGTTCCAAGACAGTCATGCAACTTGCTTCTCTACTTAGAAATAGTTAGAAAAGATTGACCCAAGAGTGGGTAGCAAACAAAGGTTTAGGGATGCCATTATCCTGCAGTTACGGTTTTTTATCAGCTTTATACACCATCAATTGAAACTCGTGCTAATAAGCAACAGATAACTAATGGAAAACGCAATCTAGCAAGCAACCAGGTCCTAAAACAGTTGTTGTAGCACCAAAAAACATAATAATCACCAAACAAAATAGTCATTCTTAGATCTTTTACAAAAATCAAGTGAATATAAAACCTGGCAAGCAAGACAGAGTGTCAAGTGGGAAGACAAACAAATACATCACATAGTCTCGTACAAATAAAAGGACACCCAAATTCAACTGTAATGTTCAGTTTTTGATAAACCCCAGAGTAAATCTTTCCAGTATAAGCAGCATACATTAGAAATGGTGGATAAAGAATGAAAATAAAAAAAGTTCAACAAGAAAAGCGTTGACAAGATCGCAGGCACAAATACACCCAACTTTCTTCCCATATAAAATGTTCCTAAGAACGCCTAAGCATAAAAAAACATTTGAAAGCATTTATATAAATCAACAAATTGAGAACAAAGAACACGATAAGATTCTCAGATATCCAAACACAGGAAAGATCGCTACTTTGTACCAACCCAATGATCAGCCAACAAACTTGAAACTCAAGGGATTGATGATCTCGACTCGGTGAAAGAACACATGGGATGGGACTAATCACGTTACTTTAATAATCCGCCTAGTACAAATGAACTGCAAAATTGAAGAATGATCAAAACCTGAGTGAAAGTGAGTGCCTTTGGATTGGGATCGAAGCAAGTGTAGCACAGCCGCTCTCGCCATTCGCCTTTGGTTCACAAACCACAGGGAGCCGGTGGGGTTTTGCAAATAGCCACTTTTTTATTGTTTAATTTGATTCATAAAATGGACACATGGTATAGTTGTTACACGAGGTCATGAGTTCAATTCTCTGAATGTCCCTCATAAATCTTTATTTTCTCATGACTGACATCCTTTTTAGAGTTTGTTTTGTCCTTTTATTTTCATTTCATTCATTCACTGAATGAAACTGAAAACAAGCTCTACTCGCACTCACCGGTCACCATTTCCAACCAGTTCTAAAAACCAACTTCTCTATTGTCTATCTTCCCACTTACTAACTGACCCATCTGCCAAATCCTTGAAAAGCTCCAGTCTTTCGGTCAAGCCCCTTGGGTTTCATAAACGGTACTTACTTCTCATTTTGATACAGTTTCGCTTTATAAATTGTGCAGTTGGTTGAATACCTTCAGACAAGATTAAAGATTGCTACTTTGAAGCTTTGTAAAGAGATAAGGTAAGCATACAAGCTGTCTGTTGTGATTTTTTTCGAATTGTGAAGAAAATAATTCTTTTTCGTCTTTCTTTGTTATTTGAGAATAATTTCTTATGTGTTAGATAAGATTAAATGAATGTGCTTGAATCTTCTTCTCTTTTTTTTTCGCAGTTTTCATTTTTTGTGTTTTTACGAGTAATAGAAACTAATAAAGTTGGAAAGCTTGAGCATTTTTGGATGTGTGTATCTGTGGTTCTGATGGATCCCGTCTTTTATGGTCATCAGATGGAACCAATTGGTGGGTCCATTGCGGATTTCAGTAATGCTAGACGGGGCGATTCGGATGATAAAGCCAAGGAAATTGAGGATTTGAAGCATCGCGTAGATGAAATCTTCCAGAATGTAGATAAAGTGAGATTGATTCGATTCTTAAACTTTACATGTACTGCTTCTTTGCTGTTGTTTCCTAATTCAAGTGCATCAACTAGTTTTGTTTTTAATTTATAAACATGTAGCTTGAGCAAAGGGTCAATGAGGTTGATCAATTCTACTCGGAGATGAATAAAAAGCAACAGACTGCTTCAAAAACTAGCTCTGTTGTGAAAGAAAAGGACAAGGAAAGATATGTCCCAAGCATTAAAAAGCAGCAGCAAGACGCTTCACGGCGAGAGGCAGCAGCTTCGAAGAGAATGCAAGAGCTTATGCGCCAGTTTGGAACAATATTGCGTCAGGCAATGTTCAATGCTTTGTCATGTGCACTCACTATTATCAGCTGTAATCTTAGGCTTTGGCTGAACTCTTTATATTTGTAAGAGGCCTACATTTCTGATCATGCCATGAGATGGACTACCATACCATTGTTTGCTTTTTTCGACGGCAGACAACAAGACCTTCATGTTGCAGCATATCTTTGTATTTTATCATGATAAATTTGTTGGCTTCAACAGTAATTGAATCAGATGTAACAAGTATTGTTGTAAATCATTCTTTATTGAAGTTTAGGGACATAGTGATACTCATTTGCATTTTTACTTTCTTATATGATTTTAGATAACACAGCACAAGTGGGCATGGCCCTTTATGCAACCAGTGGATGTGAAGGGTTTGGGTCTGGATGACTATTATGAGGTAAAAGTTCTACCTTTGAAAATTTTCACTCTTCAAGTTGGCAAAGTCCCTATCTTATGCATATTGTGACATGTCCTTGACAAGTGAATTTACGAATGGAAATTTCTGTAAATTCAGTTTCATGTCATTGCTTGTTTGTGAACTTGGACATTGTCCCATACCCAGAGTTTCTTTTGACCAGTTTTTTGATTGATCGAGTAATTGCCCAGGCACCTTGGCATTTGATTTTCTGTTACAAATTGCATTTTATGGTGTCTGCCTAGGTTATTGACAAGCCCATGGATTTCAGTACAATAAAAAATCAAATGGAGGCAAAGGATGGCACTGGATATAAGACTGTCCGGGAGATATGTGCTGATGTGAGGTTAGTTTTCAAGAATGCAATGAAATACAATGAAGAAAGAAGTGATGTTCATGTAATGGCAAACACTTTGCTTGGAAAATTTGAAGAGAAGTGGCTACAATTGCTACCTAAAGTCACTGAAGAGGTAAATTTTAAGCAGGCTGTCTTAGCTTTGGAAGTTATTCACTTTCTTCTTTTCCAAATCATAAAAATAGTTATTTTTGCTTTTGATGTCTATGACTGTTAACTTTGAAGTCAATGTATACATAGGAAAGAAGACGAGAAGAGGAGGAAGCTGAGGCTCAGTTAGGCATGCAACTTGCTCAAGAGGCTGCTCATGCAAAAATGGCTAGAGATTTGAGTAATGAGGTAGTTTACACTAATTAATACTAAATCAAAATTAATAACCTTCAAGACAAAATTGCTTTTGACTCTCTTGCATATAGAGTGGATAGAAAGAATTTGAAAACAATTTTAGTTCTTCCAACATGGTGAAGTTGCTGTTGCTATTGATATACTTTAATGTAAATAGAGTTCTAATAGGATTCCAATAGAGGGTATGTCGTCTCACATTATGCTTACTCTTTTCAGCTATATGAGCTTGATATGCATTTGGAAGAACTTAAAGAAGCAGTTGTTAAAAAATGCAGGTTTGTCCTATCAACTTTATGTCTGATGTGGTGAATGCTTTAATTATATATTGCATTTGGTGTAGCTGAAATATCTTTGTGATTGTCATTGTTTTCTGTGTCAATTTTGCATAATTAACAATCAACATTTATTACTGGTCTGGAGTTGCTTCGAAGTTCCTATTCAACTTCTTAGGCTTTTCTATGTTGCTTTTCCATTGGATTATTTGTATATTATCTTATTGTCGAATAATGTCAAATGGGTGATTATTTGTACATTACCTTATTGACGAATAATGTCAAATGGGTGATCTATCATCTTTCTTCTGATGCATTCTACGGTTGCCTGAATGGCTAAATTTAGTGTTTCTGTGAAAATGTATTCATTGATCTTAAATTTCCAAGTGCAGTGAATCATTATGTTGTTAGATTGTGGAATTGTTCTGACCTGAGTAGTTTTTTCTGCATTCTGGTGTGGCAAAGCCTCTTGTATCTGGCAGTTGTCTGGAAACATGTAGATTATAATAAGGGATGAATCATTGTGCTTTTTAATTATTATATTGAGTTGTCTGCATATTACAGAATGTCGATTTTTCATATGTGCGTTATGATGAAGGTATTATAACTCTGCTTCCTTACTTTCTTCAGCAAGGGAAATTTGATTCTGGAAATGCTGTTACAGGAAAATGTCTACTGAAGAGAAAAGAAAACTAGGGGCAGCCCTTACAAGATTGTCTCCTGAAGATCTAACTAAAGCATTAGAGATTGTTGCTCAAAACAATCCAGCCTTTCAAGCGACAGCTCAAGAGGTGGATCTTGACATTGATGCACAGGTAAGTTTCTTCATGCTGCAATCCTTTTCTCTATCCTTTTTTCTGGGATTTAAATGTTATGGTTTGTGAAGGAACAAAAGTGTGATTAATGCAATGGTCTTGTTTTATGCAGAGTCAATCAACATTGTGGAGGTTAAAATTTTTTGTGAAAGATGCTCTTGAAGCCCAAGGCAATGCTGCAGGAAGCGTGGGAGGCAACACGAATGCTCGGACTAATATCAACAACAATAACAATAACAACAGTAAAAGAAAACGAGAGATAAGTGATGCAATTGCAAAAACTGCCAAGAAGAGGAGTAAAAAGCCATCATCTTGATCACAAAAACCTGAGTGTGGTCCTGGCAAGCTTTCTCTTTCGATGGAGCAGCTTACTAGGTTTACATTTCTTCTACAAAATGAGCCTGACTAGGTTTCTGTAGGAATACAGCTTACTGTGTTGTACCAATGGTCTTAGACCCAAAATCTCTCTACCCCTTGTCTTGTATCAATTCTTTATCTGAACAAAGACTTTGTTGTCCATCAAATCAAACAAAACCTTGTACACATACTAAGAATCAAAAGCTGTGTGTTCTTATGTTTCCTTAGCAGCCGCTGTGATATTGAAGTGCAGAGAAAAGCAAGTAGTTTAGTTTACTTCCATGTATCGATTTGCCTAATGACAAAAACTTTTCTTATAATATTTCTTTTAATTTAAATATGTTAATTTGTCAAAAAGTATTTATTTAAAAATACAATTTTGACCTGAATTCATTGAAAGTTTGAAACTTGTTTATTGCAAATTTAAAAAATAATAATTGAATTTTTATATAAAATATAAATTTGTGTATATTAATAAAAATTATAATAAACACTAATTTTAGTAATAAGAATTATTTTATACATAAATAAATATGGTAATTTCCATTTGTTATTGTATTAATAAAAAGTTAAAAACTAATTAAAAAGTTGAAATTACCGAAATTTTGGTACCAAAATAAATACCAATTTGTTCTCTTCACGTCACAAACACAAAATTTGTAGAGCCAACGCCGTCCTACTACTTACACCAGACCCGCCATTCCAATCTCAATTCTCTGCTCTAGAATCAAAAGCCTTGTATTTGTTAATTCTCGTGCAAAGGTTGTAATTTTGAATCTGCTATAATTTGAATCTCTCTGTTTTACATGTTAGTATCTGTTTTTGTTTTCTTAGGCTGTAAAAAGTTTCGAGCTTTCTGAAGATTTGAGCTTTTATGTATGTGAGTGTGACAGTGATGTGTGTATGTGTGTGTTTTGTTTATGTTTTCTCAGCTTGCTTTCGTTGTTATGAGACATCAGATGGAACCGATTGGTGGGCCGCTTCCAGATTATAGGAATGTCAGAGTGGGTGATTCGGATGTTAATGTCAAGGACATTGAGGGTTTCAAGCATCGTCTGGAGGAAATTTTCTTGAATGTTGATAATGTAAGATTCGTTCATTACTCGTTTTATTCCTTGAAAGTGCTGTTTTATTGTTGTTGTTTAGTAATTTGGTTGCTTGTGCTTCTCTTTCCAATACGTACTTGTAGCTTGAGCAAAGAGTGAATGAGATCGAACAATTCTACTCAAGTATTGGTAAAAAGCAACCGACTGGTTCAAAAGGTAGCTCTGTTGTGAAAGAGAAGGAGAGACATGTTTCCAACATTAAGAAGAAGCAGCATCAAGATCCCACGCAGAGGGACGCAACAGCTGCAAAAAGAATGCAGGAGCTGATACGCCAATTCGGCACGATATTGCGTCAGGCAATCTTCATTGCTCTTTCATGCATCTGCTTTAGTATCAGCTGTAATCTTCTGGTTTTCCTAGAGATTAATTTGATTTACATTTTACATGGACCAAACGGGCATTGTTTGAATTCTTTTCCCATCTGTTTGAGGACTTGCTAATTGCTTCCTATGGTTTTCCTTTATCATGATTTTGTTGGCCTTGATAATAGGGTAGTCTGACATAACAAGTATTGTTGGTATCCATGTCAATTTTTGGATGTAACCTAGACTTGGTAATGAGTCTATAGTTTAGTATCCCATTATTGGATGCTTGAAGATTAGGAACAGTCATACTTATTAGCATGATGTGCTTTCTTCTTTGTTTTCAGTTAACACAACACAAGTGGGCGCTTCCCTTTATGCAACCTGTGGATGTTGAAGGTCTGGGTTTAGATGATTATTATGAGGTAAGGTGAATATAGTACATGTGGAATCATTACGCAAGTTTCAAAGATGTGGGGTTTATTTTATGTGAGACCCTTTTCGATTAGGTTTGTCAAACATATCTTCTTGAGCAATTCATCAGGCATTTTTGGTCTGGAATTTCTTTTACAATTGCTTCTTGTGATATCTGACTAGATTATTGACAAGCCCATGGACTTTAGTACAATAAAAACGCAAATGGAGGCGAAGGATGGCACTGGCTATAAGAATGTCAGGGAGATATGTGCTGATGTGAGATTAATTTTTAAGAATGCAATGAAATATAATGAAGAAAGAAGCGAGTATCATGTTAAGGCCAAAACTTTGCTGGGAAAGTTTGAAGAGAAGTGGTTACAGTTTCTACCTAAAGTTACAGAAGAGGTAACTTTTAATGAATATGTCTGTCTTCAAATTTACTAGATTGACTCCTTTACTGAATGGAAAAATGAAAAAGAAAAAGCTATAAACTTGCTTAGGAGAGAATACGAGAAGAGGAAGAAGCTGAGGCTCAGATGGACATGCAACTTGCTCAAGAGGCTGCTCATGCTAAAATGGCTAAATGTTTGAGCAGTGAGGTATATTGCTCTTATATGTTCCAAGATAGAATAGATAAATGATTCATAATAATTTAGATCTTCCATTGTATTGAATTATAGTTAACTGTTTTCAGCTACATGAGCTTGATATGCATTTGGAAGACCTTAGAGACATGGTTGTTAAAAAATGCAGGTTTTGTCCTAACTAGTTCGGTTTGTAATCAACTTCCTGGTTCTTTGCATGCATCAACTAGAAGTTAATGTGAAAGTGCTGTTCCAGGAAAATTTCAACAGATGAGAAAAGAAAACTCTGGGCAGCTCTGGCAAGATTGTCTCCGGAAGATTTAACTAGAGCATTAGATATCGTAGCTGAAAACAATCCAGCTTTTCAGGCGAAGGTTGAGGAGGTGGAACTTGACATGGACGCACAGGTGCTGCATCACTGTAACTTTTTTTGGGATTTGGTTGGTGTCGAAACAAAATATCAGAAAATGGTGTTTTTCCATTGTGTGCAGAGCGAATCAACTTTATGGAGATTGAAGTTTTTTGTGAAGGATGCACTTAAAGCTCAAGACAAAGCTACAGGAATCACACTAAGCAATGCCAACACTCAGACCAACAACAATAACAACAACAAAAGGAAACGAGAGATCTCATTGGACAATGACAACATTCAGACCACCAACAACAACAAGAGAAAACGGGAGATTTGTGATGCTATTGCTAAAACTGCCAAGAAAAGGACTAAAAAGCCAACTTCTTGATCTCAATCCCTTGCTGGCTCTAATTTACATGTCAAACTTTTTTGCTAGGCAGCATTACTAGCAGAAAATGAATCGTAACTAGTTTAATATAGTAAGGCTGGTTTTGGATTCTCTTGGGTGAACCTTGTTTTGCTGTAAAACGATGTTGGCTGGCTCTACTCACACGGTCTAGCCTTTTTATTTATTTATTTAATGATATAAATCTTCATCTGCGAGAGGTCCACTTTTGGCCATCGACCCTTTGATGGTTTTAATGATTGTTTGTAGAGTCTATGCGAATTCAACAATCTTCTGCATGTGTCAAAACTGATAGGTGATAGTTAAGGTCTACAATAAGTTGAACACAAGTAACTGTTTGTATCAGATCAACTCAATTATGCAGTAACTAATAGCAATTTCCCACCCAGTCACTCACATGAACAATTTCTCAAAATGGGAACTCAAGTACTATAACCATTACAATCTGAAACGCACATATGACAAGAGTTGGCTACAATTCTATTATTCTAGGATTCATCTTTTGGAGCCGTTTCAATGACGTTATTGGTTGTACCGTTCTGTTTCCTTTCTGCTTGAAGAGAACGACACAGTGATTCCAGCTTTTCTTTCTGGTTCTTGGTCTTCTCCAATTG
>JANZLD010121676.1:5880-18764 GCA_026413575.1 Erythroxylum carthagenense
AGTCGTGGGCTTATTGGTTTAGAGTTCTAAGTCAAGGTTGAGGATTCTTAGGTTGTACTAAAATTTTCATATATTTAGCAAAGTTAAGCCTAATTAGATTCATAATAGACAAACTTGCTAGTAAATAGCAACATAATTAAATGATGCAAAATATAATAAATGCTTATATGCTAAGCTTTAGGTCATAATTTAAACACATAAACATAGTCAAATAACAATCATATTAATAATTTGCTTATATTATGTATTTCCTTTAGAGGAAACAATAATATACTAAAGAAATAGAAATGATGTTGATTATTATGTTCACATAATTGATAATTATGTATAATTAACATGCTTGTTATCTTTGGATATATTAAATATATCTAACAAATTATACTAATTAATCATAATCATATTTTTTGATATAAAATTAACTAATTAACCTTTTGTTGCTTCTTAAATATTTTTTTATCAATAAACTTTAGTATACACACTAAATTTATCGTTATGCTATTTTGTTCATAAACATCACATTCTTATGAATAACTAATTTTATCTAATTATTTATATATGAAAGCTTTCTAAGGTGACCAACAAATTATGCATTATATAAATATCAAACTAAATAAATTATACAATTATCCACAAAATTGGTTCTATTACTTGCGTCATATTAGCATCAGCACATGGACCAAAATAAATAAGAAAATTCTTTTCTAGATTCGAAGATCATTAGCATTCGAAAGGATGTGGCAATCGAAAACATAATTATGAGTTACTATATGAGTATTGGGAGCAATTTAAAAAATTTTGCACCAGTTTTCACACCACCAAATTAATGAATATCTACTAATTTAGTATTTTTTACAAAGGATTTCTAATAATCGATATAAGTATTATCAAAGCTACTAGTGGAGGAGCAATTATTGATAAAGAAATAGATAAAAATTGCACATTAATTGCTAACATAGAATAAAATTCCTAGTAGTTTAGTACAAGGACGAATCACTCAACTTGACAAGTTAATGAGGTAAACATTTCTTATTTTGAAAAATGTATGGATGATCTTAATGCACTCATTCATCAATTAAATAAAGGAAAAATGGAACTGGTAAAGGTTTGTAAAATATGTTCAGTAATAGGACACCCTATTAATATGTGTCCCACATTATAAGAAAATTTGGTAGAATAAGCACATGTGGCAGAGGGTTTCTAAGACAATCATAACATCAATACAATTTGTATTCAAATATGTATAACCTTAGTTGGAGAGACCATCCAATTTTTTGATACGGTAATACACCAATAAATCAAGTTGTAGCTAATTTTTTAATAAACACATACTTAAAGAATTAGCTATTAATATTGTTAAATTTTAATAGTAGAAGAAAACTAGTGTTTAGAATCGGGAGAATCTAATAGGTCAGTTAGCCACTATAGTTTATTTTTTGGAATGTCAAGGTTTTAATAAATGATCATCATAAATGATTGTAAATCCTAAGGACAGTTCCAATGCTATTATATTGCGAAGTGTAAAGCAATTGGAAACTAAGTGGAGCAATTCATAAGAATCCACCTTCATCAAATTATTACATAAGAGGTAATGAAAATGCTAAAGTAGAAGAAAGTGTGCCCAAGCCTAAAGGTGAATCACCTACTTCTCCTTTTCTAGAGGCGTTAAAGGATAACTGAAAATGGGAATGAGACATTGATTTGTATGAGACATTCCAGAAATGTGAGATAAATATTCGTCTTTTCGATATAATTAAAAAAAGTTCTTAAATATGCCAAAGTTTTGAAGGAACTATATACAATAAAGAAAAGATAGAAAGTGAAAGGGATTGAAAAAGTAAGACTAGGAAGAAATGTTTTTTTTGTCAATAAGAAAAACCTCCTAGAAAAATGTGAGGATCCAAGTATGATTTCTACACCATGCACCATAGGTGGTTCTGAAGTATAAAAGAGTATGCTAGATTTAGGTGCATCGATCAATGTCAGCTTTGTTTTATTTATTTGACTCTCAATTTAGGACCATTATAAAAGATAAAGGTAGTTATTCAGTCAATATATGGACCCAATGCATGTCCCAAGTGTATAGTAAAGGATGTTTTGTGTATGTTAATCAAAAATTAAATTTTCCTATTGACTTCTATATTTTGGATATGGAAACTGATAACCAATCAACACCAATCCTATTACAAAGACCATTTCTAAAAATGGCTAAGACAAAAATTGATGTCCACAATAGTACTTTGAACATGGAATTTGGTAAGGATGCTATTCAATTTAATATATACAATACAATAAAATATCCTGATGAGGATGTCTGTAGTTAATTTTTTTATATTCATTAGTTGTAAAAATAGTTCAAAATTAATAGGAAGGCGGCCTAGAGATAGTTATAATGAAAAGTTTTTTAATAGTAAAGATAATAATATCACACTAAATTTTTGTTTGCAGGAGTGTATAGCAACCTTAGATAGCTTTATGAAAGTGAAACTGATGCTAACTGTGCAATATTTAAAGTTAGGTATGCCCATACCTAGTGAAAAACTCATTTTTTTTAAATTATATAAGCACCAAAATTTAAGTTAAAATGATTGCTAGAACACTTAAAATATATGTTCTTTAGCGAGGGAGACTTCCTATATTGATCTCAAGCAAGTTAACCTTTATATCAAAACAAAAATTGATAAGGGTTTTGAAAAGTTTCAAAATGGTTATTAGATGGAAGATAGTAGACATTAAAGATATCATCCCCTCAACTTGTATGCACATTATTCTTTTAAAAGAGGGGGCTAAACCTATCAGGAAACCTCAAAGAAGATTAAATCCACCAATGATGAAGGTAATAAAGATATAAGTTATGAAGCTACTCTAGATTGGGACTACAATTATAATTTTCACCAATCATTATGGAGACTTAGTTTCTACTAGAGTCTAAAATGGATGTTGACTTTTTATCGATTACAGAAAAATAAAATTTTAACTTAGAAAAGAACATTTTTTATTAGAAAGGTTAGCTAGTAAATCCTTTTACCATTTTCTTTGTAGTTTTTTAGGATACTTTCAAATCGTAATTGCTCCAAAAGGTCAAGAAAAAATGACTTTCAATTATCCTTTTGGGTTTGATTTTGCAAAGATTTACAAAGACTAACCTCATTTTTAGTTTTGAAAAATGTCTTTTTCTTAATGGTAGAACAAGGTATAATCTTAAGGCATATTGTTTCTTTTGGGGGAATTGAAGTAGATAGGCCCAAAACAATTTTATTTAAGTTTTACCTTAGAAACGAAAGAAGACTTCTATCGACAAGTTTAACTCATATTCATATATAGCTCCCTGGTTTTTGGGTGTGAAGTAATGTCAAACCAAAATACCCAATAAGCATTACCTCTTCCTGAAAAGGAGGTGATCCAACCGCACCTTCCAGTATTTATCATTCATGGATGTTGATAAGATCCTTCCTTTTAGTTTAGTAGCACCTTAGGATGGCATAGACTTAACCTTAAAGTTAAGGGCAAGGTTAAACGAGAAAAGGATTACGACAGATACCTAGGCACCCAGAGAGGAGGAAGGGTGTGCTAACATATGAGAGGTTTGCCAGTTTCTCAGTCATATAAGTTTCTTTTGAAAATTCATAAAGGATATTTAAAAATAGCATTTCTATTATGTAAACTACTCTAAAAAGATTAGGTATTTGAATTTTATGATGATTACAAAGAAGCCTTTATTAAGTTAAAGAATTTACTAGTTTTAACCCTTATTCTTTAACCTCTAAAGTGGGAATTGTCATCTGGAATCATGTGTAGTGCAAGTAATAAAACTATAGGAGGTGTTTTAAGACAACAAGTGGGAAAAGTGACTGATGTCATATACTATATGTTTGTAATCCTTAATGAGGGCCAACAAATTACTTAACAATTGAAAAAGATTGGAAAAATTTTGATCTTACTTATTAGGCACTAAGGTTATTATCTTCTATGATCATGCAAATATTAAATATTTGTTATCAAAGAAGGAGGCAAGACTAAGATTGATTTTATTACTGAGTGAATTTGATTTGGAAATTAAAGAAAAACAAGATGCTAAAAATTGAGTTGCAAGCCATTTAAGCCACTTAACTTATGTTTGGATAACCTTTGATTTGCAAAAAGAATTTCTAGATTTGCAACTGATCCCTGCAGGTGTCCAATTACCATAGTATGTAGATATACTAAATTATCTAGCCATTAATATGTTACCTACAAGTCTATTAAGAGTTCAAAGGGATAAACTTAAGAGTGTACAAATCATTATATATAGGATGACCCATATTTGTGGAAACATTGCTCCATGATGGTAATTCAAAGTTATGTACCTAAAAATGAAATATCATCCATCCTCACATTTTATAATTTATATGCATGTAGAAGACAATTCATTCTAAAAAATGATAAGAAAAATTTTAGAATGTGGTTTCTTTAAGCCTTCATTATTTCGAGACACTTATTTTTTTGTAAAACCTGTGAGCAATGTCAAAGAACAAGTAACATAACCCAAAGAAATAAGATGTCGTAAACTCCTATTTTAGCTTGTGAGATGTTTAATTTTTGGGCATCAGTTTTATAACCATTTGCCCATTCTTTTAGTTTTCTCTATTTTTTATTAACTTTTGATTTTTGTGCCTAAGTGAGCGGAAGCAAAGGTCATCTAAATTGATGATTCCAAAGCGGTTGCAGGTTTCCTTAAATCTAACATTTTATATAAGTTTGATATTCCATAAACCTTAATTAGTGATTAGGGCAAATATTTTTGCAATCGAACTATGGAGGTAGTCTAAAAGAAATATAAAGTGACTCATAAGGTCAGTACATTATACTATCTATAAATAAGTAGGCAAGCTTAAGTTTCGAAAAGAGAAATCAAATCAGTTATAGAAAAAATGGTTGGACCAATGAGGAACAACTAAAGCTTGCAACTTAAAGATGCACTTTAGACATACCGAACAAATTACAGGACATCAATTGGTATATCTTATTACATGTTAGTATTCGGTAAGACATCAATTAGGTTGTTAAGTAGTCCAATGTGAGTTTTGATGAAGGTGAGAAACATAGAAAATTGTAGCCATAGGAACTTGATGAGATTCATAATGAATCCTATGAAAATGCGAGAATTTATAAAGAGAGTACAAAAGTTGTATATGACAAATTTATTAGCAAGAAAGAAATTTTCGATGGACAAAAGTTTCCTCTTTATAACTCTAAGATTTGACTATTTCTATTTAAGTTATGATCTAGTTGAACTGGGACTTTCATTGTAATAAATGTACTTTTGCAAGGTGCAACTGAAATCCAACACATGTTTACTTTTAAGGTTTTTAAAGCTACCGATCGTTAACTTAAACATTATTATAGGAACATGAGCATCAAAATAGTGGAGGAAATATATTTAATTGATTCAATTTATTTAGATGAATCAATAACAAGATCGTTGAGCTAATAATGTTAAATAAAAGCACTATTAGGATTAATGTTATGAATATCATATAGGTACCAATGTTAGGTTTGGTTATGGTACAATATGATACTAGTACCGATTAATACCAGGTACCATTTAGGTAACTTTTAAAATTTACAAAATAGTCCCTAAATTCTAAAATTGCAAAATAATCCCTTAATATATTATGCTATGTAATTTTTAATTTTTCATCAACCTTGTCTTCAAAAATCATAATAATATAAATTTAAAATAATAACTATCTCTTTTTTTCTATTAAGATTATATGTCACATATTTCACCTATAAACAATAACCATAATTAATATAAGAAAAAGATCATTTAGTCATATATATATAACTAAGATTAATGAAAAGTACTTAAAATGTTACAATTTAAATAATATAATAAAGAATAATCACATCAAAATATAATATAGAAAAAATAATGGAGGTCTATGACTCCATAAGTATTACACTATGAGTTTATGCTAAGGAACATAACCAAATATAAGCAAAACCTGAAACAAACACATTTACAACTAAAACTTTTATATATAGAGTTCTAAGATACGTATTATGTAGCACCTCACTCCCGCAAGACCCGAACCTGACATCGATGGGTGATATCCGAATCTGTACCCCGCGAGGGTGGCATGCTAGAGCACTCAATCATTTAAAAATCGGTGTACTTTTCTTTAATATAATCAAATACGTGAAAATTAGTAATCAATTTGGGCCCACTTTCTTCCATAACATTTTCAATCATAGCAATACAACCATCAAAATTTCAGTAGCTATTTAGGCCTATCACAAATAGAAAACACTTTTTGAAAAAAATTGCAGAATACAAATTTATACAAGAATAGGATAACACTAATGCAGACGCGTACTGATCCCGACCTTTATCTTTCCCTTACATTTAGTAATTATATTCCCGTTTGCCTAACAGGGTATTCTTCTGAGTCTTGAAAAATATTTGCAAATTTTGGGTGAGTTTTGTGAACTCAATGAGTGACTATCATTGATGGCTCACCCAATCACATAACACATAATTCACATTTCACATTCAATTTTGCCCTTCACATCTAATACACTTAATCATTCATTTTATGCATATGCAGTGCACATGAGACTCACTTTCCATTTGTTACCTTGTTGTGACCGAATGCCTAAACTGTCCCATATAAGGCCCATTAATAATTGTCCCTTATCTGCTTGGGGGATACAGGGCTCATTAAACATTGAGTCTGAGGCTCTGAATCACTTTTGAGCTCGAGGCTCATTTTCACTCGTTGAGTTTTAAGCTCTGATCGTTGGCTACTCTGGTCACAATTGCTATTATACTTCATGCATTCATGTAATGGAATGCATCAATCACATTTGCATATTCTCATTCAATCACATCTACATATCATCGGATCTTAGTCCAGCATTCAACATTAAAGTTGAGGAAACACTTTCATTCATATGCAAATGCATATTCAAAAGCATTTATCATCGGACCGTGGTCCGGCATCTAACAATCAAATTATGCACACTTGTTTCATCTCATTCACATACAAGTAGCACTTAAATATTCCAATCAAACATCACAATCATCGGACCTTCTGTCCAGAATCAATAATCAAGATGCATTCATATCGACATTCAACAGTCAATTAATACAAAAATATTAAACCAAACAAAACAAACAATGAAATAAGATCATCTAGGTCTACTTACAGTACGCTCCAGTTTAGCAATTGCCTCCAAATTCTGGAGATGTTTGAATGTGAATGTTCTAACTTGCACAGTTCATTTATACAATACACATTTCACACACATTACAACTTTGCACAATTATAGATGTTCAATAATGCACATGTATGAAAAGGATTATGTACAATACATGTTCATGACAATCCCAGGTATATTTCCTTTAATTTCATTAAAAAATCATTCCCATATCAAAATTCATCTAATTATAATTTATACTTAGGTTTATACCTCAATAAAACCATTAAATCTCTATTCCATTCTCGTTGACTCACTTCAGAATTGTTTTCCAAGTCATACTTTCGGGTCTACAGTTCACATTCAATTAGAAAGCGAAACTAATTTAATTTGGTAATACTCTCTTCTAGAAAAGTGTTCCTCTATGTCTTATCTTTCCATTGACACCAAAATCACTCAATTTGGTTTAGTAATTCGGAAGATATACCTCAAACATTATCAGGTTATCCAAATTCAAAAACAGTGTACTATGTACAACTTCCATCCGAAAATTAAATATCTTAGAGAAAGAATTGAAATTATACTTCTTGAGAAAACTTGTATGCCTATACCTATATTTTACTTCAAATCAAAAATCATCTCATTTGGATTTCTACATATCAACATATCATCAAAATACTGAAGCATGTTTAGTGAAAATATCTAATTCATACTCTTCCCATCGATACCCTCACTTTGATTCAATCAATCTTTTTCAAATCAATTTAGAATGCTACCAAATTTTATGGAGAGGTATAGGGATACTTTATGAGTCCAATTCTTCAAAAATCAGGTCATTGGGAGTTCTGATAAAGAATTTAAAGCCAAAACACTATCGTATGTTCATCAGCCTCCCAAAACTTCAAAGTCGCTATCGTGCATTTGCACGATAGCGACATTTGCTAACTCCCTAAAGTCGCTATCATGCGAAAGCATGATAGTGAAATTCATTCCTAAAAGCCCAATGTCTCTATTATGCAAAAGCACGATAGTGACCTTCACCTATGAACCCCCAAAGTCGCTATCCACTCTTAAGCCTAAATCACATACCCAACTTCAAGTTTCCATAACTTTTGATTTCGAACTCCAAAAATCACAAAATTTATATCAATAGAAAGATTAAGCAATGATATATAATTTATATGAAGACCTACAAAACAAATTTGGCTTTTATAAGGGTCAATTTTTCAAATCAATGCAATTGTCCCGAATGCTCATCCCATGTAATATCACAAACTTCTAAATATCATATCTCTCAACTCCAAAGTCCAAAAATTGTATACTTTATGTAAATGGAAAGATAAAAGAATGATATACAACTTTCATGAAGACAATTTTGTCAAAATCTGCCTAGATACACACGGAAAATTCATGAAGTTTTTAGCTTGAAAATTCAACACTGTTACTATTCATTCCTAGAAAATTCAGACTTCCAATTTTTTTAAAAACCCACATTTCAAATTTTTGTTTCAAGTTTTACCACTCCATTTCATTAAACTCATTCATCATAAATTCATACCACTCCAAAATGTACAAGTTTAATAAAAAACCATCAAAAGCTAAAAATTCATGTTCATCCAATTCATACTCTGTTACTTTTCTGCATTTTCAACTTTCATTCTCAATCACTATTTTTCCTCTCAACTTCCATTTAAACACTCATTCTCATCTCAAACCATCATTTTACAACTACCCTTCAACTCAAATATCACTTTTTTGATCATCTTTAAGAAATTCATCCTCTCACGTATACACATGCATATATATAAACATGCACAGTGAAAAAGAACAAGAAACATAGTACACCACCTTTTCATTCTTTGATTTTCAACACTCACTGCATACACCATTTCATTTCTATTTCCAACTTCAAAAATCATTTTACATCACTTAATCACTAAAAATTCATCAAATACTAAGTTAACACTAAAACTAAACTTTCATCCCATCTATACTGTGTTCATGAATATATTCATGTAAAAATCATTTTCAATGCATATGACGGTAATTCATCAAATGTATTTCATAAATCCCCATCTCTACATAATTTATTCACTACTTATTAAAAACTCCACAATCTTCAATTATCTCCAAAGCCCTAACTTCAAGCAAAATCACGTACTCCTATGTGAAAAATGATCAGCTTCTGGTTTCCCTTAGGTAGAAAAGGCAAATAGCAGTGTGATAGAGGTGTTGGATGAGGAAACACAAAGAAATCTTTCAAAAGGATTTTTGGTGAACAACTTCATGTAGTGGAAAGAAATCCGAAGAGGATGACTATGAAGGAGGAACTTAAATAATTCACTAAGTCTTTTTAACTCTCAGAGAACCCTACTAACGAATTATAAAAGCAACTTTCTAATTAGTGACACTTGTCACTTTCTTAATAACTAAACTCTAACTTAGTTTCTTTTGACACTAACTCCATTTAGCTCTCCTCTTTACCATACAACTATCATCTTTACAATCCAATTATCCCCAATATTCTTTTGATTCCTTTTTCCTATTTTAATTTTTTTATTATCCATAAAAGTCCCATAATTTTCTATAATTTTCGAAAAAAATCCTAAAATCACCAAAATTCAAAAATATCACAATTTCATTAACCCGTAAAATTTTCAATGTAAAAACATTCATAATTCTTAAAAATTCACAAATCAATCCAATTGTACCCGAAATTATTCATGAATGCATGTACAATTATTTTCATGTGCAGAAAAATTCACTATTCATGTGTATGTGTATGCCATATTATGCATGAGCATGAAATGCTTTTCTAAGCTCTCATTGGTCACTCATATTTACTATTCTAACCTCTCCGCAGGTATCGGGATGTTATACAATAAATACAAGTGAAATTAAAAGAAAAGAAAAACATGAAACTTCATTCAATTTAACATTTGCTTAAATTACACTAAGTCTAATTTTTATTTGGTACAAAATCCTCACAATTGGTAGAAGTCTCAACATCATTTTCATTCAAATTCATTACACTAAATGATATCTCAACACTTTCCCATATAAGATTTTCTTCTAAATCACTTTTCTCTATCAAACTTGGTTCCTTAACAACCTGATCCACTAAAAATTTGACATAATTAAGGTAAATTGGATTTGCATAACTACTTATTCTATTAAGAGTCCTAGTAAATAAATATTAAATTAATAAGAAATTATATTAAACTTAAAAATGATAATATTGTACCTTTCTCGAAACTTTAAGTTGTATTGAACAAAGATCAAATTGTTCAATCTTTTGTATTCTAATCAATTTCTTTTCTTGGGGTAAATGAATTTAAATATGCTCTAATATGTTTCACACCCTATTAAACTCACACATTGACTCATAATTCAAATTATAAACCTTTGCAATTCTTGAACACTACTTTAAAATTGATCCCATCAAACAATTATAAAACAAAAAAGTAACTTGATAAACAAAATAAGGTGATGATTAACTTCCAGCAAGTAATAAAATTGAAGAATATATTCATGGACTAAGTTTTTCTCTTTAACGAATTGGGCATCCCAAATCACTATAAGCATCCTTATGAACCTAGTTGTAAGCTTAGGAGATCTTACATCATCTCAGGGGCAATAATTGTTATAATAGTTAATAACATTCCCCTATTGACTTCAGTTTTCTTTATAAAACTTAGTCTAAAATAGACTTTAGGATTAAAAAATGTCCAAGATGTAAACAAAAAAAAGTAAAGTTGTCTTTTCCATCTTTCATTGATGATTATAAGATAAGGAGTATAAAAAGAAGGCCTTTTTTATATTGGCCTTCATTTTTTCCTTTACCCTCTCTTTGGCATCATAAAAATAATCTATTATTGCCTTCTCATTACTATTAGGTAGATGAAGTACTCTCACCAAAATCACTTAAAATTAGATAACAAATTGACATGAGGCCAAAATTTATGATCTTTAAGTACAATTCTAAAAACCTCCAATGAAACATTATACCTAGCATATTGAGATGTAAAACTACTTATCACTTATGACTCAATTACTTCTTCATTAGAACCAAGAATTAAAGTGATAAGAAATTAGTTGCAAATCTTGTAATAACAGTTTGACACAAATTCCTACCATTAGTGAAATCTTTCCTCATTAAACTTAAGGCTCATATACTATTATAGATGAACCTAATCACTTCTTATATTTATTGCATAGTTTCATTAATGATAAGAAAGTATCTAGCATCTCCTATATTTTCTAATATCAGTTCAATGCAATATATAGCACAAAGAGTCCAATAAAAAGAATTTTAGCTACTTTGTAACCTTTTTTTAGCTACTTTATAAGCAAAATCATTATCAGTAATGAATTGCATAATGTTTTTAGGCCCAACTTCATCTTCAATTTCATCAAATATCTGAAATAGAGTATCAACATTTCTAACAAGGCTAGATGCATTTATAAAATTTAAAAACATTATCCCTTTAGAAAAATAAACTAAAAATTGATAATACGCTCATGTTTTTTATTAGTCCAACCATCATACATAATTACACACCCTTAAGTTGTCTAAGTCATTTTTTTCATCCAAATAATTCTTTATTTCATAAATAGAGCTGCTTAGAAGATTACCTTTGTAGTTATCAATTGAAGATGCTTTATATCCTAGAAAGTAAGAGGTAATAACATCTACCATAGGTTGGTAATAGTAAGATTGAGCAACATCAAATGATACATTTACATCATACCATCTTCTAGCTATTGCCATGTCGACATTATGAGTTGTTTCTTTAGATTACAAAACACTATGAATTGAAGGTTAAGCTCCACGAGTTATTTATGGTGTAAAAAAGTTGGGCACCTGTCTTATTCTCTTCCTCGTGGTAAAAATCTCTTATTGAATAGGAATATCACATTCAACATCTCTAGTATCATCTTAACAACTCTAAAAACAACTTCGACTACCAATTTTGTGATTTTGCCTTTGTCTTCTTAATTAGGACTGCCAATGGGCCTCCTAGCCTGGGCCTGGTCTGACCACGAGCTAGGGTGGCCTGTGGCTCGACAGGCCAAGATAGGTTAGGCAGTGACCCATCAGGCCATGGGCTTGGGCTTGGCTTGACTATGAGCTAGGGTGGCCCCTGGCTTGACGGGCCAGGGATAAGTTAAGCAGTGACCTGGCCCGACCATGGGCTGACTGAACCATGGCTTGACGGGCCACGGGAAGCCCGATTTAGATTATATTTTCTTAAAAATGTAAAAAATGATGTCATTTTTGAAGTAGTGGTCAGGCCATAGACCGGGTCGGGTCGGCTAGTGCTCGACCCAACCTCGACCTTAACTTATGGCCCGGTCGAGCTGGGCTAAAATTGACATCCCTACTCTTAATCCAAAGTTCAAATAATCTATTAATTGCTACACTTTCACAGCTACAACCCAATTTTGTAATTAAATAATTTAACCATATAAAAGTTGCAACTATAATGATTACATAATTCAATCATGAAGTCATAATTATAGCTCATTTTGTATGATTACATAATTTAACCATAAACTCACAACTATAACTCATTTTGTGTGATTTCATAATTTAACCATAAAGTCATAACTATAAACCATAACCATAACCATAACCATAACCATAACCATAAACTCATAATTGTAACTCAGTTTGTGTGATTACATAATTCAATCATAAACTC
>JANZLD010123525.1:0-20496 GCA_026413575.1 Erythroxylum carthagenense
AATTGCCGTTCTAGGCTCTGTTTTTTTGCTCAATAATATACTGCTCTATCGCTGATTTAGCTAGAGTATTCTATCAAATATACTCTTAAGAAAATTTCATTTGTAGATAACAAAATAAGATGGAAACATACATGTCTCACTAATAAATTTAACAAAACTCATTTACTAATTTTCACAGAGACTTGCAGAATTCTTATGTGTACTTATCCATTATTACACATAATCCTCAAATTCAAGACAATATTCTAGGAGACCACTTTGAATTGGTCCCCCACCAAAAGCAAAAGATGGATCAAGGTTCTCACAAGCAGGAGACTCCACATAGTTCTTTTTCCCAGCTTCATGTTTTCTGTTAACCAACGTCAAAAGACTTGCAGAATTTGATATATTCTCCTCGTAGCTAGTATTATTTCTCGCATCAAAGGATATCTTCACAATATGATGAGACTTATAGCCCCTTGTACATTTTATAAAAAAACCATATCTTGTAACTTATGCAATGACATCCATTGGAGAACTCTAACCGAGTTGTTATTACACTACAACACATCATTTTGGTAGGAATACAAAATTAATATGGTGAAAAAAACGGTGATAGATCGCTTGTTCTGCTAGAATTTTAGGACCTATCCTTTTCTATCAGATCTTAAAGGGGAGTATTAGGTAGTCCCATTTAATGAAAACATTTCCAAGAAGTGTCCTAGCCCAGTATAAGTTACAAGAAAGTTTGATACTAATGGTGTATACACAAAATTCAAAATTAACTCAAACTGAGCAAGGTTTCAAGCATTGATGGAAGAGATTTAACCATATTATGAACTGAAATTCTACCCACAACAAAAAGGTGGAACATTAAGGTTGCATAACTTGATTTTAGCCTTTTTCATATGATTAAAACCTTGAAGAATGTTAAAAATTCTTCACGAATCAACTAAAACATATATTTGAGGAAATCTCTAAAACAATATACTATTTGCACTAAAATAAGTCACAATTAATAATGTCACAACATTAAAAAAAATCTAGAATGTAACAATAAAAACAATGACCAGAAACACATTAATGAATCAACAATACAAAATTATCACATAATAGGATTCCAGATCCTTCAATTTGATCCATTATCAAATAATAGGGATTCCAGAACCTTCAATTTGATCCATCAAAATTCCATGCAGCGATGAAATGTATATTTACACACATCAAGACTTCTAAAAGTTAACAAGACTTCAAATATATACACAATGAAACGAATCAGCTATCAAGGCCCGTTGCATTCTGAAACTTTAGAGACTGTCACGTGTTACAATGATAAATTTCATGATGTTAAATGACGATGGATGTGCAAAGAGGACATCATATATTCACAAAGCCTTTGCCATAAAATGATACTACTAACTTAAAACTGAAAGTGTTGACAAATAATGATGCACTAACCTAGTGGGGCGCGGAAAGAAAAGGGCCCTCTGCACAGGCAGGCAGGGAAACCGGGTAAAAGGTAAAGTACAGGAAATGTAGAGACGAGACCCTGTACAAATATCTCTATACGTCTCCACCTTCCCAAACCTCTGAATCAGTGGTAATATACATGATTTCCCCATATTAACAGGAAAAAAAGAAAATAGGCCCGTACACTTTTTGATTGTTGTACTTTACAGGACCTAAAATAAGAATCACTTCTTTTAATGCCCTTGTGAAATAACCACCTTCATCTGCAAAAAGAATCCATTTTTCACATTCAACTCACATTGGGAAACACATGCAGAACACAATGCAAAGTCGAGAACTATAAAATAATCTAAAGTGGGCAGGAAGGAAAGATTTCCTAAAAGTTCTCCAAAACACATGGAAGTATCCAACTGAATAAGGATTGGAACATGCTAATTTGTCAGACAAACTATGTCAAATCTCTCCAGCAAATAAAAGGGATACTCTTCATTCAGGAAAACTTGGCATTTGCTACAAACATGAACACCATAATATTCATGGAGTGACTAAATATAATGGCCAAGGAGACTAAGATAGAATTAGATATTCATGAGCATGCAATCTCAATCTAATCTGTTGCTCAGCATTTGCAGTTAATCTAGTATAACAGGGGAAAAAGGACAGGCCAAAGCAACCAAGTATACCTGTACACTGCTGCTTACAAAGGCATATATACCCAATCCAAGTAATCACCGAGTGCTCCCAGGCCTGCTCAATCCGCAAAGACTGTTTCATTCCAGCTATGAATTGGAAGGCCTCACATACAAATTTCCTTGTGCTGATTGAGGGTGCAATTTCTGCTGCTGGGACTGCTGTTGTAGTGGCAGTTGTGGTGGTGATTTTGATTCTTGTGGTAATTGTTGCTCTTGTGGCTGGAACACATGTTGAGATGGTTGTGGAGGAATTGTTGAATGGTTTGATGGCTGCTGCTGCCATAGTGTTGCAGCACTGTGCCCATGTTGCCCAAAACTGCCCAATGACTGTCTTTGGCCTAAACATTGGGTGACAGCCTCAGTCCCAACTGAATTTGTCAGAGATGGACTCCCAGTAGAACCCACTTGAGATGCTGGATTTGACACACCATTATCATACAAGGGTTCTGATGACTTCCAGTGTGGAATGGCAGTAGAAACTGGTGTAGTGGTAGCAGAATCATTGCACAAGGAACTTGTCCTTGAAGGCAGCTGCGCACTATTCTGCAAGGATTGCTGGTCCATATGAACTTTATCAGTTTGAGCTTTTGCCGGCAGATCAAAATTAACCTGACGATTTTGTTGAAGTATCCTCTGGACGTTTGACTGGGCTTGATTAATTTGCTTTTGATGAGGCTGCATTGGCAGCTGTTGTTGCTGATGCTGGTGATTAGAAGCCATTAATTGTGTGGGAACAGCTTGATTATTGGCCGCATTGGTGGCCGTTGTTACTGATGCTTGAGTACCATCAGAATGAGAAGTTATCTGCTGAAGCTGCTTTGACGGCTGAGGAGGGGGTGTTGCACCAGAGAAGACCTTCTGTTGTGGTTGGGAATTGTTTGAGGTTTGAGATGGAAGCAATGGCTTAGAAGGTTGAATTGGACCTAAGTTAGTTCCAGAATACAACCCTTGACCATGCATCAAATGCATCATTTGTTCTCCCTTTTCAGCACCTTGATTTCCTGCAGGCATAGAAAGGCCATTGGAATGAGAATGGTCAATGGAAAGGTTCTGATGCACCATCATATTCGCTCTGCCCTTTAAAATTTTGGGCTGCTGTGGAGATTGTGAATGTTGTCGATGATGAGGATGCTGCCGGTCTAACTGATGAAATTGCTGTGGCTGCTGTGGCTGCCATTGTCGTTGCTTACTCGGATTTGCCAGTCCACCAACACCTGTTTGAGAATTCCGACTGAGCCCATGATGTGTCAAGTTATGTTTCTGCTGTTGAACTGACACTTGAGTTATTGGGGAAGATGGTGTCAAAGGAGCAAGTGATACTGGCTGCTGTAAATTGGGAAGCTGAATATGGGAACTATTTTGCATAGATGATGATATGGGTGGTTGGGACTGAGGTTGAGCATGGGACATCAATGCATTGGAGTTAGCAAATTGCTGCTGCTGCATAAGCCGCTGCTGCATTTGCCTTTCCTTAGATAAGTGAATTGCATATGCTTGCTGTGGTGATCCTGTACCATGATTCGGACCCTGAGGATGAGGAAGATGATTGCCAAGTACATTAGACTGCTGTGAAGATATTTGATTCTGCTGTTGTGAATGACCTGGATATGTCTGCACAGTTGGAGTCATCTGATTAGCAAAAAGAGAGATTGTGGGACCTGCATTTGAAGCTCTAGCATTATCATTGACCTCTAATGCTCAGGATTGTGGCCAAGCTATGAAAAATAAACGCTTATTTTCATATGACGAAATACTAATAAACAGAGACTGCATGAAGGTGCATATCTAATATGTAAGTTGGCAATATCAATGCACATCTAGGAATTGAAAAGAATCTTGATGTCAATGCACACTTCCTGTTGAGAATACTCACATGTGAGTCTCACATAGAAGAAAGAGAAAAAAGAAAACAAGCATATAAGCCTAGTGGGTTACTCCACCTATCGTCAATTGCTTATAAGATGGAATCTCACTTGGGCTTATGTGTGGTCTAACTTTCCTCCTCGTGTAGGCCCTTAGGGCCATTGCAAATTTGACATGGTATCAAAGCTAATGAAGATCTTGACCTATTGTTTCCCCCAAAAGGAAGCCCATCATTTAAGCAAATGGAGAAGGATTTGAAGTTTGCATAGAGCAAGTGGCCCAGCAATATTGTTTGCTCAAAAAGGAAGCCTATTTGACCTCAATCAAAAGTCTAGCCCTAATAACCATTGTTTACGTACCTCTCCAGATTGCCCAAGTAAAAAGGGACTCGCATGTGAGGGGGAGTATTAAGAATACTCATAAGTGAGTGTCCCACATCGAAGAAAAAGAAGAAAGAAGACTAACATATAAATCTAGTGGGCTACTCCACCTATCGCCAATTGGTTATAAGATGGAACCTCACTTGGGCTTATACGTAGTCTAATTTTCCTCCTCGTGTAGGGTCGTAAGCCCATTGCAAATTTGACACTTCCCTACAGCTACCCTTAAAATTTTAACCATAGGAGACAGCATAAGAAATTATAAAACCGCTTTCCAACGAGTGAAATCGATGAAAGACAACAGTCCTTCAACCTCAGTTCACACAAGAAATCATCTCAAAGCCATCCCACTGTCAAAAAATACATGATTCCATGTTTTACATTGAATTAAGAGGAAAGTTTAAACTTTAAAAATAAGCAATACTTGCTAACACCAGCACAACAGTCACAGGATCACTAGAAAACTTAAAAAAGTTACTCTAAATTCCAATCCTTAACTAAGATTAGTCAAGGACAGCATAAATACAAAGGCAGATATTTGCAGAAATGTACCTGCAACAAGATGTATGAAGTTCAGTGAAGGAAGACTTACTCTTGTCACGTGCAAAGTTTCTCGGGGTCTGAGCGAATTTCCTTGACCAGACTGGTGCACATTTACAGGACTCGACATCCCAATCATACTAGAAGAAAGCATACTTCCAGAGTTGATCAGAGATGATGAATGTACTACCTGAAAGCCTGGCCTTGACATGGGCATGCTTCGGTTCATTCCAGGCATCATGCCAGTACCATTTCCACCAGGAACTACACAAACACCACGATCAGCTCCAGGAAGAGAGCCAGAGGCAGGCATGTTTGACTGTTGTAAATTTCTATTGGATACCAATTGATTGTAATGTGGCATTCTCTGTTGCTCATCAACAGGTAAATGTCTTCCAACATTGTATCGCCCATCCCTAAGAGTTAGTATCATAATCAAATTAGAATAATTAATCAGCATATGAAAACAAGGAGGCCTTAGAGCAACATACAACCTGCCAGGGGTATTGACTGCACCAGATTGCATTGGTGAACTATTGCCAAGGGCAATACCATGGGATCCTTGTATAGGGGAATTTGCACCAGAAGTAGGAAGCATTGATGACACTGATCCTTGATTTGGCATTGCTAAACCACTAACTTGAGAACCTTGATAACCAAGGGAAAGGGAATCTGGGTTCGATGTATTTGCATCAGATAGATCAAGGGGCCTTCATTCAGCCAAAAATAAAAATTGGACATTAAATTGCTTGCATGAGAAAAGCCATTGTTGTGTATGCTAAGAAGTCTTGAAACATGAAAAATGGATGCAGAAAGCTTATAAACATGAATGGTAAGCTGAATAAGGCTAAACATGAATATGGATTGAATCAGAAAAACTTACGTCAAAACAACTCCACTTGGGTTATTTGCGCAAGCTTTTGAAAGAGCAACAACATGAGAATTATGTACCGCTGCCAGTTGCTTAGGATCCTGACCATCATTCTTTGGAAAATGCAAATGTCCAAAAAATCATTAAAAATTAATCATGAAACAGAAAAAGACCAGCCCAAAAAGAACAAACTTATGATGGTTCAAAGGCTTTAGCCCGAAGGAAATTATATACTGCTAAACATCATGTTTATTAAATTTTTGTCTCATGGTATCTTTTAGAACTTTGTACTCTGCCACAAGAAACATGCTGTTAAAATAAACAAAAAAACACCAGATCTCAAGCCGCATAATTGAAAAAAAAATACTGAATAAGGAAAAAACCTTATGTACATGCATCATTCAGTGTTACATACAATAATGCACAAGTTTGTATAAATAGCCAAAGAAGTGAGTAAAAAGTATTGCCAGAGATTGTATTAACTTTTTCATCAGGCTCCAAATATAGACCAAACGATATCATACACATGGTCCAAAATCAAAGGTATCATTAACAAACCTGATTCTTCCTATAATGCTGCTTCTTTCCAATCATAATAATTTTTTCAAAATGGGACTTGAGTGTACCCTCTTCCATTGGCCCTTGCAAACGCTGAAACAACTGTCTAGCACTACCCTGCATAAGATAGCAGTATGAAAAAACACATAAATGAAAATTAGTCCAAGAGAAAAATGGCGTGGACACATCATATACATGTTCATCATTTGAAAAAAAAAGGAAAATAATTGAAAGGAATATCAAATTTTTGCCTTTGGAATGCCAGGCAAGGTTGAAGGATAAGACTGAGAAGAGCCTGAATCCTCTGCACTGTCAGCACCGTCAACAGCACCTTTATCCATCAATATCTTGTGCCGATCTTTGCATTCTTTAGGCTTGCGAAATATGCACTGGACATACCAAGGAAGAAATTAACTGGGATTGGAATATATGCAATCATATGCTCCACCATGCATGAAAACAAGCCAGATAGAGGAGTGAAGATATACTCTACAAAAAATCTTGCAGCACTGAAAAATAAACACTATTTACAAGCAGGTGTATTCCACATAATTAGGCAACTATCACAGAAGTTAAAACACATACTATTTACCTTAAACTGAAGGGTGCTGTTGATTGCATCACTAACAAGTTCCCAGTTAGGACCCATATCATGTACAAGCACAACAAGTGCCTGAGATAGAAAAACAGAGTAATCCATAAATATATTTCTACAATCAAAAACCAACAATATGGAAAATATGCAGACAGCAAAATGACCTGGTCTTCAAAAAGTGACCACGGGCTTCCTGAACCTGGCTGCCCCACAGATATCTGAACAGAAGATAAAATGCTCAACCTCATGGAAAGAATATGACCAAAGGAAAATAAGCAAGTTGAATAAAGTATTAGCTACCAGAATACAAAAGACTACCTTCAGTGTTTTGGCTTTTTTACCCCTCTCCCGGCCAATAAGTTTCATGAACTTGTGGTTGGACATATTACTCATTTGAGAAGTAGCAGGAGAAGGGACAGATCCAGTCATTGGAGCCATGTTGTCAAAGGAATTTTCTAGTGATTGCTTCATTACTTTTGGCTTCTTTGCAGCATGTTGTCCATGCAAACCTTAAACAGAAACAATTGGAAGTATTAAAAACATGACGGTAAAATTCGAAAATTTTAGGAGTCAAAAAAAAAAAAAAGATGATGATATTCATGTAGTCCGTGATATACTGGGACATAGAAGATTATCAAAACTAAAAATAAGCCAGGGTAAGACTATCATTCAGATGAACAGCCCAGAGATAAGATTGATGTAAATTTCCAAGGAATGAAATTTGAGAGCATAAACATTCACCCTCTCTGCAGTTGTCAAGTATGAGATGAATCCTCTGACAGAAGAGTTCGTTAATTGGCATCAAATATCCAATCCCTTAAGAATGTAAAAGTATAATTATTTATAGTAAGGATCATTTATCCAATCACAACCAAACAAACACAGCAATCAGGCCATAAGAGTCAAGGTAACCCCCTACAAAGTACGTAACAGTTAAGGTAAGAAAACAGAGGGTGGGACGGTTCCCAAGCTTGTATCATCTTTGAACCCAACAACATAAAATTACTTGATTGACAACTACAGGAGAAAAACTCCAATATGGAAAAGTATTTTTTAAAAAACTCCAATATGGAAAAGTAAAGGATTTTACCACTGGTTCCATCAGATTCAAATTGATGACCATCCGGCCTCTTTTTCAAATTATCCCTCTGCAATTTAAAGAACACCATCACAAATATTAACAGCTTTTGTTATGCTGAAGCTTATTTCATGCCAATTTGATTAAGAAGATGTTGGACAAGCAAAGAAAAATGCAGAGCTGCCTCCACTAGGTATTGAAACGTTTGATGTCATGTAGTCAGAGAAAATATGATGTCATGTAGTCAGAGAAAAGACAAAGCACTTTATCAGAGCACTCATCCCCTTGGTTCTAAAAGGAAATCATCAGCCTTGTCTACCTAGAAGTTTCAGATAGGAAGCACCCAAGAGTACAGTAATGAATATTTAAGGGAACTGCAAGGTCTTTTCAGTGACTTCATGTCCAAAACAACCAAGACAAATAACTCTTAGACACAATGGAAGCCTGAAGATTCAGGTAACTATATATGTTCAATGATACACCCCTTCCCGGCAAAATATGTTTTGAATTTTGAAGTACCCTGACTGATTCCCTTTCCAATCTGTACCTAGAGGAAAGCTTACTAAGCTAACATAAAAGTTGTCTACCTTCCTTACTTTTGCATGATTCGGGGTTTTTGTTACCAAAACTATCATTATTATCCATTGATTTTCCATTTCTATATGGACAGGGCATCATCTTAATAGCTTCTATTGGCTAATCATATGCATTTTAACCAAACTGAAATAAAGTTGAAGAAAAAAGTGTGGAGAACAAAAAATTGCAAACCTAAAGTCTATAATGATAAACTCAGCCACAAAAAGGCACAGTTGAAGTTGCACCCAGCACGGTAGCTTCAAACATGCCTCAGCATAGTTTAAAAAGGGGAAAATGGCTCCACTCTCTTCATCCCAATTACACTTTTAACTTTGAAGATTGATAAACCACCGTTTCCATGGGTAAAAAGTTTACTTCACGCACTCCGATAATCAGTATTATACGTATGCGCATCAAAATGATATCATAATTGGAAATATAAAGAGCTTGCCTCACTTACCATAACAATTCTTAACTTTTGTGCTTGAGACATGCAAACTCAAAAACTAATATACTTCTAACTTACAAAAACAAACAAGGAAAAAAAAATTATTCGTGATCTTCAATTGAGTAGGAAACTTCACAGGAATTCACAACAAAGAGAATGATCAATGGGTATTATAATGAACATATGCAGGTGCATAAGAGGTCAGAAGACAAAAATGACGAGAGATAAATCAAATTTGAATTTCCACATGGTATTTACAAGTATGACATATGAAGTAATCACATCCATATTTTCAGAAGGACAGAGATAAAAGGAAAACAAGTTCCTCGCCTGCTCACTGTGAACAATAGATTCCAGCTGCCGACCCTGCTCATACGCAGATCCCTGCAACCGTGAATCAAGCATCTAAACAAGATATCCAATCAAGGACAAAGAAGAATGCATCTACGTTGAATAAAATCCAAACAATTGTTGAAATTGGACAACGGTTAATGTACCAGATTCTTTGCCTTCTTCTTTTTTGGCTTCGTTGATGCTTCGGTGCAGTTGTGGGGAATTCGCTTTTCAAACTCTCCAACCGACTCAATCTCCATGCTTTTCAGGATTTGGGATCCACCATGCAAAGTACTCTGATCCTCCTGAAAAGAACTAGTATCTCCACTCGATGCATCTGTTTTTGCTGGAGTCTGTCCAACCCCAGGCGCTCCAGCACCAAAAGGAATTATAAACCTCTGCCTCGAAGCAGTGCGCATACGTTTTGGTGGAACTGGTCCAACGTGCAATGTACTGCTCGGCCTTTTCCCCATTAAATTATTTTGTTGACAACCAACTGAATTATACCCATAAGGTAACTCCCCCCCCAAATCATATGATCTTGATGAGTATGACTTCATAAGCCTTTTATGTTTCTTCTGGACATGTTTAGTTGATTTGCTACCTTCAAAGCTCCCATGCAAGTAATAAGTGCTTGTCTCTCCTTCCTCCTCGTCATATGCATTCTCATGATATCCAAAATCTGAATTTTAGAAATGAACTTGTAAAATCCATGAAAATAAGCAAAAAGAGATGTGTCAATAAGAATATTGTTCGATGTTACCTGCTGCTCCATCACACATAGAAGTGTCAACTTCCTCTTGTATGCTACTAGCAGTTTTCTGAATGAAAATAATCCAGACACAAAAAGGAAAAAAACATGGGAATCGACAGTTGCGAGTTACAACAGTTGCTCACATCAATCAAGACTGATTATTAAATGAAAATATTGAATGCTAATTGTTGCGATCATAAGCTTCTAGGTTTCTCTTCATTTTGCAGCCAAAATTGTGTAAATGTATGTTACATGAAAGTAGCACAATTTAACTCAAAATCATTCTCCAATGTAATTGGTTTTAAATTCTTTTCTGGAACATAAAGCTCAATTAAATTAGTAAATGCAGAAACTGAAGATATCTTTTTTCACCTTGCAGTGTGACAAATGAGATTCAATGGAGGCTCTGTAGGTCTCCATTGCGCCTGCAGGTACTGCATAGAAAAGGCTTTCCTGCCAATTACAAGAAACAAAAAGGAAAGCTTCAATCATTTATAAAACTTGTGCAACTGAATAATTGAACCAAGTACTTAACAGAATAGAGAGACATCGTCTTTGGTCAACCATAAATAGCAAATTAAACTTATAAGAGCCATATGGAAAGTAGCCTCATACTTCTGTAAACTGATCATCCCATGAAACTTCCATAATTCCCAAATCAGCAACTCTATCAGGAGTTGCGGGGGCTTCAGCTTGCACAGAAGGAACCGGAGAGCTGTGACATTTTAAGAACCTCACAGCATATTCCCGAATCGCATGAGCAAAATTTTTACTTGGAATTTCTGTTAATTGTTTGCATTGTTCCTGCAAAAAACAAGGCGTTTTGGAACATCTGTAAGTTGTATAATATAAGCTTTAATTGCTATAAATTCCAACGAGCCAGGTAAGGTACAGAACAAATGACTCTTTAAGCCCATCTCATGATGTATCTAAAGAAGAACTATCTAAAGCACACATATATGGCGCAAATATTCATTCAGCATATGATGTCTTGCATTATAGTGAATAGTTTCCTCCAATACAGAGGTAGCAATGGAATGTAGTTATTAATCTAATGAAAGAATAATTATTTCTGCTATGTGGGACAAAAAGTAAACATACAGCTACTTGATTAGACAGATATAAGCAAAAAAAAAAAAAATTCTGTAATCAAATTCTAAACCAAAACTGAATTGCACCTGATGAGGTCCTCCAATCTTGTCCTCGGACAATTCCTTCGCATCAAACCTCCTAGAATCATTTTCCCAATGTTTTACAACATCGCCCTTATTGTCACTATTTGTAAACAACTCCACTGAATGCCAGAACTGCATGACAGCCTTTGCCAGAGTGTAAGCAACCTTTTTCAGCTCCAGCTGTTGATTTTGTGCTCTCAACCGTAAAGTAAAAGCAACCCTTCGACAAATTTGAGCAGCAGCAGTCGTCTTCCAAAGACGCTCCTATAATCACAAAATAAATGATTGACAAATGTAGTGGATAAAACTTACTATCATACTGCTATCTTAAAAATAGAATATTTATTTTCTGAAGGAATGATTTCTAGGGAGAACAGAAATAGCGACTTCATCAAATTTTTGAAATGTATAAACATCAACATAGTCACACCTGGGCAAAATCATTTGCTAACCATGCCATTTCTTCAAGAACGAAGTCCCAGTGTGATTTCCTACAAGCTTCTAAAGGTGTAGTACCGATTGACAACTCAGCAATCCTCTGACGCTTAGCCTGTTTGCCATATCATGGTAATGTTCAAAATTATGTGAAGTAGGAAATACATTTCCATCTATATTTCACATGCAAATCACAAATCAATGGGAATATCAGATAACAACCTCTATAATTCTTGCCTCTTCCAAAATTGAATCTTCACAGGCCCTATCTACCAGTTTTAATTCATTACCAGAACAAGTTAGTGATTCAGGAACAGAAGAACGTTTGACTGGCTGCGTCGACGCAGGTACATGAAGTTTAGAACAATCCAATGTGCATTGAATTCCACCACAACAATCTCCTTTGGGATTAGAATCATCACCCAATTCATTGCCCACTTCTTTATCAGTCTCAGATATAATGTAAACATTTTGCTCCACTTCATCATTGTTTGGGCAGTTCACATCATTTTTCAGGTCAGAAGTGATCTGCATTTCTTCCTCAATTTTGACCACAGAACTGTTGCTAGAGTGGTTTTCATGTACAGCAATATTGTTGCGATTGACAGCATTGTCATCCTCAACAGCTTTGGCGTCATTTTGTTCATTTCCCATTTTATCAACAGCTAAATTTTGTGTTCCATCAAATTCTGAAGTTTGTCTAGTGACACCATTAGCGTCATCATTTTTACCAGTTATAAGCAAATCACTGTCATGATTCACATCTAGACCAAGGCTGCTTTGGGTGCAAGAAGACTCTGAATCTAATCCCTTTATTGGGATACCATTTTGACCCTCATTGCAATCTCTTTTTAAGTCACTAAGCCCATTCATATGAGCAGAAGTAGTTTCATTCTCATTTTTCCCCGTAACTGCAGGACATCCAGAAACACCTGCAATTACCAGTTCCTTTCCTCCAACAAAGTTATTTTCCCCACGAGCAATATCAATGCGAGTCTCAACTTTAGAATCTTGATGGTATGGCTTATCCCTTGTAATGTTGGACTCCGTAACATCTAACCCTTCAGGCAGACTACTTTTAGGTGACTCAACTTTGATTTCCAAAGCTTGTACACCACCAACCTCCTTGTTGGACTGCGTTTTGAGAATCTCCACCTGAGGTACCACATCACTGTTTGAGGTTGCAGTTTTCAGGTTAGAAGCAGATGAAATGCTTTGGTCCTTACAATTGTTTGTTTCAGATTTCAACCCCTTGGACTCCCTTGAACCAGCACGAACTTGTAAGGATAATCCATGCCCACCAGAACTTTGAACAACATCCGTTGAACTTAATCTAGTTCCGTCACGACTTGGTCTAGATCTATTCCTCCTAATGTATGAATGAACAATAGCAGAATCTTCGGATTCCTTCACATTTGAAGTCCCATCCATCTGAGAAGACTGCTCTGATGGTGCAACACTGTTCCTTCTATTGAAATGCTTAGATTTCCTATCATGTTCAAGTAATGAATTGTCACCATTGAAGTTATCAGCACTATTTGGTTCACAAAGTGTAGGCACCAATGGTCTACCGCTACTTTCAACAGAGTCTCCATGGGGTGACCCAGTTACAGCAAAACTACCTTTAGCTTCACTGCATTAACACCATGACACAGGGAAATCGAACAGGTGAATTTTGTTTTGTTCAATTATGCTTTCGTCAACTATAATCCATAAGACTCAACAGCAAAAATGAATATACCTAGTTACAATATGCTCAGCTTGATGATCAGTCAGTGATGTAGATTGGACACTAACTGCAGCTGCATTCCCAAATTTGAAGTCTAAAGGATTGCCACCCTGCAGGTAAGGAAAATTATATAGTTATCACCAACAAATACTATTGAAATTGTCAAGAAGAGGAACGAAGAGCATACTTTTTCTAGAAATTCTAGCTCTCTACGCCTTTCCTCTCGAACATCATACTCCTGCCTGTTTACATCAAATAATATTTTTCTTTATCAAGAAATAAAGGTGAACACAAATTCCATAATATTGGCAAGAGACATGGAAACTACAGAGCAATAATGAACACAACAAGATATGAATATTACCTAAGCTCTGCCTGAGCTTTTTCAATTGCTGCATTGCGTGGAGAGGCTTTGATACCAATACCAACTCCACCTTCAACAACCCCTCCCATGGAATCAACCTCAGCATTTACTATGAAAGGAGATCCTGAATCACATTCATGCATTCCTAATCTGCTACCTACAAGCTTTCGCCTCCCATTGATTCAAAGAACTATCATATTAATGAAGCACTCATTAGAAATTTAATATATATAAATGATAAATCAATGATGCAAAACCAAAACACGCTTTACCCTTCAATAAACTGAATGTAGCATTCACGATAATGATGTAGACAAATCACTTAACTTGAGCAAATTTGAATATCAACAATAGATATCAAACAATTAGATGTTTCAAAGTATCACAAGAAAAATGGTATTGGAAACCTATCTTCAGCATTACAAAGTATGGAGACTATAGCAAAAAAAACACTAATATCAATCACCGTGTCAGAATCCATATTGTATGCATAAAATCACAAAAAGGAATTAGTCGCAGGAATTTCAAAACATTAATACAAATCAACGTCTTACAATGTCAATAACTAATGTATGATTTTTCATCTCTTCTTTAATTTCATAATAAAGTTTTCTAAGTAAAAGTTTGTGCCCCATACTTGTGTTCATGACTAGGATCACTTCATTAGTGGGAAAAAGACAATTAAGGAATAATGTCTCATGTCCAGACCACAATAGAGGGTAATGATGGTTCAATTTTAACTAACATAAAGAGAATTGTTTTTAAAGAACAAATCACTTGTATCTAAACATTCTCCCCTAATGCATAATAACTTATAAGTTTAAAAGAGAGAAAATTAATCAACCAAAAGTTTCAATTTGGTGGGATGAATAATGGGAATTGAATTGACAGCGAGGACAACTTATGTTAAGTTTTGCTTATTAGATAGGGAACATTAAGAAATTAGATATATTGTCCAAGTTTGTTTAGGACTAGGTTTGGCATTGGGTCGGGCATGAGCACTCAAAAATTTATTTTCAAATGTTGGCCCATATCGAAGTATGATCAGGCTTAAGCCAAGCCTGTTTATTTTCTTTTTTAATTTAAAATTTGAAGACAATGTCATTTTAATCAAAAGGGCATCTTTTTACTGGACATATTCAGGCTTCAAGCCAAATCAAGCTCTAGCAACTCGAAGCTTGAAAATTAGGGGAAAAAAAAGTCTAAGCTCAGCACAAAGCTTGACAAATTGGGGTCAAGCCCATGGACTTTGGGTTGGACCAAGCCATTGTCATCTCTGTTTAGGATTCAAACTATTTAAAAATAATGAATCCTTTATAGGATAAAATTCAATTTTGGATAATTTAGAATCTTTTCCTACTAAAATAAAGATTTTAAGAATTATAAATATGTGGGCGTGCTTGACCCTTCAATAACAAGCTATCCTCTCTTTTTTAAAAAAAATTTGTCTCTCTTTTTTTTTCCAAATTTGAGTTTGCAACTAAAAGGTGCAATGCTTTTACTAAGCGTGATTTTTAGACTGATTCCTAGTTTCCTACCCCCAACTGTTTGTGTTCCTCACTAAATTTTAGTAATTCCAGCCTAAATTTCCAGTAACCAAAACCTTAGATTATAGCCATATCAAAGCCATATTATAAACACTAAAAACCTAGCCTAAATTTTCAGCAATCAAACCCTAAAAACCCAACTATATCAAATCTCGAATTTCAACATTCCAAGCTAAAATCCAAAACCTGAAACTTGATATACCAGCAATTTAATATCAACATTATTTGTCAAATTTTGTAAGTTTAGCTACTGGTTAATATTTCTTTTATTTGTCCTACATCAATTTGGTATCACAATTTTGGTTCACAATGGTAACACATGGTGGAAAGACATACATGATAATATTCAACGACCTAAATCAACATGAAATGCTTCTGAATATTGCAAAAAAATTGGGAAACAATAATCTCGTTCACAATGTGCTCCAAAAACCAACTTACATTTAACAATTCAATTCCTATATGAAAACATGTTCGACAATTTGTGGAGACGCTAGATAGCCTTGGCATACATTCCCTAAAAGTCAAAACCCCTACAAATTATGCAAACCAACAACCTATACTTGAAGCTAACATGGAGAAGTCGTAATAAGCAAGATGAAGGGAGAAAAATTGATCAATAGCATGCAACTCAAAGGAAAATCTTTCCTTAAAAATTATGTACTAATTTTGATTACACAAATTTAGCATGCACTACCTTAAAGAAAATGTTTGTTCTAAGTAGAGTGATAGTTGACACCTCTCTGTCAGACGTCGAGAGTTTGACAATAGGAGCTGATCAAATTTGTAAAGATGAAGGAAAACATAACCAAATGGATTCTTTCACAAACCCCTAAAGTTGAAACAATTGAACAACAAGTTGAAACTCTTAAACAACAAGCTAGAATGCCTTAAAATGAGGCTAAAACACCTATAAAAAATAGGCTAAAAGCCTTGAAAAAAAATCAAAACACAAGAACAACAGATTGAAACAACAGGGCAACAACCTGAAGGAATATGATAGCAAGCTAAAATAATAAAGCAGGGGGATGAAAAGATTAACCAGTTACATAGGAATAAAGGAGAAGATATAACTGCATTTGTAAAGTCAAAATTTAGAAATGACAAAAAGTTAACAAATTGGACTATAAGAAGCAACAATATGTATGTTCTTGATGCCTATGCAATAGAGAAGCCATGTGGTTTTGTTATGAAACCATCTGCAAATATAATGGTCGGGACTTATAATGTTATCCACACTACTAAACTATTCTTCAAAGAGGTTGCACGTCTACATAAATTACCTTTAATGATCATCCCTAAGCGTAATGTGAAGTTATAAGTTTTTTTAGAGAATTCCATAGAAAATATTGAACACTAAGCTTCAATTTTCTAGTTCTTTCCATTCCCAAACCAATAGACAAACTGAGGTAGTGAATAGAAGCTTAGGAGATTTGTTAAGATGTTTGGTTAAACACAATGTGAAAAATTAAGACCTAATTCCTCCTATGGCAGAATTTGCATACAACAATTTCTACAAATAGATCAACTAATAAGAGTCCTTTTGAGATAGTTATGGGAGTTCAACCAATGAAACCTATTGATTTGGTTCATTTACCACAAAAAACACAAGTTAGTGATGAATCTGAAGCTTTTGCACAACATATGATAGATATCTTTAATAAGGTACGAAGAAAGATAACAATTAACAACTTGACTTATAAAGAACGTGCTAATCAATATTATCAATTGATGGAATTCAATAAAGAGAATATGGCGATGGTAAGAATTCGTCCAGAACATTTTTTGAAAGCAAAATATAACAAACTTCATTAACAGTGTCGTGGACCTTACAAGACCCTCAAGAAGATAAGTGCTAATTTTTTTGTTTTGGAAGTACCAGGTGACATGGGAATTAATCTTATCTTTAAAGTTGCAAACTTAACTATTTATTGTGGACATGATGATACGCAATCCCCTATTGCACTGTGAGAATTCCAGTCATTCCTCACCTTAAAGAGGAGATAAAGGATGTTGTTGTATCCACAAGAGCTGGTGGGTATTGACGGTTTCTTGTCAAGTGGAAAGAAAGATCAAATTTCTGATAGCAGAGGACAACTTCAGACAAGCAGAGGACAATTGATGCAAAAAAGCTTAGAATTTATAAACAAAATGAAAGAGAACAAATTAGTCAACCACAAACTTTAATTTGGTGCAATGAAAAATGGAAATTGAAATGATAGCAAAGACATCTTATTTTATGCTAAGTTTCCTTATTAGATAGGGAATAATAATAGGCTGCATATATTGTCCTAATTTGTTTAGGACTTAAACTTGTTTAAGAATAAAGATTCCTAATTAGAATAGGACTCAATTTTGGATATTTTAGAACCTTTTCCTATTAGAATAAGGATTGTAAGAACTATAAATATACATATACTCACCCTTCAACATTAAGCAATCATAAATTTTTCCACAAATTCGAATTTTAAACTAGAAAGTGCGAAGCTTTGTTCTAAGAGTGATTCCTAGTTTCCTACTCTCCATTGTCTGTGTTCCTCACTAAATTCTAACAATTCTAAAAGTTCCAACAACCAAAGCCCTTGATTCTAGCCATATAAAAACTAAAATCCCAACCTAAATTTCTAGCAATCAAACATTAGAACTCAGCTATATCAAATCTGAAATTTCAACATTCCAAGCTGAAATCCAGACCTGAAACTTGATATTCTAGCAGTCTAATATCAGCCACATTTCTCAAATTTTGTGACTTTAGGTACTAGTTAATATTTTGTCTATTTGTCCTCCATCATCTCCTGAACACATTTTGAAACCCAATAGGTACATCTCTAAGCATCTAAACATGTCCCACATGATCCAAATTGCCAAGCAAGCCTAACAAAAAGTTCTACTGCCAAAAAAAAATGTTACGTAATAAGATAACTGAAAAGTCACAAGGTTATTATCATAATAAAACTATAAGAACCTTCTCACCACTAGTTTCCCACTTCAATACAAACTGCCAAGTACATGAAGCATATTCTAGATCCTATTATCTGCATAGCAAATACTAAACAATTTAACGTATCCACATACTCTAGAACAGCTTTCCATAATATGTGCAAGCACAATCACTTTATGAAGAATTAAGCAGCTCAGCTACTGCGTATATATTCTTTTCTGGATATAAGAAAATTAAATGAGCAGCAGTGCAGTGCAGCATTGCAAAAGTTCATATTAGCATTCCAAATAACAGTGGAGCTCAAACAGCTAAAGTTTACAACTAGGAAAATGCATCATCGATAGCAAACGTCAGCAACCAGAGCAATGTCTACAGATAGTAACCGATGATTGTACAATATTCAATAAAAGACCTACAAACTAGGAAGGTTTCTCTATAAAGAAGAACGAATCACAATTAACGCCAATTAGTACGTCCAATTTGCATGCTCAGGAAGAAGTTGAGAACCGCACAAAAACGAGCATTCAACCAAGAAGCATGAAATGAAACCACAAAAGGCAACGAACACACACTCATTGCACGAAATAAACAAAACCTAATCTCCACTCATAACCCACACAATTTCAATTTATTCAACAAAGCTCCCCAAACGTCCTAACGGCCCCAAATGCTAGGGTTCCAAAAATACTCGAATCAAACCCAAATTTCGAATAATAATCACCTGAAGTACAAAATTGGGGAGCTAGGGCACGAAGCAGAGACAAAGTAGGAACGACCACTCAGGTGAGTTTGTGGCTCTTTCTCTCTCCTAGGGTTTTTGAACGGACAAAAAACGACCACAATTAGCCCTAGAACATAACAGTCCGCGGCAAATGTCAGCCATGAGACAGCGTTAATTAGGTCTCTGAGTTTCAATCTCTCCCCGGAAAAAGGTGTAATCAACAATTTGTTTCTTTGATTTCTTTTTTTATCGCTCTGGCACTTTTTAGATGTGTTTAGGGGGAAAAATGTCTCCAGGATTTGGCATTCGAAGAAACGGGGCACTGCGCTAGCGAGACTTCTGTCGCTCTACGAGTGCAGTGGGCTTGGGTTTTGGAGGAAGAAGAAGGGAGAGTCGGATTGTCGGGCCTTCGAACTGCATGTTTGGGCCTTCTTTTTCAGTTGCATCGGTGCGTTTATACGTTACATAAACACTACATTTTACAAATTTGTATTTAATTGATTGGATAAATTGTACGGTAGAGTTTTTATTTTTTACACTTCCTCCTGTAATTGATTATAAGATATTCAATCAACCGAATTAGTTGATGTAAGTAGTGATGGAGTGAGAAGTTTAAGATAGGAAGAATCAAATATTTAATTTTTTTAAATTTTGGAGAGTCTAGTATACCACTGAACCTTAAATAACTCCATTCTTATGTGTATATATATATATATATAATTTAATTTTTTAAATTTGAAATATATATATATATAATTTAATTTTTTAAATTTGAAGGACCGAGTGCATCCCTGACCCCAAATAATATAAGAGAGACGATTTCCCTTATCTGAATGATTAAAGTTAATTTCATTAATTAAATAAAAATTTATATCGATTTAGTTTATCAAGTATGTAAAGGAATGACAACTATTTCATTTTTGTTAAAGATCAATAAATAAGAGACATGTCCTAGAGCATACAAGAGATGTTTAAAATGACTATCTCCTTCAGTTTTCATTCTTCCACGCTTTTAAAAAGAGAAAATGAGAGAGAGAGAGAGAGAGGTTATTAGCAATGGAACGAGTTCCGTTCCGTACATTCCGGCCGGTTTCCGGAACCGGTACGGTGATATTGGTACCGGGTTTGAATTCTGGCCGGTACGATACCCGAAATATCGGGACCAATCCGCAAAAAACATTAAACTTCAAGGACCATTTTGCAATAAATGAAAAAAAAATCCTAAAAATCTAACCCACCCGACCCTTCGGCTCTCCCTCTCAACTCAACTCTCAAATTTCTCTCTTCTCCGTTCTCTCCCTCTCACATAGCCGCCGCTCCCTTGCCGACTGCCTCCCTCGTCGTCGCCGCTCGTCAGTCGTCACTCTCGCCGGCCCTCGCCTCCTCTTCTGCTCTGTCTTGGTCCTCTTGGAGTCGTGGAGTCGTGGACGTGGAGTCGTCTTCTTCA
>JANZLD010125875.1:0-20405 GCA_026413575.1 Erythroxylum carthagenense
ATTTATTCATAAAGTCTGTACATGACTATGAACAAAAAGCGCTAAAGGGGATTGCCTTTAGGGCACTACTCTAACAAAACAGATATAGAGATCAAATTTCATCTAAAAGACTGTTTATAATACATGTCATTTAATACAAGAGTGAACCCTATATCAAGATTTAAACAAACATCCCCTATAGAGATTATATTAACTTTTTTTGTTATTTCCCACCATCAATTTTTGCTCCTCCCTATTTGGCTTTCTCTTACGTATGAATCCTTGCATTGTGGAAGCAGTATGATTAGAGGCTCCACTATCTAGCCACTAAGAACTTGATATGGATATAACAAGATTAAACTCATAGATTATACAAGCCAAAGAGTTACTTGATAACTCTTGCTTTTCTTTCTAGGTTTTATAGTTCTAACAAGTTAACTTTTTATCTCCCTTCTTACAGAAGAAACATCTCATACTCTTTACATCCCCAGGAACTCTAGCAACACTAAATTGATCAGCATCTACATGTAGAGGAAATTTAGATTTCTTATCTTTGAATTTATGGTGCTTTACCTTTTTCTTTCCTTTGGTTGCTGCTAAGGTTGTATGAGCTATGTTCTTCAGATTATCCTCTTTAACAACACACCGGGTAATAAATGCATTTATATCCCAAGCTTCATCTTGAGAGTTGTATGTGGTAACCATAATACAAAACGCTGATGGAAGTGTATTTAGAGCTTGGTGATCGGGAATATAAATATTTAATGCCTTCAACTTAGTTTCCAAGCGGATCATCTTAACGATATATTCCTTTACTCCCCCTACTCCTGTATATTTTATATAGCATAATTCCTTCCGTAAGGTACCTATTTCAACATTAGAAGATACCTTATATCTCTGTGAGACATTATTAAGGAATTTTCTTACTATGATAGTTTTTGGAAGTCCCTAAGTAGATGGTTTGGAATAGATCTCTTTATGGTCAAACAACACATATTGTTTGACGTTTCCCAACTTGCACATGCTCCTTTCTCAGCCTCTATGTTGAGAGTTGTAAGTGCAGATGGCCTATCCTTGATCATCACCATAATGATATCTGTCATCTCCTACACAAATTCCACATCTTGCCTCCATTTCTTAAAGTTGAAAATAGTTATGGTTTCAATAGTGACATTGTTATTATTCATCAGAAAAGGTGACTGTAAATTGATAACATAAATGATCAACACAAATGTAGGATAACAATGATACTCAAAAGTACAAAATAGCATCTCTATTGACCATCCTATCACATATGTCATGAAACACCTGTGGGCTGAATACATAACACATGCAAGGCAGACCTCCAAATAAAAATGATCAGGGTGAACACCATTAATTCTTATGATTCTATCGCTTGTGGATGAATAGATCACTCAAGCAATGAATTTCCTCCATTTTATGCTTTTATGCACATCTCAAAATCTCATATAAGGTCAATACCTGTAGGCAGATAACCAAACACAAGACCAAAGACCTCCCTAAACATGTAAGCAGAATAATTCAAATACTAGCTTTAAAAGCCACTATAGTGACTACATTCTCATTAATACCCAAATGGATTCACAAACACATGGGAAACACCTGTATGTTATCCTCATATTCTATATGGGCATATAATATATGATACTTTACATTCATAATTGCAACATCCTTATGCACATTCTCATTATCACTTATTAGTTTGAAAATATTATCAATATACTTTATTTGAGAATTCATCATTAAAAAAATTTCAATCAGAGTGATAATCATGTGATATAGAGCAATAAATATATCCTATGAGATATGAAACCCACACATACCTCTCTTAATTTAAGTCCAAAGCATGAAAGTTTACTCAAAGATGGCTTTAATAACCTTATTTGATTTTTTTGAAACTAAACCTTATTTATTACCAATGTAATAAATCCAGAAAATAAAAAAGCTCACTTTATAAATCCACAAGACCTTAAAACTAACCTAAAATAACTTGAGGGACCATATTGTGAATTCTGAAAGTTTTGAGTTTTTTTTTAATTATCTTGTAGTGTGTTGACGTCAACATTGCCCGTAGGCTAGAAGCATATACAATGCACACTTTATGCTTGTTGCACTATTGGATGAGTCATGCACACAGACATGCATTTCTGTTAGAAGCACATGTGTCACACGCATTATATGTGCAAACCCACCCACCTCCTTAAATGCGTTTGTTACACACATTAGAAACATTTCACACAAGCTGCTACTTTATGTGCTAGTTATTTGCTCATATGTGTATCACACGTGTTTGTCGCTAGCACAACCTAAAAGGTATAGTTTGCTTTTTAGAGTGTCTTCCTCTCCAGTCTTCAAAAAAGATAATTTTTGGTGACTTTTCAAGCGATATTCTTAACAAAAAATACCCTAAAGCCTATTTTTAACCTGTTTTTCCATGCAATGCTTGTTCAACATCAATTCATACAATAAATATGCAATTTATATAAGTAAAAATAGATTAATTTCTTCGATTTACTTATGGAAAAATTTAAAACTCTTCATTGAAATTCATACAATCACAGAACTGCTCTGATACCGTATATAATATGTATAAAAAGTGCATGTTGACTCACTCAAGTATATGTCTATGTTTATGCTCTATAAACTTATTTTGCTAACGTACATAAGTACAAAAGCGTTGATAACTGCTGCCTTCTTGATTATAAACATATTGCATAGCAAAAAAAATAATCTCTTCCATTATGAACTCAAATTTTGGCAATGATAACACATTTTTCTTTTATGATACATAAATAAAACCCTAATAAAATGAGAAAATTATCAACAATAGTTTAAAAAAATTTAGCATTAGAAAGAAAAAATTTTATATGGTATCCAAATATCACAATGAATTAATTCAAAAGGATTAACAAAAGAAATGGAACTAATGTAAAAGAGAAGTCTTGTATATTTTGCAATGGCACATATATGACATATATTATTTAACTTTAAAGGAAATTTTAATAAGGTTTTGGCCAACTTAACCTGGAATGGGATAAATGTCCTAGTCGACGATGACATAGAGTAGTAGAAGTATGTTAATAGATAAAGGTATGATGGTATGGGGGTTGTTGCTGATTGAATGGATTGCAGTGACTTATTCGCTCCTATTACAACTAAGTAATAGAGTCCACCTAGTTGCTTACCCAAACTAATCATCCTCCTCGTCATCAAATCCTATAAAATACACTAGTAAAGAAAGAACATTATAAAGCAATTTAAACTTCTTAAGTTCTTATGACTTAACTCACAAAAATCAAATTCACTTTGCAAGATAGCATCCCAATCACGTTTTGTTAAATAGAATAAGAGACATAAAGGTAATTTTCTAATAGAGATAATTGGAGTCTATTCTCCATTTGGCATAACAAATGGTGGTAAAGAAGTGTTATCTCTATTATTGATATGCAAAGTTAAAGATGAAGCAATGTGATTTGCATCACCATCGATTATTAAGGTGATAGCAAACGTAAAAAATCAATTGCATTATTTTCCTTAGAAGAAACAAATGGAGATGACTTGTTATCTTACATAATAGATAACATTTGTTGTAGTTATAGTTTAGACAATCCATTAACAACATATTGGATCTGCTGCATAGTTGGAGCTTCTTTGACATTATTAACTCAAGATTGATTAACCTTATTATGTCTAAAATGACTATGCTTGTTTGATCCATGCTTGGGATGTCCAGGTTGATAACCATTTAGCTTTCAACAAGTCTCTCTTACATGGTGATCTTGTCACAGTAAGAACAATGCAGTGGCTTGTGATTAGATGAATTAGGACAAGACAAAGAACTATATTTATGTCAATAGCAAAGTTCACCAATTGTATATAACCATTGTCACGTATGACACCTGAGTTTTATTGTTTTTCTTATTGAATAATGGAAGAATAAGCCTATGTAACATCAGGTAATGGATTCAATAAAAGGATTTGATCATAAATAGTACTATAAGATTTTTTTCAAACTCGTAAGAAACTACATCAATTTTTATAGTTTACTATCTACTTCACAAGTGTAAGCAACATCATTATAAGAACCTAATTCATCCTATAATTTTTTTAAACTTCATTTAATAAATAATAAACAGTAATTTGATCTTAGGCAGATAAACAATGTCCTTCAATATAAAAGAATTCTTAGTGCATTGCTTTGAGAAAACTGATTGTGAAGATCTTCGTAAACTTCATGTGCAATGTTGTAGAAGAAAAACATTATTTGGATATCAAGTTTCAAAGAATTAAAGATCCAAGATAATACCATATCATTGCAATTTTTTCCATGCTGAAGAGTCTTTTGGAATAATTCTTCCCGAGTTGATGTGCTTGGTTTGCTATGTCACGTAATCTCTCATGGAAGTCTTCAATGGTTTCACTCTCATCTATCTTCAACTCTTCAAATCTTACAGCTAACATCTAAAGTTTTAAGATTATCACAAATTTCAATCCTTCATGTATAGTTTGCAAAGTTTCCTACGATTCTTTTGCTGTTTACAAGCTAATATCATTGAAAAACATCCTTCATCAACTGCATTGAAGATGGCGTGCATGGCTTGAGAGTTTCCAAGTGCTTTCTCTTCTTCATCCCTTAACCATTCAGATGGATCTTTAGGCAATGTTTCTCCCTTTTTGTCATTCGTCACTGGATGTATCCATGTCATTCGTCACTGGATGTATCCAGCCATTTAAAACTGAGTTCCATGCTTTTATTCCTTGTGCTTGAATGAATACTCTCATTCATGATTTCCATGCAAGATATTTGGAACCATCTAATAACGGTGGATTGGTGATTGATGCTCCTTCCATTGTAGCTATAATTATGAAACACATAATTGCATCAACTTAATGTACCAAGTTCTAATTCGATGACCCGCTTTGATACTAATTGAAATTATGAAAGAATGTAGTTTCGTAAAAATTCTAGTTTAGCCACAGTTGTTTCTAGCACAAACGAAAATAGAAAAATTAAACGTAAAATAAACAAATCAACACTCGAGATTTGGTAACATAGTTTGACATAAATTGCCTACCTTTGTAGAGCCCTCACCCAATTTAATTACTTTCACTTGTGATATAACAATAGTTTTATTGAAGGCATTATAGAGCTGACTTACTCAACCCTTGATACTATTCTTTGTCCTCACTACCCGTAAAAGTAAATAACACCCAATAGTACGATCATCTCATATTAACCTCAACAAAGGATTTTCTCAATAACGTTTAGTTATAAAGATAAAAATAAACAATTCAAGTCATTAAACAATAACGAGCATAAACAACTACACTTAAGGTAAGAAAACAACTTCTCTAATAATTCCAACTTTTTCAATGAAAGAACAGAAAGTTATCCACCAATAAATCTGATGTAGTCTTTCAATATTATCACCGTAACATCACACCCACGATAGTAAAAAATCAACAACGAACATAAACATTTCTACACCAACATGTTGCAAATAACGGAGCTACAAAGTTCATGACGCTTGTTAAATTTTTTAGCACATAATCTCCATTATCGATAGTCACCAAAACTCACACTATCAATAACTGATCAGTCTAACAACAATCACGCACATACCACAAAAACCGGTTGCTAAAATTGCCTCAATTTTTGTTCAACAATAGAAAATAATGCAACTAGCCATCAACAATTGCCAGAATAAAAACAAACGCAGCAGCAATGATCCTATACACACTTACTAATGATTTAACCAACTCACACAAGCACCAATAGAAAATAACATAGCTGTCGAGACTTCAATCAACAACAAAGACAACCCTCAATTATCATTCAAAGGATGGAGAAAAACACAATTGCAAGATCCACACAATTATCGATTACCTAGCACACACAAGTCATGTAATATATGACAGAGAAATCAACAACACATAATAATATCTTTACGAAATCAGCTGCTGAATGTCATCAAAGATAATCTTGAAAACTAGTTGCCAAGTCACCCATTAATCTTCATTTTTCCACACCCAAAAACAAGAACTATTCAGCTCATACTTCATATAAAACACAACCCTAAAAATCCATGCAAATAAGCAGAGAACACAGCTGTCCAATATAGATAGATGCCACAAAACATCTACCGACCTTTGACAGAATCACCAAAAATCACCGAAATATCATAAGAATTACAGTTGTACAAATATGAAAAATCTGCAAGTTTTTTCCTCACAAATGATAACTTTGTAGTCCAAAAACTCACTTACACCCAATAGAAATGCAGCTGCAAATTGTCAATCATAATCTCTACAAATTCAACTACAAATATAGCTACAAAAATTACCAAAATTATGCACACTATCTTTATTTAGATATGATGATTTTACCTTAATAATAAATCCTATCTTTACCAAAATTTTATCCTTTATGTAATTTTATCTTTAAGAGTCCCAACCAAGGTAAACTTTTAAATATATCCAACTATGTCCAATTATCAAATAATATCCAAAATTAAGTTATAATATATCATAACATATGTCTTAACAAAAACGATGAAGAGTTGACTATCCATTTACTAAGGCTGAAGATCCTTGATAATGATGATGAAGTAATTGAAATTCTTGAGCTCAATGTGTGCCGGTTTGAACGTAGGGATTTACCAGGTAAACACATAAAAAATATGGTTATTCTGTACATAAAATATGGTTGATCATATAATGTATGGACAGGGCATTCAAAGTTCAAGTTAGACGATCAAGAGTGGTATTTCTTTAGTCCTCGGACGTGCAAGTATTACAAGAGTCAGAGAGTCAACAGAACTTCTAAGCTTGGTTATTGGAAAGTCACTGGTAAGGATCGTAAGGTGAAGACTGAGAGCACCCATGAAGAAGTTGGTATCGAGAAGACTTTGGTTTACTGTAAGATCTTGTTTCTAATGGAGTACATGCAACATGTAACCTATAAATCCAGGTATGTATATGCTCCTCCACTCTTGCTCTCACTAGAATCGACTCCATTACTGATTGAGAAAATATCTCTCATCAAATTTTGTAGAAGGCGGCTTTTGTCTTGTGCAAGCTGAGGAACAAACAAGATGACATACTGGTAGGTTTTGATCAAGATCAGTGTTCAACTTATAGAAATAATAACGTTGATACTTTTCTTTGGTAGAGGTGATAAAGCTTTTTTCTAAAGTTATTGAATCTTTGAAGGGAAAAATTATACATGATTTTCTCTGCAGAAGGACTCCCAGCTAAAAGTGCACTTGAACTCATTCCATGTCTATGGTGACTGGTGAGACAGATTACAACCTTAACTCTGCAGTGCAGTTTTAGATGTGCAATGGAGAAACATCCTTTTACAATGGCTTTGGTTCCTCTCCCTCTATGTTTTAACTTTCTTATGTCAGAAGTTAGTGATCTAATATGGATGTTTATGGACATATCTATAATTGCTTTAATTTCTTGGTATAAGATAGTCTGCGTAAGTTGTTATGACTCGTCTATATTCTATATATTAATAATAATATTAATATAATTAATGAGTCCTAATTAGTTCATATTTCTTACTTAATAGTATAATAAATCTCAGCAATTTATTTTAATTATTTATTGGATGTATCGGATTAAAAGTTAAGATATATATATCTATCGGTCTTCTGGCTACTAATTAGAGTTATAGATCATTTTCTATCAAATTTTTATAGTCAGAAGAGAGTAAAAAGAGATAAATTAATTTGACTAAGAATGCAGTAAAATTTCGTGATCTCTTTTTGATGATGACATCTTCACATATACGCAATATTATACTTCTATGATTCGTTATAATTGTTTATTTAAGATTTTAAAGTTATGAATAATAATTTTGATTTATGTTATAAAGATCATATTTTTATGTGTTTTAAATAGACAATTTGTTAATCTATTTTATTAAGATTGTTTGATGATAATTACCAAATATTAGAATGTTTGAAAAGTTTTGTGATTTTTTTCTATTAATGATCTTTATTAAAAATAAAAATTAAATACTATTACCGCATCAGTGGTTCTCTTAAAAGTTGTCATATTATGGAAGATTTTGGAATTATGTTTAATTATACATTAAAGCATCCTGGCTGAAAGCCAGGCATCCTAACGATAGAACAATAATGAAATACTGATGCAAATTTTACCATCATGTTATTCAATCATGTCTACAAACTTAGTTAAGCTAATATTTTTAAATTTTAATGATATTTTTATTTTATTCTCATGTTGTGTATTCTATTAATTTTGTTAATGATTTCATTTTAGATTTATGCATATTATTATTGAAATTTAAAATTTTATGTTATGTGCTAAAGTTATACATGACATTACAAAAGCATAATTTATTAATTACGAAAGTGACTAAATAAATTCTTGTCATCTATAAATAACATTTATAAAATATTATTGAATTAATTATATGGATAAATAATGTTTATTAGTTGATAGAATTTAGAATTTACTTAAAAGGTAAACTACTACTTTATGACTAATATACATTACAGAGGAAAATCATTATTGACGTGTCAAGTATTTTATATATCCAAAATACTAATTGTATTTGACAATTACCTACGGTGCGGGGGAGGGTGTTTTCGACTTAGTAAGCGGTCAAGAATGTTCCAGATTATTGGAGAACATATACCCGGGAAGGTAAAAGCGGGGTCCACTAAACTTGTTTTTCTGAGAAAGGGGTCCACTAAACTTGGGACGCAAGTTCAGATGACTATCTATCAAGTGTCGAACTTCCAAAACTAGCCTTCCTCTTAGCAGTGAACAGTAGGGTCGGTCTGGGTCCACACGGGTTCAACGGACCATTTGGTTTAAGCGGAAACTTCACAACGAAGTTGTTCTAACGATTTAAGGTTAACGAAGCTGTTCTAGCGATTTGAAGTTAAATTTAGTATCCGTAGACGCTCGACACTTTGCTTGCGCTTTACTGCCGACCATGTCTGTCTCTCTGTCACACAGGCAGCCTCTCAACTTCTTAAACTCAGCCCTCCATTGTAGGAAGAGGAATGAACACAATCTCCCAACTGGTTAGTTTCTTTCAATCTCTTTGTCCACTCCTTAGCTGTTCTTTCTCTTCAGCTTATTATTTGTAATATGTGCTTTGGTTAGGAATGACAACTGTAGCTCAGAAACCGGTGGTTGGATTCCGATTTCATCCTACTGACAAAGAACTTCTGAGTCATTTTCTCAGATTCAAGAATCAGGGACTTGACTATAAAGTTCAAGGCATCAACGTCGTTAATCTTTGCAATTTCGAGCCTTGGGACTTACCTGGTATGATGATGATCCCCATGTTTATAATCGTTTCATTTGGGATGTTTGATTAATTGGGTAACTCTTGTTCTTATTAGCCCAATCCTATATGGGATCCGACGATGGGATATGGTATTTCTTTTGTTCCCGTGATTTCAAGTACTCGAAGAGTAAGCGACGTAACAGAACAACGGAGAAAGGATACTGGAAACCCACTGGCAAGCCTCGTCGCATTCCATCTAACAAGAAGCCGATTGGTTGGAAGAAAACTCTGGTTTTCTACCTTGGTCGCCCAAAAGGGACGAGGACCAATTGGGTCATTCACGAATATGATTTTTGTGCTCCAGCAGCGGATTTGCAGGTAAATTTTCATATTCAATAACGTTTTAGGGCCCATAAGACCTTTTTTTTTTTTTTTTGGTTGTAAACTGACCCATAAGAACTATTATTTATAGTAAACTTGGAATTTTGATTTTGATTCAACAATTGTCTATCCTTGTTAGAAGAAGTATGTGAGATGTTGGTTTTGTAAATTGCTCGAACGGACATTCATTTGTCCCGATGGTAGTTTATTGATAACTGTTCGTGCTCTAGGTGTCTTTGTTTTTGCAATTTTAAACTTATCAGAAAGTTGCTTTTGCTTTTTCTGAGTGGCACAGAGAACTCATTGTCTTTGTTGCTTCTGGTACAGGGAGATTTTGTTCTTTGCCGGTTAAAATTAAAGTTAGGGAATATTGGGCAGAATGAAATTTCTTATATTGAGAATGAATTTCAAAGTGAAGTGAATGCATCTGTGACCCCAGCGGATACCTCCCCACCTTCCAATCTTGAAAATCAAAATTGGATAGCACCTTCCAATCTTGAAAATCAAAATTGGATAGCACCTTCCAATCTTGAAAATCAAACTTCCATAATACCTTCCAATTTTGAAGGTATTTCAACATCGTCGATGGCACCTTTTAATGTTCAAAGTATTTTATCACCTTCCAATCTTGAAAATCAAATTTGGATAGCACCTTCCAATCTTGAAAATCGAATTCCGATAGCACCTTTCAATCTTGAAAATCAAACTTTAGTGGCTCCTTCCGATCTTGAAAATACCCTAATACCTTTCAATCTTGAAAGTCAAATATGCGAGGCTATTCCTCCAGCTATGATAGCTTGTGATCTTGAAAATACATCATCTTATTGGAAAGATGATTTGATTTTACTGTCTGATTTTGAAAATTACCCATCAACAAATTCTCATAATCAAGAGAATTTGGCCTATGGAGAGTGTGTACTTTCTTCCATGGCCATTCCTTTTGGTTTCGGATATGAATCACCTGATGACAAGGTTGATTGTCTATTCATTTCCGATTTAGAAAATCAAATACCAAACTTTGATTCTAAAGAAGGTGATCCTTCTAGTGTTCGTGAACCACAGATTGATAAAGATGAATTGAATTGCCTGATGGGGGGTGATTCTGTAAAGTTTAGTTCAGAAGAAAAAGCTGAAATACCTGTCACGCAAGATGGTGCATCAAGTTCTCCGAAATCACCACTTTCAGGTTTTGAAAGTCAGAATACAGATGAGAAGTCATCCCCTGAAGAAGATTATCGGATTTCCCTTATGTCACTTTATTCAGAAAGTGCAGAACTGCAGGTTACAATGTCAGAGGTGAGCACTGAACTGAGCTTAGTGATGTTTCATCCCGTTTAAGGTATTTGTTCACAAGTAAATTTGAGAAGTATGCTATGTTGACGTTTTATACAGGTAGAGGTAAATTTATTTTTACCAGAATGCAACTTTGGCCCAGAAGATCTAAACGGCCTATGTTCTCTGAAGTAGACCCCTGAGGACTCTGGGTTTGATAAACTCTGTGCCTTCTTCCCGAGGTACATGCCCCCTGCTTTGTCTTATATGCGTGTGGAGGAACTTGGTTGAATATTAAAGAAAACAAACTGGTTCGGTTCATTATGTTAGATGTTACTCATTTGGAGTTAATCTGGCTTGACTTAGAAGCCGTAATTGCAATTTCAGGATTATATCCAGTATAACCTAATAATTGCAGTAATATATTGAAGTGGGAGCTATTTGGCAAGAATCGTCAGATTGTTGTATGCACTTGAAATGCCTGTAGTTTCAAAAGAATGTATAAAGAAAGGTCTTTTAGTGACGACATATTTCTGTTGTAATATATGAAGTTTATTTTATGGATTAGGCTTCAACTGTTTTTTCAAGCTTGGTCGTCTGAACTAGAGTTTGTCACCGTATAAAAAATTTCTTCATAATCGTTATTACCGTTGGCTTCAAACCAAATGAAGTATTAGAAATAAGTAAAGACTGACAAAAAGAATCATTGTGAAGATTTAACCAATTATCGACTTTAAAAAGAGAATAGAAGTGGTTATTTTGCTGTGCAAAGGATAATTAAGAATTCAATTAATTGCAAGGCTGAAAAGAAGAATAATGGAGAAAAATATTCTGCTTTTATGATTTTCATTAAGACAGGAACTTATATACATACAAGAAGGAATACCTATCCTATGATGTTACTATTCTGACATGGACAATTACAACTTTTACTCCAAGAATTTCGGATAGAGTTGATGATCCTAGCACTCCGTTCGAGTTGGAGAGTGAACTCCACTCCCAACTTGTATTTTATTGTTGAAAAAGCTCCTTTCCTCCATGGTTTAATGAATACACCAGCAATATGTTCGGTTGAAATTTAACTATCTTGAAGCTTGTCACAAATAAAATGATAATCCATCTTTATGTCTGACTCTTTCATGAAACGGTGGGTTCGATGTAAGCTGGTCAGTGGAAGGAATATGTTCAGTTCAAATGTACTATCTTGAATCTTGTCACAAATAAAATGATAATCTATCTTTATGTCTGATTATTTCATGAAACGTTGGGTTAGATGCAATGTGTATGTCTCCTTTGTTGTGATGGATGATCCCAAGAAAATACAATAACCAGAACAAACCTTGACATGGATTGTTCGTTAAATACCATAATACAAGCATGACAACTTACATATGAGGTTTGCATGGAGCATACATATATGTACTAAAAAGGTGATATCAGGTCGTGTAGTATTTAAAGTAAATTAGACATCTTATAAGCCGTCTATATAGAAGTAGATCTTTGAACAATTCACCTTTATTTGATAGCTTTGTATTTATTCTATGGGAAAATCTACAGGTTTAATTCCCAAGTATTTGCTATCTTTTAAAGAAATGAAATTACCTTGCTTTGAATGAAGAGATCTCAACAACCAAAAAAATACTTTAGCTTATCCAAATATTTAATTTGGAATCAATTATTCATAAATTGTCTAAAATTGGATATAGTGAAGTGATCTTTACTAATTATGAAAATGCGATCGATATAGATTAATAAAGTCCTAAATGATTTGTTTTCCTTACGTATAAACAATGAGTAATATGCTTTAGAATAAATAAATCCGGCATCTTAAGTAGATGTAGAAACTTGGTATATATTGATGAGAAGCTTGTTTTAATTCGTATAAAGAGCTGTTGAGGTGACATAAGATTCGTCGCCTGTTAGTGACACGTAGGGGGAATAGACATATAAATTTCTTCGAAGAGATCACTATGAAGAAAAGTATTATGGATATCAAGTTGAAGAAGAGACCAATTTTGGGTTGCTGCCAAAGTGAATAAGCAACATTTTAGCAGTAGGTGAAAAAATGTTATAAAACCTTTTGTAACTAAAAGCACCTTATAACATTCAAGAGAACCATCTGATTTGAGCTTAATTTTGTACACCCAATAGTAACCAATATTATGCTTTCTAATGAACAGATGTGAGAAACCAAGTGTTGTCGGCCTTCAAAACAGTCAGATTGCACCTCTTGCCAATGGGGTTAAGAGGAAGGTCGATCATATCATATAGGCTCAACAATACATCATTAATGATAATTGCAATGACATAGCAATGTTATGGTGAGTGACGATCATAAGAGATAAAATTTCAAAGAGGTTATCATATAGATTTATGTGGAAAAGATGAAGGGCATAATAATTATTTGGGAGATGTTACTTAGTTGCAAATATAAACACGCAAAAGTGCACGTGGAACATAGGGTCATTGAGAACGACGTAAGGAATTTACTAATGGTGAGGTAACAATAGGGGGAACGGGTTCTATTGTAGGAAAAATTACACAAGATCAAATCTTAGCGCAGCGAAAATATTATAAATTTTTTTCCATAGAATCAATATTAACATAATTAAATTCGAAAATATAAAACAAAAAATTGACAAAGTTATACTATCCTTTTCCGATTTCTTGTTACAAATTCCTGTTTTTTCGAAACTGTCAATTCCACGAGCCGTTCAATCGCCCGACTTCTAATGGTATCCACAGATCTATTTAGAGAAAACTTAAATCAAATTTGAGAGGAAAAATATAAGAAGTGATAGCATCCATTTTTCTAAGTTTCCTTTTTATATGAAAAATCCTATTTTTCATATCCTTGGATTTTATTAAAATTACAACTAAAGTCAAACTTTAATTATAATTATTAATTAATCCTTATAAGATCAAATATCACATATTGACCCTTAAAGTTTCTAAAAATTCTCAATTGATTCCAACTTAATACAAATTTCAATTTCTCCTTTATAGACCTTTTATGTGTGACCCATTAGGCTCCTAATATGTTAGCCATGATTATAAATTATAATTAACACCAAGGCTTCTTGTTGAATCCCTTTCTATTTACAGTAGTGATTGATAAGCTCATTAAGAATATCCAAGGAGATATGCCTTAGTGTATATTATTTGTTGATGACATTATTTTAGTGGATGAGACAAAAGAGGGTGTCAATATCAAGTTAGAATATTGGAAGGAAACATTAGAGTTTAGGGCTTTACATTGATTAGGATTAAGATTGAGTAGTTAAAGTGTAAATTTTTAGGCCATATGGTAGCCTCCAATGTGGAGTAAAGATTGGTTCAAAAGTTATAACATATAAAGAGTGTTTTAAGTATCTAGGATCTATTAACCAATGGAATGGACAGATCGATAAAGACATAGTTTACCGTATCATATCAAGATGGCTTAAATGAAGGAGTGTATCAAGAGTTTTATATGATAAGAAGATACGAATCAAGCTTAAATGTCAATTCTATCATGTAGCAATTAAGCTCTATGGGATGGAATGTTGGCCTATAAAATAGGTTCATAGTTATAACTTAATGAAAGCAAAGATGAAGATGCTCCATTTTATATGCAACTTTACTAGAAGAGATAAAGTTGAAAATGTAATGGTAAGAGACAAATTAAAGGTGGCTAATATTGATAGAAAATTAAGAGAGACAAGGCTTAAGTGGTTCAAGCATGTTAAAAAGAGACATGCTAATGCTCTAGTAAGAAGATCCAAGAAGATTCCATTTAGGGATTATAAAAGGAAGACCTAAGAGGATATGACTGTAAATAGAAAACTTTGACATACTAAGATACGAATGGCAGATCTCATATAGAGAGTTTCTTCTCTTTCAAATAGATCTCTTAAACATTTTCTTTTAGGTCTTATGTTTTATATTTAGACCAAACATTTAATATATAGTACTTCTTTCTTAGTTATTCAACCTAAACATTTCCTTACCCTACCTAAATATTTTCTTATAGTAACTTATTTATTTATTTATTTGCCTTCTTTCTTGTGTATACATTTTAAATATGTATTTTTATTATTCGTTATTAATATTTATATTTTCTTTTCTTTTCTTTTCTTTCTTTTTATTTTTATTATTAATCTTATACATTATTATTATTGTTATTCTTTTATTTTAGTGTCACTTTTTTCTTTTTTCTCTAGGTCTATCAACAGTAACATAGTTAGGGGTACGATTGCATACTTCTAGACTTCCTTAGACGTTATGTCTGAGTGAAACTTCTACTAAGATGTTGTTGTTATTGTTGTATGTATTTTAGAATGGGTGATTGTGGGGTCCAGTAAACTTGGGAAGCATGTTCATAAATGTATCTAGTTGTTACATTTCCTAAACTAACCTCCTTTTTACATTGCAACAATAGGGATGAAAATAGAAAGTAAAAAGTTGCTTATTCACGATTTTGCCCGTATAGGTCCACTCATGTTTAATAGGTTCCATCTTCATCGAATATCACATCATAACTAATAACTTTTTTTTAATGTTAGGATTATGTAACTTTTACACTTTTGACTAATCACTAACACTAAGAAAATTGCAATTTTCTTCCTTGTCATGTAGCTTTTGCCTTTGCTCATAAGGAATACAAGCATAAGTTATACACCCAAAACTTCTAAAATGATTAACACTTGGCTTTCATCCACTCTATGCTTCCTTTGGAGTCATATTTGGAACAAGTGTAGGAAAATTTTTTTCAATATATGAACTCTCCAATTTTTTTGCTTCAAGCTGGAAATTTTTCCAACTCTACTTTTTGTCAAAATGTTTCTCACTAGATAAAAGATTGTGTGGTTCTTACTTTCGCAAACACCGTTTTGTTGGGGCGAGTAGGTTATTGTAAGTTGCCTCTTGATTCCATAGCTATCACAAAACTTTGCAAATTCTTACAAGTTATACTCTTCTCTGCAATTAGTTTGAAGTAGTTTTATCTAGTTGCTTACTTCTTTCTCAACAAGCATATTTAAATATTTGAAAGCTATAAAAGCTTCAAATTTCTACTGTAAGAAGTAAACCCTTTTTTTTTAACTATAACCATTAAAGAAGGTGATTAAATATCTTTTACCTCCATCAAAGCAAAGGTTTATTCGACCATAAAGATTATAATGAACTAGCTCTAATCCTACCTTTGCTCTCCAAGTTACTTTTTAGAAATGGATTCAATGTTGTTTATTAACTATACAAACTTCACTAACACTAGAAGAAACTGTTATTTGAGGAAGATGAGTCACCATGCACTTTTGTTTTAGAGTTCTTAGTCCACTAAAATTTAGATGCCTATATCAAAAGTGTCATAGCCACATTGCATCCTTTAATTTTGCTCAAAAACATGGATGATTAATGTTGTGTAGATAAAATGAAAACATGCAATTTTTTTGTCATATTAACTTGAGCTCTTAAGCATAATTTTTCATCTTGATTTCGATGTACTATGCATTTAATAAAAGTCTCATATCCCTTTTCTTAGCTAATACTGGGCATGTTTATCTTTAATTATGGAACAAACAAAACATTAGATATAGTTTGATCAACAATTTCCTTGGTTTGAATTATTACATTTCCTTTTCCCCATAAAATAAATTTTGTAGTCATCGTCAAATTTCATGTTATCACGAAACGACTCATCAAGCAGGAGAATGTTGATTTGCTTCCATATATATGATTGTTGTAACTTGCATCTAGGTACCACAAGTTTTTGTTGGGAGTCTCCTCTGTATGAAAAATCATTAGAAGGGATACTTCTTCATCTTCTTCCTTTTCTATATAATGAGATTTTTCACTATCCCCTTTGGATAAATTGGTTTGACATTCTAATTGGTAATTACCATATCGATGGCATCTTTATAGCACTCAACATTGGACTTATTAGCTAACTTTGATTTTTAGTTACAAACTCATCCTTATCCTTTTTCCTTTATATTGATTATTTTGGCGTTCTTGTTGATTTTTTCGATCATTGTTGGCTCTATTGATGTTGTTGCCTCCAAATTTACCTCTTCCTGGTCCTTTATATGCTCTACTTACAGTTGGATGATTTTAAATTGAAGCCTTTAAAGCTTGTTCCTCTTTCTCTTCTTGATTAACTTTATTCTTATGAACCAATAAAAAACTATGTAATTCATCAATTGAAAGTGAATCAATATCTTTAGATTTTTCTATTACACAAATAATAAAATTAAATTAAGGTGTCATCGATTGAAGAATCTTCTCAATGATAGTACCACCCTCCATCTTATTGTCATAAATTTACATCTTGTTGATAGTTGCCATTGTCCATAAGAAGTAATCGATGAATGATTTGCTAGATTTTATTTGAAGTGCTTTGAACTTTGAATGGAGTGCTTGAAGCTGTTGTTTTTTTTTCCTTTATTGATCTTTGGTAATTTTTCTTTATGGAGTCCCAAATATGCTTGGAGGTATCTTTGCAAAGAATTATCTCCATGATTGAATGATCAATAACCTGAAACAGATAGTTTTTTACTTGAAGATCATTTAACTTCATCCCTTCTATTTCTATCTTTTGTATATCTCACATTGTTGTTGTTGAATCTGGCACCCCATCTAGGTCAACTTGCCAATATTCTTTTGATCTCAAGAAATTATTCATTAGCATAGTCCAATTATCATAATGACCACAAAAACAAGGAAATGCTGGTTGGACAAAAGTTTCTATTGCTATAGAAATCTATTTATGAAAAGAAGGTTATTGCTATTATTCCAACTACGCTCAGTGGCTCTGATGCCACTATTGTAATATAAAGTTTCACAATAAGACTGGGAAGAGAAGTAGAGTTAGATTAAAGCTTGATTTATTCATTTAGCAAAGAAGCTTATATATATATTGTACATACAATGGATAGATGTAAGAAATTAACAACTAATTGAGAAAAATCAAAATTCGATCCTAAAAACTATAAAAGAAATTATTTGAATAATAAATTCCTATGGACTGGACAATTGAATAAGAAATCCCTATAGACTAAGACAACTTGAGCATTATTGATTTCACTCAATATGGACTCACAACAATCTCCCCCTTTAGCCCATTTTATAGGAGAAATTTACCACTCCATTAATCACTTGAAAGTCATCAAAGCAAGCTTACAATAAAGCTCAAGTTTTCTTATCCATGTAAATCTTCTTCAACTTCATTAATTGCTTTTTAACCAAATACCATAACTAATGATACCTCAAATTAACAGGCTTAGTGCAAGAATGATATATATACTTTTTTTCTCAAATTCATAACTCTTTAATTGTCACAGAAGGCCATGCATTCATTTTATTTCACGACCAATTCTTAAGGAAATCGCTTAAACTAAAGCATCTCTTTTCTAGCTTCTACAACTGCAATATATTCTGCCTCAGTAGTAAACAAAGCTATACACTTCTATAACTTAGATTGCTAAGAAATAGTTGCCTCCATAAATTTGAACAAATAGTCTAAGGTCAATTTTTTTGTTATCGAGATCATCAACCATATTCACAATTGTGTACCTTCTAAAATTGGCTCGTGACCTCCAAAATTCAAACACAACTAGTAGTACCTAACAAATATTTGAAGATCTACTTCTCTACTTCCTAATATACCATTCTCATATTAGACAAAAATCTACTCACCAACAAAGAACATGTACAGTGTCTAGTCTAATGCATACTATGACATATATCAATGAGCTAACATAAGAGGAATACAAAATTGAGGACATATGTTCTTTCTCCTTTCTGGTGGTGAGACAAGCTCTCTTGATTAAATTGAAAAGATTTGATAATGGTGTACTCTCTAGCTTAGCATTTTTCATATTAAACTTCTAACGCACCCATTTAATATACTTCTTTATGACAATCATATATTTCTAGCCTTCCTATCACGATTTCATGTAAAAGGACTTGGAGAAATCTTTTTTTAACCTGAAAATTAAGTTAAATCTTGTCCAACTATCAACATATCATCCACGTACAATAGAAGGATGATGAAGATACCATTATGGAATTTTCTGAAATACACATAAGGATCAGCTAACATTCACGCTAACATTCACTTATACCCATTGCTTGTCATAAATAAATCGAACTTCTTGTACCACTATTTTGGTGCCTATTTGAGCCTATAAAGACACTTTAACTTTTATACTAAGCCCTCTTTCCTTTTGACTTTGATGTTGGTCACGTTAGTCAATGAACTTATTAAATTATTTATTGAGGGCCTTTGATTGAGTGACCATTCCTTCTATCATTGTATCACTGCCTTCAATGAAAGTACAAAATGGTGTAAACAACCTAGATTGGTTCCTAAGATAAAGGTAATAGGATCTTAGGTTAGAGTAAAGCTTTCTTTTTTTGTTACAGCAGACGGAAAAACAAAATATTAACGAGTAAATGCTACACCCTGCGCATCAGCGCGCAGATAGTGATGAAGACCAGGTGGGGGTGTACTCCAGACGCTCTCCGAATGTGGGTATCCCGAGCCTAGACGAGCTAAAAAATCCGCACATTGATTACCTTCGCGAAACACATGAACAATGTTGTAATGAGGAGTCCTTTCCAGGTAGGAGCGTATATCATGTATGAGATGAGCAAGAGGATGAAAGAATAAAATATCATCAGGGAGGGTGAGACGGTGCAATGCCTCCTTGGAGTCGGATTCGGTCATAAGGCCGGCCCAGGAGTAATTGTTGGCAAATGCGAGCCCATATCGTAGGCCGAGGAGCTCCGCAACCATGATGGTAGTAATACCGACCCCACAGGAGAAACCCGCTAGCCAAAGACCTGTGCTATCTCGAAGCAAGCCGTCAATCCCGGCTTGTCCGGAGGGACCCCGAACGCTCCCATCAACATTGAGTTTGAGCCACCCAGTCGGAGGAGGAATCCAGGTAATCAAGAGCGGGGGCAGAGGTGAAGGGAACCTGGAGTGGTCAATGACAAATGCTGTAAGAAAGTCGCTATAAAGGAGGTGTACTTGATTAAGTTGGGCTGCCAAGGTGGATTGGATACCTTCAATCACTAGTTTATTGCGGGTGCACCAAATGACCCAGCAAGTAATAAGAAAACGCCCCAGGCAGTGGACGGTCCCGTTAAGTAGGACACAATTGGCTTTAAGCCACGCAAAAGAGAGCTGCTCACTGAAAAAAGAATCCGGACGAAAGTGCGGGTCTGCTGCCCAAAGTTGCCTGGCATGAGGGCAATCTCGGAGAAGGTGGAGGACAGTTTCCCGGTGTGCACCACATCTTTCACACAAGGGGGAAGCACAAAGGCCTCGCTCGTACCGTACTTCGTTAGTGGGAAGTCGATTCCAAGTCGCTAGCTATAAGAATAACTTGTGTTTGTGCTCCGCCCGGAGTTTCCAGATCCAACGCCAGCCACTCGGACCGTCGAGAGAAGGAACCCTGGTAATAAAATCATACCCACCCCGGGAAGTGTAGAT
>JANZLD010127835.1:0-20336 GCA_026413575.1 Erythroxylum carthagenense
CAGTTTTCACAATACAAGTATGTCACAAAATGCGTGAACATGCAATTGCATGACTAAGCTCTCACTAAACACCCATATTTCCTATTTTTCCCTTCCCGCTGGTACCGGGATGTTACAATTAGCCCCCTAAACATTCCATGTGAGAATATTCATATGGTTGTCTCCCTTAGGGAGAGTTTCTTCTTTCTATTCGAACGTTGCCTTCTTACCATCTCAATCCTAGATTTGGATAAGTTAGGGTATGCTACTATATGTTACCATTGGGGCTATGAGTATTGGTTTCCACTTGTTCATCATCAACCTTCAATGGGGAGTCAAAATATGAAATTTCACCAACATGTGCACTGATTATATTATTGCTCATCTCACTATTCGTGGCTTGTTTATTCCCCTACAATGTAGCCTCCTTAAAATATATTGTATTTTCCTTTAGAGTAGGTTGCTTGACTGCCATCTTATTGTGTAGTTCTTCTCCCATCTACTTATTTATAGGTACTATGGTATCTTCTTCACCAATAGCCATTGTATCACCTTTTGAAGCTAACTCTTTATGTCCAACAATTGACAATTCATTATAGAGCTCTATTGTGTGAGTTTCATGAGGTGTTTGGGAGTGTCAAAGTGATGTGTTGCTGTTAAGTTTAGCAAATTTTTCTTTAGTATCTAATAAGAGCTCCTGGTAACCCTGTGTTTTAAAGGTCCTACTAGTAGGGATCCATTTCCGGTAATTACCAACTTGAGGTTGCCAACCATATGTTACATGTAATTGGTCCTCAATGGGTTCTAGATCTTCATTTAATTGAAGGAATAGAATGAATTCTAGTAAATCAATGAGGGAGGTCACAAGAACACAGAAACTAGTATAATTGACATATTTGATTTCAACAGTAGCTTAATCAAGTGCAACAGGTCCGCCAATAAAATTTGCTAGGTGACTTAACCTGCTCGTTGTCTAACATTCAAGTGGAACATCATATAAGCACAACTATAAGGAGATGTTATCAGTCTTCAAAATCGTCTAGCTTTAGATTAGTTCACCACACTTGTAGCAATAATGGCTTATTTTTCACATGCCATGAGCCAGATTAAAGAACAAGTTTAGCTCCCTCTGAATTAGAAAATTTGGATAGAAAAATGTCATCATTGTTCACCAAAACTTCCAATAAACCATCTTATTTCCAGGTGATAAATGCCTAATGTTTCATGACAGGGAATGCAATACGCTTGTCTATACCCTAATAAGTTTAGTTTTCCATCTTTCCACACTAACTTTTAAAATGTCCAGAGGAGGGGCTACAATCCTTTGTTCCATTACCTCTTTAGGTGGACAATAAGTGAGTTTTTATTTAGGGTTGGAGTCACCAGCGACCTGTGTCTATGTTCTGTAAGTTAGAGGGTTAACAAGAGTGGGGGTTGGGGAAGTGTTTGGACGTGTCAATGAGGGCTAATTCAAGATGTGTGATTCTAATAGGGGCTGAGATATGGAAGAGGGGCTGGAGAAGAAGGTGAAGCTGAGGAGCTAGGAAGTGGTGGGAAATTTTTTTTCTATTGGGTAATAAGCAAGTTTGGTCACCGACAGGAGAAAATCAAGGGGCAAGATGAGAAGTATAGCCAAATGATGGTGATAGTAGAGGGATTGTAATGGTCAGTGAGATCAAAGTCAATGAAAGGTAGGAAGAAATCTGTTATAAATAAAGAGTGATGAGCTAGAGTTTTATCAGTTGGTCACCTAGTTAGATAGAGCAGAATTAGAAGACAATGGCAAGGTAAGGGAGGGTTAAATTCCATGGTTTGCATGAGCATACAATGAAAGATGAATGACTGGGATGGAAGATGGCAGAGTAGTAGCCACAAGTTTGATTTTTATTATACTAAGAAATCAAGCATTTTATTAGGAATTGAGAGGTTTTGACGCACTTTTCCTATAAAAAAAAGGTTAAGTACATAATGGACATCAAAGAACTTATATGTTCCAAGTTTTCTAATTTTAGGTATTAAAAACCTAAAGATAAGGTCATTTCAGGTATCTCATTATGTTAATTACTATCAATAAATGTAATTCCTTAGGTAAGCCTTGAAATCTAGTAGATATAACTAAATAATATATTTATACCATTAGCAGTAAGATATAATAAGCTATCAATCAAACCTTAATCTATCTTTTCATCCATTTTCTTAGATTATTCTTGCTTATGAAGTGGTGATGCTTATGGGTAGGACTAATTATTTTGCTTCATTGATTTTGAACTTCTTTAATGACTCCCTGGTTATAACTATTCCCCCTTTCATTTACTTTATTTAAAGTACAAGGAAAAAGGTTCCCATCATCCTCATATAAAGATCCCTAGTTATAATTTAGCAAATTCATTATAAAAGATCTCATTAATAGTGCCGAATATATTTAAAAAAGAAGCATATATTCCTTTTTCTTAATGAATAATATGATTTCCCCTTAACTTAGTAGTGTGCTATCACTATACCAAAAAACAAAATATTGCTTATGAAAATTTATGTGGTGGTGTGCACAAGAGTTGATACCATAAAGAGCATCTAGCCTACATTTGTACTTTGTAAACAAAAACATGAGGGGCTTTTAATTAAGATGAAAGAACAAAAAAATGCAATTTAAAATATTTTTAAAATAAAAATAGACTTCCGTCAAAGTACATATCCACTTTGGAATTCTTTCATTCAGTTATTAATAAAATTATAAACCAATTTACACTTTTGATATTCACTTTTGGAATTATTTTCCTATCCCTTAGTTAGTCGTAGTTAATTAGAAAGAATTCAATGTAATCAACTATAATTATTAAACAACCTAAGTCATACGATAAATATTTTACTTAGTAATAACTTTAAAAATTATATAGATTGATAAAAATACAATAACTTAAACACACAAATTTTTATTTAATTCAATCTACTATCAGAATCTAAAACTTTTGATAAAATATTTTAGTGAAATATAATTGCTTTATACTTTGGAGGGATTAAACAATTATATGTTGAATATCAAAACTACCTATGGGTTGTAACAAATAATAAACTAGTATGCATTCCTAAGAATTATATGTCACAAATTTGAAACAAAATCACAGAAGAAATTTTGATATAAAAGAATTAAATCAAACAATATAAATGCATTAGATCTTATAGTTTAATACATTTTCATATTTCAATTTTCTTTGACTAAGTGTAAGAATTTAGCCATACGTGGCTACAAATAAAAAAAGAGAATATAAGAGAAAGAGAGAGAGAGAGGTAACTCTGACAGGTCCCTATCCTGTAATGACTAAGTGATTTTCCTGGCACTCCACGGTGGGTCTCTAGTTGATATCCGAGTCGGCTGGAAAGTTCCTATGAAGCTAAGCTTATTGCTCTTGTTAATGAACAACTTCAACTCAACAATAAGAAATATAAATAGTGGATTTTATTTTCAATTTATTAAAAATTTCAATAGCAAAACAACTATATTTTGACATCCTAAAAATTTCATAGTTCCTGTAAAAGTTCAAAACACTTCTATTATCACATCAATTTCGCAAGTCCAAATTGTGGACTTCAAATCGACTTACATGCAATCTTAAATATTTACATCAATAAACTTTGAAATGCTAAAACAAAATCATGCATTCCATTTTAAAAAAATCTTTATACACATCCATTCTTTACATAAATGTACATTCCAAAACATGTTCAAGGATATGCAATAATTCTGAAAAGTATCTACAAGGAAAAATAAATGCCTACACAGCAGCACGTGATGAAGTTCACTACTCACGAGGTAGAGTCCTTATTACTAAAGCCCTTGAGTGTGTACCTGGGAAGTTTTATTTAAAAACAGAAAATAGAGTGTGAGCCAAATGAGCTCAATGAGTGTTATTGGTTTCCATTAAAAACATTTATACAAATATTAACCTCCATAAAAGAAAACAATTTCTTTTCTTTTCAACTAATAACCAATGTTCTTACTAAACACATACTTTTCTTTTGTAAGAACTATGAAAACATACAAATTTTTCTAAGGTCAATTTCCTCTTCTGTTGTAAAGTAAATAGTGAAGGCAATCTATACTTTTATGAACTTTTTTTTTTTGTAAAATATAGCCCATCACAAATTTTCTTTGCCATCTGGTACCTTTAGGTGTAAGGCCACAAAGTTGGTTCTGCATCGCTTACTTATACCTTGTTAACCTCTATATACTGATTGTTATGAAACTAATTTTGTATCGCTTACACATAACAATATGAGCATTATGCATAAATCAGTGGTTACAGAGCTAGTTCTGCATCACTTATCTATAAAAGTGCTAGCACATTATATACTCTACATGTGTAGATGGTGACTCACAGGACATGCTAATAGATACAACACCACATACGCTAGTGACAAATGCCCCCTACCCAAATACTGTCATGTACGTTAGAACGTAGTTTAATTGATATAATTAAATGTATAAAGACCTAACAGTATACACATAGGCTAAATCATAATTAAAACATGAGCGCGCCTCATTTTAATACCAATTAAAATTATATTCAAAATCCATTTCCAAGCCAATTTAAAGCATATGTAAATTTTAATTCAATGCCATTTCAAAGCAAGTGTACATCTCATTGGCTTCCAATTGCATCCAAATCTCAGTTTAATTCTAAATCAATGCATATGTAAATATCATTAAGATTGAATTTTAAATTTAAGTAGTAGCACTAATTTTCATAAACATACTTTTAATAGTAAGGTGAAAACCCTCTTTAAAAAATCAATTTAAAGGTACACTCATAGTTTGTCATTTATTGTTAACCACCCTCATATGTTCGATGCTTTTCCTTTATTAGTACCGAGTCTATGGTAATGAGAAAACTTTATTGTCTTACTCAGCTAAAAGAAAGACCCTTGAAGGGTTTATAAAACTTGCCAAGTACATAACTTACCAACTTGTTCTACAAATTTTATCATAAAGGGCTTAGCCAAAATCTTAGCATTTAATAAGATTAAAAATTTATTTTGTTTTCATTCAACCATTGAACAACATCCATAATTTATACATGTTTCTTCTTTCCATTTAAATAATGTACATAGTGTATATATGTTGTTTTCCTTACATTGAACCGTTAAATTATGTACAATATACATGCTACCATTAAACAATCATTGGGCCATATATAAGGTATATACATACTGCCAATTAATAACCATTGAAGAACATACATAAGATATGGATATACATGCTATTTTTCTCTCCATTTACCATGCTATTTTTCCCTTCATTTAGCCATGCTATCAACTCAAACATTCACGCAATTAGTGGGGAATTCACCTTCCCAGCTTAAGCACTCATATGACAAGCTAAAGAGGATGGACAAGAGTGATTTAGAATACTAAAATTAGGTGGTATGTGTTTTCCATCTTTTCCCTGCATGTAGCTGGCGTTTATGAAGATGCTATCCACGATTGGATGTTTAAGCACCATGCATAAATTATTTTATAAAGGAAATAACTTGGAATATCTATGCATGAAAGGAGCAGTTGCAATTATTCATTATCAATTCTGGTCCAAAGGAGAAGTAAAATGTTGGTGGAATGAAGGTGGAGTGACTCCTCCATCATCTTTGTATAAGTTACACGTTGAAGAGGGCTGTCCAAATAATCTAAACTTTAATTTATCCTAAATAATCTGAACTTTATCTGTTGTCACCTGCCTAAGTTTAGGACCTATCAGTTTCCTTTCACCTACCTCATCCCAACATATTGGAGTTCTACGGTTTCTTCCATAAAGCACCTCATAAGAGGCCATGCTAACACTAGCCTAATAACTGTTATTGTAGGCAAATTCTATCAGTGGTAGGCATGTGTCCCAATTACCCTTAAACTCTATGTCACAAAATCTAAGCATATCCTCAAGTGTCTGAATAGTTCTCTCTTATTGACCATCCACTTGAGGGTGAAAGGAAGTTTTAAACTTCAAGCGTGAACCTAAGGCTTTTTTTAAGCTAAGCCAAAATCTTGATGTAAACCTAGGGTTATGGTTTGCGACAATAGAAATTGGCGTACCATAGAGTCTCACTATCTTATCCACTTATAGCTGGGCTAACTTGTTTAAGGGATAATCATTCTTAATTGGAAGAAAATGTTAGGATTTTGTTAAGTTATCCACTATCACTAATATAACATCGTACCCCTTTTGGCTCGATGGAAGTACTACAACAAAATCTATAGTAATCTTCTCCCACTTCCATTTTGGGATAGGGAGGGGCTGCATTAATCCCACAGGCTTCTAATGCTTTTACTTACTGACAGATTCGACACTTAGAAACGAACTCTGTTTTTTCCTTTTTCATCCCTCTCCACCAATAGTGTTCTTTGAGAGTGTGGTACATTTTCATGCTACCTGAATGCATAGTGTAAGTTAAGAAGTGAGCTTCCTCTAAGATCTCTTTCTTTAATTCTTCTAAATCTGGTACAAATAATCGTTGCCCCCCATCACTGTACCATCTTCCTTGATGGTAAGATGCATTCTCTGCCAAGTATCAACTTTTTTCCCTCTCTAATATGATCTAACAAGATGGGATGACAAACTCAGCAACATTACATTAGCTTTTCTGGGATGGTACTCTATCGTATAATCACAATCTTTTATTAACTCCAACCACCGTCACTACCACATGTTTAGTTCCTTCTGAGTAAAAAAATGTTGCAAACTCTTGTGATCAATGAGAATCCTACAAGGAACACCATATAAGTAATGCCTTCATATTTTCAATGCAAAAACTATTGCAGCCAATTTTAAATCATGGGTTGGGTAATTCTGTTCATGCATCTTCAATTGCCTAAACGCATAATGGTGGGAGGTCTCTAATTAGTAATAACTATAATCTTTTTAGGTTCCATACTATGTCCCTTAGCTAAAATGACATGACCTAAAAAAGTAACCTTATCAAGCCAAAACTGTCACCTACTGAACTTAGTGTATAACTGGTACTCTCATAGGGTTTGTAGTACAATCCAAAGGTGTTCTATATGGTCCTCCTAACTTCTTGAGTACAACAATATGTCATCAATAAACATAATAAGAAACTTATATAGATATTCTTGAAACACCTTATTCATCAAATCTGTAAAAGAAGCTGGTGCAATCTTTAATCAAAAGGGTATAACTATGAATTCATAATGCGTGTACCTCGTCCTAAAGGCAATTTTTAGAACATCTTCACTGCAGACTTTCAACTGATGATAACCTAAGCTTAGATCGACCTTTCAATATACCTTGGATCCCTGTAGCTAATCGAACAAGTCATCAATACTCTGGAGTAGATATCGGTTGTGAACTTTCACTTTGCTTAGTTGTCTATAGTCGATACACAACCTTAAACTCCCATCCTTCTTTTTCACGAATAAGACTAAAGCCCCCCATGGAGAAGTGGTGGGACTCATAAAACTCTTATCTATCAACTCCTCAATTTTCAATTTCAATTCCTTTTAACTTTGTTGGAGTCATTATGTACGGAGTAATTGAAATCAATTAGGTTTCTGGTGGTATATCCATCTCAAACTCTATTACCCTATTTAGAAATAATCCTGGAAGATCCTCTGGAAACATGTCAAGAAACTCTCTAACCACCGAATATCTCCTAGTTAAACCTCATTATTATTCTATTCAATCATATAAGCCAGATATCCCTGGAATGCTTTATGGATCATTCTAATGGCTTCCATGACTATCACGATACTAGTGGAAAAAACTTACCGTAACCCACAAAATATCACCTCTGGTTCCCCTATTCAACTCAGTATAACCTCCTTTTTAAAACAATCCAGTATGGCTCGACGTGTGGATAACCAATCCATTCTGAGAATAACATCAAAATCCTAGATATCTAATATGATAAGTTTGCTGGGAATTCCTTACTCCAATCAGTATTTTACTATCTATGAACACTCTTTTGGAAAAGAGAAAGTTCCCAATTGGAATGGAAACTACTACCCTAACGACTAATAGCTGAGGCAATACTCAATTTTGCAAAACAAATCTATAAACATATAAAAATATGTAGCACTAGGATCTACTAAAACATATGCATCATGATCAAAAATAGTAATCATATTGGTGACTACCTATGGTGTGGCATCAACCTCCTACTGAGTGACTGCAAAAACTCGGGCTTGTGCGCGAGGTCTACCTTCCTGTCTTACAAGGATGCTCCCCTACCCCTAGAAGCTCTTCCAAATCTAGTGAAACTTGATCCTCTAGTCTAAGAACCCCGACCACCCTATTTGTAACCCTCTTTAGCTTATAAAGGTACTAAAGATCCAACCATCGATCTTTTTGTGGTAACTAGTTATGGACAATATCTTATGAAATGATCCTCTTGACCACAATGAAGCAACCCATCATATTCATCCAACACTCACCTAATGTCTTTTTTCACAAGTAACACACTCTAGAACTAGGTCCTACTATCTCGAGAGTCACTAGGCCTAGTGAGTGACCTAAAGGATCCCAACTAGACGATCCGCCTCTACTAATCCTCCAGCCACCACTCCACCTTGACTTATTATTCTTGATCAAACTTTGAGATGAACTAATTGGTGCATTGCACTTTTGTTCTAATCTTGAACTCTGAGTAATTGTTGTTGCATTTCTCTCCAATTTTATTATAACTTTAACTACTTCCCTGTAGTATACCTCTGAAGCCAATAGTAGGTGAATCCATACTCTAAAACTCAAGCTTGCAGCAAACCTCTTGAACTTCTACTCTTCACTACTAGCAATAAATGGAACACATCTGATAAGTTCTAAAAATCCCTTCTCATAATTCGTCAATAATGTTGAACCTTACTCTAGTTGAAAGAATTCTTCTACTTTTGCATCCCCATAACCCTGTGGGTAGAATCTGTCTATGAACTGATCATAGTTTTTCAATGTGTGTAAGTTCTAATTAATAACCTCGATAATCTGCAAGCATACAAGTCATTTGCGTAGTACCTAAAATGTCAATTCCACGAGGAGGGATAATTTAATCCTAAAATCCAAGGCCAAAACAATTCACAGTAATTCAAAAAGTAACAAAACTAAGGTAAGAATTTAATTCAATCATGTAACTCAATTCTAATAATCAATTACGAAAATATTAACAAAGTAGCAGTTGCAACGCACACTCAAGAATTAACCTAAAGGAACTATCAATTGAGAGAAAGTGGAAATTTTATCTATGTTTAATGTTAACCTAATTGATTATGAAGTATTGGATTATTGGTCCTAGACGATCCCAGGGTTGATTACTCTCTCTCGAGTTATAATCGTTAACCCCAAATTACAAACCCTAATCAGATTATGGAAAATTGCAATATCTCAATTAACAATCTATCTAAAACCTTAATCAGATTTGAAGTTGTCCAATAACCTATCAAGAACCTATATGAGATCTCTCTTCACACAATTACCGATTTGATTAATTTCTAATTCTAATCAAATCACCGAACTCTCGTTAGCCCATTTTAATAATTTTTCATGCGATTCATCCTCTCAGTCTATTACTGAATTATGGAATAATAGAAATCAATCATAATAAATACAATAAGCATAAAACAATTAGAATTTATTAAATCAAAGATAAAAAACCTGAAGGTGAGTATATAATAATAAAAATGGAAATAACATTAAATACAATTCTAAACAGAGATGAGACGTAGCGATGTTAGGAAACTCCAAATCTGGGAAGTACATTGATGTTAGCTTCTTCTCCACTTCTCTCTTCCTTCTTCTTTTTCTCCAGAGTTTCTCTCCAAAGTGGCTAATGCAAAAGCTCCCTTCACCTTCTTTGTCTTATTCTTTATACCTTTTATGTTTTGGGCAACTTGAAAGGTTTAAAAACTCCCTTAAAATATGATGTTTTTAAGTGTCTAGGCATCTACCCGATGCAGCCACAATCGTGGGCCACATCTGAGGCTTCTGTGATGATCATGTCCTATTATGGCATCACCATGGGCTGTTGTTTCAACCCGAATGTTTCCGAAACTTCTCCGTTCTTAGATGTTGACCTTAAAATAATAGCAAACACATCAAGGTATCTTAAAAACATAATATTTATGCTCAAATACTTGTACTAACTAATAAAACACTTAAAACACAAATAATTAATAAACTAACACAATCCTAACCTAAACACATACCAAATGATTGAACTAATAGCTAAACACATATCAAACTATGCCCTAAAACATGATGCATTTTACATTTATTAGCATCCACACATATAAACATTTGCTTGTCCTTAAGTAAACAAAAACAATCAAACAAATCAAGAAAACAAAAAAAACGCATATGCAATAATGAGACAATGGCTTCAACTTAGTGAAACAAATTAAACTTTCAAGTCGTTTTAACTTATTAACAAGTGTAATCTACATCTAAAAACCTTGGACTAAGTATACAAACTAATCAAAATTTTAATGTTAAGTATATTCGCCTTTATCACTTGCACGCACACATTGATAATAGTTCAATCAAAACAAAAGTGTAGCTATTCCTCAGTAGCTTTTCATGAAAAAATAAGCAACTAACAAGTTTGGTATGTTTTTATTTGAAAACACTTTTTTTTGTTGACTTTTCTTTAAGGACCTAAACCTAGACTTTTTATGAGAGGGCAAACATTTGTGATGAATGTCAATATGGTTACTTAACTAAGTCATATTGTTATTAAGCTGCTTGGATGGAATGTCATTATAGTCTTTTCAAGCGAAGGAACACATTTGTGATGTGTGTCAATCCAGTTACTTAGCTACATCACATTCTCAAGTAGCTACTAACTCTATCCATAACTTGAACACTAGTAGAATAGTTATTTTAGTTAAAGTTTATACAACTCTTTTTTTAACACATAATTTTTCCTACCTTATAGGTTTAGCTAATCATTCTTATGAAAATGTATTAATAATGCCACTTATTTGATTGGTGTAAAATTATCAATGAGTATGGAAAATTCTTAGGGTGAATGGACTAACATCGTATCCTAATTAACCAACATATTTAACCCTAATTAACTTAGGTCATTAATTTCACAAAATAATAAATCTTCATAACCTAAAAGGTTATGTTTAAGGCTAAATCTATCCTGCTAAGTCCTAGCCATTAATGCATTCCCATAATTCATATCATGCAATTTAAACAAACTATCATACAATATACAAAATTCACACTCAAGGTAAAACATATAACCCTCCCAACACTTGAACAAAACATTGTCCTCAATGTGAGAAGAGTACATAAACACACCAGGGGGAATAAAACACAATATAGGAAAAAAAACATAAGAAGAAAATACTTAAAAAATGAAAATAAAATGGTTAGAACATGAAATCGTCATGGTGAATGAGGTAGTGATGGTGTTAGAGATGGAGACCAAATGTGCTTGATGTTGAGTTGGCTTTCCTATCTTATAATTGATCAGAGAGAGCAAGAGAGTTAGTAATCCCAGATCATTTTAAATTATTAAATTTTTATTTATGAAATTTGAAACAAATCTAACTACGTAACAATTTAAACCTAACTACCAAACGTGTTAATTTAGGGTCATTAGCTTGACCTTGCATCCTTGGAAGCTCATCCCAGATCAATTATGAGTGACTTGCTTCCACCTTTCTCATTCAACATCAATTTTATAGCCTATAAGTAAGCTACTAATTGCAAAATGGTTAGAAGGATAATATTAATAAAGTTGAGAAAACCAATTAATTTCAATAATGTCCTTTTCACTAACAAACTGCTAATAAAATATGAAATAACAAAACTACTTGAATGTTGGGTTCGTGTTTTGTGTGCACACTATAAGATATAAATCTAATAAAGGATTAAGTAAATGCAATATTTAATAGTTACAATACAAAATAAAAAAGAAAAAAGTTAACACAATAATTTCATCAAAAATGATTGTAAAAATCCAAAAAAGTTTCATATATATTATAATATAGTATCTTAATTTTTTTTATTGGTTATGGTGTTTTCTTCAAGTTTTTATGCACATGCACTACTATAGACTTGTTAATACAACAAATCTTTACTATAAGGTAGGGACATTTTTTATGTATAGATTGTTAAAATAAAAAAATAGCAACACATTTAAAACATATATTGGATAAATAAAGCAATTGGAAATCTATAATTCACACTACATATGCAAATACTCTATCATAACTTTATTCAATCCATCATCTTAGAAAAACATATAATATTATTATCATTCCATGTGAATATATATATAAATATGAGACATCAAAGATAATTATATCAGTCCAATGCTCAAATGCAATCCCCAATTCATATTTATCAACTTTATATTTTTATTCACTAAGTACATACCCAGCCTTATCTTTTTTCTTTTCCACAAAACCATCAATTGATTGAATTTAAATTTCGTACTAAAATTAAGTAATGACATTCAACTTTAGGATCATATTCATATGATGAGTTTTAACAAAAGAAAGGGTGTTAATTAAGAATTAAATGTGATGAATACATATATTAAGTTAGGTTAGGTATTTACACTAAATAGTTATATCAAAGATTCCATTATCCTTTCATACATTTTCATGTCAATTTAATATCAAAATGGTTTAAAGAAAGTTTAGATACACATCCACATAGAAAAAAAATAAAATATATATTGGCATAGATATCTCAATTTCAAAAGAGTTTAAAAGCTTACAGTCCAATTTATTTACAAAAAAATTTCACACTACCCTTTTTAAGTCAATATTCACAATTAATAAAAGTTCATCACTCGTGTTAATTCAACCATTGAATATATGTCACTATTCATACTCAATTGGTTTTAATCTCAAGGCATGCATAATAATTTAATCCAATTGGAAAAATTAAGTGAAAAGTTTCTAGTCAAACAATTCTATGTCCTATTCTTCTCCCATATTTGAACCATATATTATCCTTAGTGTGAAAATTAAAATTTCATGCAAACTTAAAAATAGATAAATTTAACTAAATAGAAGATAAATACTAGATTGAAGCTAATTGTTAGCCTAATTTTTCTTCTTAGTCATATTGCTTCTTATAAATTGGTCTTTTAATCCAATCTCCTAAACAATTCCTACTGAAGGACCTTTATAGTAAGGTTTAAGGAAATGACAATTCACTGTGAAAACCTTATTTTTATTCTTGATTTTAATTTCTATTATACTATGAGGAAAAACTTTAGTCAAAAGAAAAATGTGTAATCCAATGAGAATGCAATATTAGGACATAATCCATTATTGAATGAAAAAAATCTTTATGTTTAGCAATAAAATTCTTTCTCAAAATCATCTTTGTGAAAGAACCTTGGTTTTTTCTTTGTTAATGGTTTAACTTTTATTGTATCATTCATAAACTCCTTAGGATTTTGTTATTCAAAATTTCTTTTAGAACTACCTTTAACTATATTTGTGTTCCGCTATTTGATTATGCAATATGCCTAATGGTCTATCTCTATTAGAAGTTGACATTGTTTTCCAAACACTACTTTTTACAAGATATGTCAGTAGGTGTCTTGTAAGTAGTTTTATATGCCTAAATACAACATCTAATGTCAAACTCTAATCCTTACTATTAGAATCCATAATCTTCTCTAGTATTAATTTGACTTTTATATTTGATACATCAACTTGGCCATAGTTTGTGGATGAAAAGAAGTAAGGACCTTGTGTGTAATATGATATTTCTTAAGCAATGCCTGTAACAGCCCATATTAGGGGTTAGAAAATTAATGAATTCCAGTGCATCGTATCCTTTTCGTAATTGAGTATATTCACTTATATGTGCATATGAATTTTGACATATACAAATAATTGTACATGCATTCATGACATTTTTAGGTAAAATGGATTTATAAATGAGATTAAATTGTGAATTATGAATTATTGGTGGTAAAAATTTATTTAGAGACTTACTAATATTTTCGAATTTTTGGGAATTTTAGGAATTTGTCTAGAAATTTTGGGATATTAGGAAAAATAGGAAAACGACATAATGACATGTAATAGTTATAAGTGGGTGACAAATGGCTCACATGCAATGGAGCCATGTGTCAATAGATTAAGGAAACACGTAAGCATGTGGTTTTGAAAGGCAAAATCTTGTAGCTTTGATGTTCCTCAAGTTTGCTTTATTCTGTATTATACACAAAGAACCTATTCTTCACTATCAAAGCTAGGATTTGACTAAAGAAGCAAGTAAGTGTGTTATGGGTTTCTGGATAGTTTGTAAATGAAGCTGATGTTGTTTTAGTACTGGAAATGAATACATGCATGAAAAGTTTAGTAATGGAGTTTCGGTGTATGAATAAGCTGACTAAGGAATTGAATTTGTTACTAAATTAGAATAACAGCAACTGTCTCTGGAAGAGATAAACACATTTGAGTTTAATTTGTGTTGAGAAACTGAAAGTGCAGAAGTTAAAAACACAGTATTAAGAATGAAAATACATAGTAGTGGGAGAAAGTGAATGTTTAGTTTGGATTTATGATGTGTATATTGAATCATGATTTTGAGTTATTCAGGAGTAAGCTAAGTTATAATGGAGTAGATATATAGTGAAAATATGTTAGAAATGATTTAAATGAAGATTAAGAATTGATGAAGGTGGAAGAATGAAAGTGCAGAAAAGTTGAAAAATGAATCAAAGAAGAAAAAGAAAAACTAGCGGTGAAGAAGAAGGATGTCGTGATCGTGTTTCTGTATGATCACGACTTGGCTGAAGAGTTTGGTGAATTGCAATCGTGTTTTAGCATGATCACGACTTTGTAGGCCCACCGGAAGTGTCACAGTCGTGCATGTGCACGATCGCGACTTCTCTGTTTATCCGAAAGAGGTTATTTTTTGAACATACTTTGATCTTTTGTCATAACTTCATCACCCGACATACAAATGACTTGATTATTGAACCATTTGACTCAAACAATGTTGCTTTACATCTCCACCTAAAATCATAGCCATCTGAATTCAATTGAGAAAGATTGAATGATAAAATTGGGACTGGATCTAACTAGGTGTGCACGACTGTGAGTGAAGGATGCACGGCTGTGACTATTTTTTTATTTGAATGCACAGGTGTGAATGATGGTTGCATGGCCATGACTAAATTAATGTGGAGTGCATGGCTGTGCACAAATATTGCACAGCCGTGACTCAACTGTTCTTTATTGGGTTAGTGCACGATTTGCACCCGAGAGCTAGTGCACACTGAACATCTTTCCTTTTGTTGCCTATAACTTCTTCTGTAGATATCCAAATGACATGAGACTTGAACCAATACATTTTTTAACAAATTTTTATACCTCTCCATAAACATTTATAGCCTTATGAATTGATTTGTAAAAGATTTATTGAATGAAAGTGAGGGAATCTGTTGGAATAGTATGAACTAGGATGTTTTTACTAAACATACAGCAATATTTTACTTATATCTGGATCTGTAGATTTCTGAAAGTAGCGATTCTTGATTTGAATTAAACTAGAGTTATAAGGATACAAATTTTCTAAAGAGATTGAATTCAAATTAGTCATCTAAGAATTTTAGAATCTGATTGGACATTGAGATAAGAATTCTGTTGAAGCTTAAGTATAGTGTGAGATTTTTTTAGTCTAACTTTTAGTATATAGAACCAATAAAAACTTAAGACATAGGAGAACAATGTTCTGGAAGTAAGTGTTGTCAAATTACCTCAATTTCCTAATATGAATAATTGAGCAAAGTGGAACTAGAAGTTGGTTATTAGATTATTCTAGATTGATGAACTAAGTATGGTTTCACATGATTGATAATGTGACATGATTAAGGATAGAAAACCCGCAATCTTTCATGAACATGCATTATACATATTCAATATACATGAATGTGCATAATTGAATTCATTATTATGCATAATAGTGATAAGTGTTTGTATTAAATGTTTTAGAGGAACCCATACAGCGACTGATTCCAGATATTGTCACTCAAGGCAATAAGCAATAAGGGAGCTTTTGTAAGCAATTTAGATGGTCAATTTTGTAATTAGTTCAGTAAGTAATTTTTGATAGTTTCACTTTCACTACTTTGTTTGCTATTGATTTGGATCGTTGAATGATTTGCAAAGAAGTAAGAATGTGATATGCTTGAATTTATGGTATGAAACCACTGATTTATATGTGAATTGAATTTGAGAAATTTTTGTTTTTTAATCTGTTAAATCCTAGTTATAGGTAAATAAGCTTGCTTAGAAGGGTCTATAGTTAATTCTGTGTCGAGACTTCGATCTCTCCTAGACACTTTCTTGTAAAGACTTTGGTCTCTCCTGGACACTTCAGTGTCAAGATTTCGGTCTCTCCTATGTATGTCCCATTAACCCCTTCTGTAAATGGATTAATAGACATCTGATTTTTTATTCTAATTTATATTCAAATTTGATATGAACAAAGAAACTATGTTCCGATTCTGAAGGGTTTATACCCTCTTTTGGAAATTCAGATATATTATTTGCTCATTCTGTTCTGAAATACTTTATGTTGAATTGTTTGATAAGACAAGCTTTTAATGCATGTTTATGTTGTTACATGATTACTTGTCATTTTATGAATACTTAGTTATTACTCACTAAGCTATATGCTTAGCATAGTGGATTTTCCTCGTGTAGGTTCAAAGTGAGGATTATAAACCTTGGGATGAGTCAACTGTAATGGCCAATAGAGTCTGAATCTTGTTTTGATAGAAATGTATTTTGAGTTATTTTGACTTGGACTTAAATGTATGACTCTAAATTGTTACAAGATTTTATAATAATTAAGTTTCAGGCTGGTTTTGATTTTTAGGACAAATTTGTAAGTTCATGTGATATAATGTATATATGTTTTAAACAAGTTTGAGATGATATGTAATGTATGTTTGCTTCAATTTCTGAACATTCATGTAATGAATGTTTAGTATGTTTTGAAATGCTTATGCATCGATCTGTTGCTTGTGAGTTTGATGTGGCACTCACGTATCATCCAAAGGGTATTGGGGCACCAAACTTTTTGGTATCTAAGCATAGTTTAGGCAATTCTAATTTAACTAGCACTTAACTACTGCATCTATTTAAGTATGAAAGTTATATTGTGGCCTAATGCGGTGTCCCATGTTTGTCTGTAGAATTAACGATGTAAATATCATACGAAGCCATTGACGAGGTTGCTGAGAGCAATCATCCTGAGCAAACTCATCCGTCAATATCTGGACCCTCTAGCAATCGAGAAGAAGTTGAGGTGCCATCTCATCCTCCAGCTTAGGGAGAGGCTTTAGTGAAGCTATAACAGGATATGATGACACTATTGCATCGAATGACAACACCTAAGGCTCCGATTGATCAGCTGAGGAAGCATGGAGTTGAGGAATTTACTCAGATGTCCTTAGAGGAATCAGAGAGAGCTAAATTTTGGATTGAGAAGGTGAAGAGGGTATTAGATGAGATTAGCTGCCCATCATATCAAATGATCTACTGTGTTGTCTCTCTTCTTCAGGGAGCAACCTATGAATGATGGAAGTTCATTCTGAGGAGTCCTCAACTACCGATGCCTTTCACTTGGGATTTCTTTACTAAAAATTCAAAGCAAAATATATTACAGAGGCTTATAGAAATGATAAGTGGAGGCAATTTCTAAGTCTAAAGCAAAGAAACTTGTCAGTTGCTAATTATAATTGGGAATTCAATTAGCTCAGTAAGTATGCCCCTAAATTTGTGTTTACAGAGGAGTTCCGTTGTCATCAGTTTGAAGATAGTTTACATGACTCCATCAATGAGCATTTGGCTGCATTCACTTTGTTGCAGCAAGTGACTTACCATCAGTTGATATAATCTACAATGAAAATAGAGAGGCAGGAAATGGTCAAGAAAGAAAGAAGTCAACTGAGTAGCTTTGTTAGATGAGGTTAGTCCTTGGGTAAACAAAATCGAGAAGGTGCTTCCTCTGCACCAGAAGTTCCTCAGAGATCTGTGACTCGAGGAAAGAGACAAAATCACCCTTAATGATTGCTTGTGGTAGGGGTTTGTCTGGAGACCTAGGCTCTGGTGCCCCAGAGTGCCCTGATTATTCTACTCATCATTAGGGTGTTTACGGGAGGGCTACGGGTGCATGTTTTTGATGTGGCAGTACTAAGCATAAGATAGCCAGTTGCCCTTTCAAACAGGCTCAGATATCACAAGCCAATAGGAAGGTCTCTTATGTATCTGTTGGGACTAGAGGATAAGGTAAAGGTTGAGGAGGATATAATCAGAACAGACCTAACCCAATTCCCACTTAAAAACTGTGAATTGACTAGTTGTGACTTCTACTTCGGCTCGAGCTTATACACTGAATGCTCATGAGGACCAGGATGCACCAGACGTCATTACTGGTATTGTTTCTCTCTTTAATTCTGAAATGCATGCATTGATTGACCCTGGATCTACTCATTTATATATCTGTATTGGAGAAATGTTTGATAAGGAGATGCCTATAGATCAGTTAGAGTATGACATGCATGTAACTAGTCCTCTGGGTAGTAGTGTATTGGTTAATCAGGTGTATAGGAACTATCCTATTATGATCCAAGGAAATGATTATGTAGCAGATCTAACTAGATGACTATTTCATGAATTCGATTTGATTCTAGGTATGGATTGGTTGTCTAAGCATCAGGCAGTAGTTGATTGTGGTGCTAAAACGGTTATGCTTAGGAAGCCTGATCAACCTATAATAGTAGTGCAGTCCATCGGCACTAGTTCCTTAGCTAATGTGGTATCTGCTATGCAAGCCCAAAAGCTCCTCAGGAAGGGATGTGAATCTTATTTAGCTTTTGTGTTTGATTTCAAGAAGGAAGGTAGTAAACTGCTAGATATCCCTGTGGTAAATGAGTTTCTAGTTGTGTTTCCTAAGGAATTACCTACACTTCCTCCTAAACGACAAGTGGAAATGTTTATTGAAGTTATGCTTGGCACTTCTCCTAGATCCAGAGCACCGTACAAAATGGCTCCTACTGAATTGAAGGAGTTGAAGGTGTAGTTACAAGAACTTCTGGATAAAGGGTTTATTCAACCTATTGTATCACCGTGGGGAGCACCAGACTTATTTGTTAAGAAGAAGGATGGTACTGTTGGATCGAAAAAAACAAGCACTCCATATTTGGAGATCCAGTAGATTTCAAAACTTTTTAGAAATCTTATTTGTAGCAAAAGCAATATATCCAAATCATTATGTCAATCTATACATGATATGGTATAAAGATAACAATAGACATAAACAAAAAGAAGAGTATTACCGACTCCTTGGCTACAGCTTTAATTCCTTATTGCATTATGCTCTCCTTCTTCTTGTATCCAAAGTCTTTTTTTTTTGTCAATCTATCTTCTCCTTGTTGCATCCTCAACCAATTTGATTTACCTCTTGTTCTACGAGGACAACTTGGTTAACAAAATCCTTTGGTGGGAAAGGAGAAGAAACACTTTGGAGGAGTATTTTCTTAGAAGAAAGAAGGAAACAATGAGACACTTCTCATACTAAGTTTCGGCCATGCATAGGTGAGAGGAGAAAGTTGGTCAAAACAATACAAGAACCCTTTACTTACACTCCTAATTTCAGTTATGCATGATAAGAGAGAAGAGGGGAAGCATCCAATGCATCACACCTTCCTTTAATCAAACATAAAGAAGCCATTAAATGAGGCTCTTCTCATTTGTTTTAAGACGGCTATATGAAAAGTCCAATCACCTAATATTATCATGTTAATTTGAGTTTTTGATGATGTAAGAAGGAATATGGTCCATCCAATGTACATCTTTCTTCTTTAATCCAATCAATGCTAATAGGTTATATGCTAGCATTAAAAGATAACCATTAAACCATTTAATGGTAAGTTCATAACTCCATTTAATGATGATAAACCATAATAAAGATCTTCTTTATTTAGCATTTTAATATCAAATGTTCAGCTGCACATTCAAACCTAATAACCAAATTTGCTCCTTTATTTTTTTAAAAAAATTAAATATAATTAATCTAATCAATTACATTAAATCAAAGTCTAGCCCATTTCTAAATGAACATTTGGGCTTTTAATTAATCATTAATTAGTATAAGCCCAAGATTCAATTATGGACTTCTAAAACCTCCATTTATATTTCTTACTTAGCTTGATAACCTTTCTTGAAGCCGAGTGGTTAATCTTATTGGACTTTGATAATTCAAGTTCTAATAAGCCTAGAATTAATTTAATTTCATTAGAATTAATTCTAGCTTATTAACTAAATGTCATTCCACTAAAGACAATTATTTGAACTCTTGAATTATTAAA
>JANZLD010130273.1:0-20266 GCA_026413575.1 Erythroxylum carthagenense
CGCCACTCTCGCGGGGCACGGACTCGGATGTCACCAACGATATCGGGTTCGGGTCTTACGGGAGTGGGGTGTTACAATTCTTTTTCAGCTACCAAGCATATATTTGCTTGTTCTAACGCTTCTAAATCTGAATCAGATTTGGACGAATCCAAATCTTCCCATGTTGCCATCATACTCTTTTTGTTTTCTTTACTTTTCTTTTGTTTTCTTTTAAGCAATGGACACTCAGACTTGTAATGTCCTGGTTTGTTGCACTCGTAGAAGATGATAGAAGTTTTCTCATTCTTAACTTCATCTTCGCTATTCTTCTTAAAAGAAAATTCTTTATTTCCTATTGCTTTCTTTTTCTACATCCTCTTTATCTTTCTTAAATTGAAGGATAGTTCATCATCATCTTCACTTGAATCTTGATCAGATTCACTGGCTTCATCATTCTTAATTTCTTCAATCTTTAATGCTTTTGAAGATGTGCTTTTATTTTTCTAGTTCTTTTGATTCTTCTATCCAACCTTTAATGCGATAGATTTATCTCTTCTAGGATTATCTTCTACATTAAGCTCTACTTCATGTATCTTTAGTGAACTGAGCAATTCATCTAGCTTCAGCTTACTTAAGTCCTTGGCCTCTTGTATTGTTGTAACCTTGGGTCTCCATCTTTTAGGAAGACTTCTGAGAATCTTTCTAACATAATCTTGATTATTGTAGATTCTCCCAAGAGCTTTAAGTTCGTTAAAGATCGTTTGAAATCATCTAAACATCTGATCGATAGTCTCCTCATCTTTCATCTTGAATAGCTCATACTTATGAACAAGAATATTGATCTTGGACTTTTTCACTTGATTTATGCCTACGTGTGCAATTGCTAATGTGTCCCACATCTCCTTTGCAGATACGCATCCAAGAACCTTGTCATATTCACTTTTGCTTAGGGCACAACTTAGAAAGAACTTGGCCTTAAAGTTTAACTGAAATCGGGCTTTCTAATTGACTGGCCATTTGTCACGAGAGATGATATTGCCTTCATCATCTTTTGGTGTCTATAGACCATTCTCGATAATATCCCAAAGAGCAATATATGTGGATTCTATGAAGAGCTGCATCCTGTACTTCCAATAATGATAATCCTCACCATTGAGCGCAGGAGGTCTTGTGACCGAGGCACCTTCAACAATAAAAACATGTGATTCAGCACTAGATCATTGTCCTCACTTTGTGATAGTGTTTCTTGGAAACCTTGCTCCGATACCAACCGAAGCAAATCACTTGTTAATATAGAAATCCAGTAATATGTAAAATACACAAGAAGGGGGGTTGAATTGTGTAATCTTTTCGAAAATACTAATCTTTTGAGACTTCTTGAATTTCTTTACAAAAATTCAAATGATCATAAAAACTGTTTGCTAAAGTTGATAAGAAATGCAATCGCAAGTAATATTATCTACTCGTCTAACAACAAGAAAATTAAAAAATAAGGGTTAGAGAATAGATGCTGCTATTTTATACTGATTCACCCTAAACCTTAGGCTACATCCAGTCCTCAGAGTTTGTCTGAGATTTCACTATGCTTTTCAACTTTTACAAAGTATTTTTTTCTGTTGTATTAGCCTCTCCAAGCTCTAACCTTTCTTTCTCTCTCTAGGAAAAATATTTTTTAGCTTCAAATTACAGATGTATTCTCTCACTTCTTGTGCACTTTGAATACAGAATTTTGCTAAGTATTGTGTAATTAAAATTTTCTCTCTTGTAAAAACGTTATCTTAGTCTTCAACTCGAACTAGCATTTATAGCCTAAGTCTCCAATTGTCTTCTTAAGAAACTACTTTTTGAATCTTCTAGAAATGGATATTAGTTGAGTCCTTTAACTAACTCCAACTAACTAGATAACTAACGTTCCAAAATATCTTCCTTTTGTATTGTTTGGAATAATACTTCTGCTATTATTATGTTATGTCTATTATTTTGCTTTCGTCTATTATTTCATTTTGTCTTTGTCTCGTTTGATTGTTGTTTCACTTCGTCTATTGTAACGCTTCGTCTGTTATTTCACTTCCTCTGGTGTTGCGTTTCTTTTGATGTTGCACTTTATCTAGTGTGGTGCTTCATTTGGTGTTGCGCTTTGTATGTTGTAGATATATCGTCTGGCATTAATCGTGCACCTTCTGATTTGACTAAGTGTTACTTAAATTTTTCTGCATACTTAACAAACTCATCATAATAATTCAAACATTTCTAAGATTATTATTATTTGATTATTTAATAGAAGTGAAGTCCTCTTGAATTAACACAAATAACCTACATTGAGAACATAATAAGTTTACCATGCAATATTCTAAGAGGGGTTTCACACTAATAAGACCCGAAATAAAAATTTCAAAGGAGCAAGCACATAAGACCTAAGAGGAGGTCGAACACATACATAACATTCAATATGCTTCAGCAATTGGAAGTTTAATGTATTAACACTTTCCAGTAGACCAGATATCTGTTATGTAGTGGAACTGGTAAGTAGATTTCAATCCAATCAGGGAATGGAGCATTGGACTGTGGTGAAGTGCATACTGAAGTATCTTTGTAGGATGAAGAACTTAATGCTTGTTTACTCTGAAAGTAACCTTATTCCGACAGGATATATAGATTCCGATTTCTAATTAGATGTTGATTTAAGAAAATCAACTTCTGGTTCTATATTTGTTTTAGGAGGTGGAGCCATAGTCTGGAGGAGTATCAAACAATCTTGTGTTGCTTATTCGACTATGATTCCTAAATGATTTGGAGGTGGTTCCTGAGGTAGAAAAGGCCATTACACTTTATTTTGATAATACTGGTGCAGTGGCTAATTGTAGAGAACCTCGAAACCATAAAGCTGCCAAATATATTGAGAGAAATTATCATCTCATAAGGCAGATAATACAATATGGTAAGGTGAATGTGGTAAAGATTTCCATAGAGTAAAACCTTATTGATCCATTTCCAAACACGCTGTCTCAAAAGAGTTTTGAGGGTCACATAACAGGGATGTGAATGAGAGATATGTCAAACTTGCTTTAGGGAAAGTGGGAGATTGTTGGAGTTATGTAAATATAGTGCCCTAGAAAGCAAGTGTATTTACTTATAACTTAATTTTCTTCCAGTTACCTTTGTAATGAAAATATTTATTATTAATAAAACAAAAGAGTTTGGTTTTATTTGTATAAGCATTATATATCTAGTCATAAGGTACCGAGATTCTTTTGTAAGTAATATACATATATATAGAGATGTATAGGAAACAGTTTTATTATTATAATCTAAAATAATTGATTTACAGTTGAATAATTAAGTTAGTCGCTTGATTATGGTTTAAACTGTAGTGTTACGATTTATCTTCGAGTAAGTAAAAGAGTTTACTTCAATGGAATGATGAGTTTCATATTATGATAGTAGTTGACTATCAATAATGGCACTATTAAATAAATCTAGAATCAGGTATGTTTTAAAGAATAAAGTGGGCCATTACTTTAATCTTAAAACATACACCTTAAGCATTCATTTATTATGGACCACAATCTTGATGAGGGGTGAACATATATATGTTTCATTATAATTTTTTATATGATCATAATGGATTTTTGCAAAGTATTAATACAAGTCTACATGTTGGAATTATTAATTGAAATATGTATCAGGGAACATTCACTCAAATAAAGAGTTTATAATGATGTCATGACTTTTAGATGTTTTATAGATATTGGTGATTAAACTGGCGCTAGTAGCTTGATGGACTAGCTACCCATCAAGTCTTAACATCAAAATGAGATCTTGTGTATTAATCACCATATAGAGTAAAACGGGAGACCTAGAAGGAAAAGCCGACATAAGGGCAAAATGGTAATTTGACCCTTTATTGTACAGATGGCTATAATATGGTTCATATTAGAGTTTCCAATTTGAAATCTTATTTAAAACATGTGTTCTCATAATATTTAGTAGTTCAAGAGTTCAACTAATTGTCTTTAGTGGAATGACATTTAGTTAAAAAGTTGGAATTAATTTTAATGAGATTAAATTAATATCGAGCTTATTAGAGCTTGAATTTTATAAGTCCAATTAGATTCACCATTTGGCTTCTAGGAAGGTTATCAGACAAAGTAAGAAATACAAATAGATGTTTTAAAAGCCTATGATTGAATGTTAGGCTTTAATTAATTGCTAATTAGAAGCCCATATGAACATTTAGAAATGGGCTAGACTTTGGTTTAATATGATTAATTAGATTAATTAAATTAAAACAAAGTTATTTAAGATAAAAGGAGGTTGATTTTCAGTTTTAATGAGATAATTATGTGGCTGCACATTTAACATTAGTTTGCTATATTTAAGATGGTTTTTAACATGCTTTATCATCATTAAATGGGGTAATGATCTTATCATTAAATGGCTTAATGGTTGTCTTTTATTGATAGCATGTAACCATTTAGCATTCATTGGATTAAAGAAGAAAAAGGTGCATTTGATGGACCATATTCCTTTTTTCATCACACAAAACTAAAAATGAGATGTATTATTTAGGTTTTTGGTCTTTTCATATAGCCATCTTAAAACAAATGAGAAGAGTCTCATTTATTGACTTCTTTATGATTGATTAAGGAACGATGTGATGCATTAGATGCACTTCACTTCTTTCTTTAAGGCTTAACTGAAATTGAGAGAAGAAAGACAAGGTGTTGTTAAATCAATTTTCGTCGGTAACATTATCGAGAAAAATTGCGTTTACGATGGACAAAATATCCATCAGTAATGGTGGAGGAAAATTATCCTAGAAAATTTTCCAATGTAATATAGCGACAAAATGGTGACATTTTCTAGTAAAATAGACAGGAATGTTTGGTGGCATAAACAAGCATCAAAGTGTATCGACAGAAATATATTACGTCAGTAATAAACCAATGAAATCATTAATCCATCAATAAAATTGAATGTTAAACTTCATCATTTTCTTCGACTTCAACATTTTTAATAAAACAAAAACAACATCGTTTAGTTTAACACCAAATGATGTCCTTTTTGTTTAATCTAAAAGCTACTGAAGCCACCCACCCTCCTCTATTGTCATTTGCTTTTTTCATTTTCTCCTCCCTTCATCGTCCTCATCTCTATCACTATTCTCATCTCAGTTTAAGGTGGGTTTTGTTCTCCCTTATTTTTTCTACTTCTTTTTTTTGTATGGATGAGTTTTATACCCATTTTATGAAATGTTGTTCATGCATATTTTATGTTATACCAGTAAACTATACTTGTCTGCATTTTATCATTATTGTGTGATGAATGACAATATATGGTGTAATGAATAACAGTATATGAAGAATATATGATGTTTTAATTGTTAATTTTAGGTGGTAAGAGTCACATTCCCTTTAGCCATCTTGTTTTAGATATTCTAACTACTAAATCTTTCAAAATTTTGAGATTTTTCTATCACTAATGTGTACATTCTGATTAGGGAAATAGGAGTTCATTCTTTATTATAAACTGAAACATTTATCAATCATCTATCATATTGCTTATGCTTTGTTACTTGCTATATGTTGTCTTCAAAATCTATTTTCGTTTGATTTTTGTTCACTCTACTTATTCTTTTAGATTATATTGGTCAAATCTTTTAACTATTAGTTTTGCTTCATATTTCTTGTTTAGGCATGCTTTCAAATCTAAATTTTCCTTTAATATTTAGTCATTTGTTTTAGCTAGCATAGAAATGTGATATAAAGATGGCTAGTTCATTGTCATCATTTGCACTTACATTGTAGGTGTTAGGAATTTGTTTTACACCGTATGAAAATGATTTTATAATAATTGGATTTCATAAAGGCCGAAGTCTTTTCATGTATATTTTATTTGCATAATTGAATTTTAAAGCTTGAACAAATTTTAGATTTCGATTAAAAAGTGGGGAATGCTTTAAGGTTTAGTGATTTTATTTTTGGTGCTTTTAATGAATTTGTATTTTGAATTTGGTTGAATATTTAACTTGGATAATTTGAAATTAAATATAGGCTTGAAAATGAATTTCACTAGATGAATTAGGCTTTTATTTGATTCATTTATCATTACTTATTAAGGCTATTTCATTTTATATAATTATGATCTCTCACTTCTTTTCAGTTCCCTATTTTGGCAATGCATTAAAATTTCACATATTAAACATAAAAGGAAGAAAACATGTATCACATATAAACCTAGAAATACAAAATTTGAATCCATTTGTTTACACTCAATAGAATTTCTTAAGAATCCATCAATACTAGGAAAAATATCGTGTTGACTTTAAGAAAATCCTCACTTAAATCTAAGACTTACATTTAGTCTCTAACCTAGAAAAAACACCTTCTTTGAAGATGTACCATTTCATTTGCTTATCTAAAAGTTTATAGTTACTATTATTCTTCCCTCTAAAATTTACTTTGTTATTTTAAATTCATGTTGGAAAATTTTAAGGTGATGGAAGCTTCCTAATATTAAGAACATCTGTTTTCTTTGGCAAGTAAGATTGTTGGCTTTTGCTATTTCTATTAGTCATAATTATTTCCTTTTTAGATTATAATGCATAATTAGTTTACTAGTATTTATGTCTTTGTTAATATTTAATATTTTTAAATTTTGTGAATTTTTTGAATGATTCAAGGTTCAATACACTTTATTCCTTTGTGTTTCCTCATATAGATCTTTTAAGTTTTATTTTTATTTATCTTTAGTGCATCATGTTATCAAGTATTTAGTTTTTGATACTTGATTTTTATGCGTCATCCACTATTTCCTTATTTTTAGTCTTTCATAATGATAAAAAAATGTAAAGCTTTAGAGATTAATATTGTAAGTTTTTATATTATTTATGTCCAGGTTTTTATTCACTATTCTTTAGGTAATTTTTATATTGTTATTATATTTTATATTAGGTTTTACTCGTATGCATATTTTCATTATGATATTTATGTTAAATTTGATCATATTTGGTTTTTGTATGGCATATTACAAATTTTTTAGGTTTGGTATTAGGACTTATAATAAGATTCAGAAAACTAGACAATTTTTTTAAACTTAATTTACTATTTTAGTCTGGCTCTTAGATCTTTAGAATTTTAATAAAGCATATTAAAATATTTTTCTTTAATTAGGTTTCTACGATAAGGGTGGGTCAGGCCTGATATTACTCTCTTACTGTCTTTAAAACTTAACGCAAATCAAGTTCAGATTAAGGAGGTTTAATTAAACTTTAAGTCATTTTTAATATTTTTAGAATCTATAACTATTAGTTTTGATTTCTATTCTTTGATTTTAGATTAAGATTTTAAGATTAATGCTTTTCAAATCAAAACTTATATGTGGGTTTTAGTTTAGCTAAACCTAGTTCCATTATGATTATTTAAAGTCTTCATTTAAATGCTTATATATGAACGTCGATTTGAATATTGTATGTTATAAATGACACATATGTTCATTGAAATCCCTACTGTACACCAAAATGTCATCAAAATACAAAACAACAAACTTCTAGCAAATGCATGTGGTATTATTTATAAAGAGTGATGATATTTTTTGTACGTAATCATAGTATTTTTGTATATAATCATAAGAGTTTCAAAAGTTAATGCTTATAATGAAATTTGGTGTTATATGCAGCAAATATAAATATAAAACTATTAAACAATTGTATTTTATTAAATACAAAATTTGCTTTTTCGCATGCCCTATTTTGTATTGAAGAGCATCACTCATCCTTCTTCTTTGAAGTCTGTGGTTGTCTGTCTATCAAGGTAAGTCGTCAAACTAATGTCTACCATATGAGTTTCTTTAATAATACGAGTATTTGTGTTTACGTTTTGTGTGAATGCAAACAAGGTCTTAATTTTGTGTTGTTGTTTATAATATTCTTATAATCATTGATGAGTTTTTATGTTCTTCTTTAATAGTCTAAGTATTTATGTTTAGGTTTTTTTTAAATCATTAATGATTAGACGTATAAATTATATAAGTATTTACTGTATATGTAATGAGTTTGAGATCTTATGGATGATCCAATCTGAGGACATTATAGAGGATGGAAATGAGGCTTATAGGTGAAAACTTCACCAGCATAGGAGTCACAATGAGAACTTGCTTTCTTGATTCATATGGTATAACAATGCCACGTACCATAGTGCTTGTTTAAAATCAAACTTTGGGAATGAACTTATAGGTGATTAATTCAAACATGAATACTTGAACTTCATTGTGGTTAATTCAAACATGAATACTTGAACTTCATTTTGATTAATTCAAACTTAGTATTAACATAAGAAATTCATAGGTTTAATGAACATGTCAATTCTTTGTAGGATAAATCCCTAGGATATTATATAAGTTGGAAACTCGTGTTACAACTCCCATAAGGCTTAACAGTTTTGTAAAAATGAGTAATGTTGATAGATCTTGAATGTATAGATGATTAACACCTGATGGTTTCATTAATCTTGAGTTTATTGAGGGAGTTGAAGCTTTTGTTCACTGTGCATGTTCTCAACCTATATATATGGATGGCCTAAAGATCATAGGTCTATATAAAAAATGAAAACATGTTTGTTTTTTTCCTATTGATTAAGTGAATCTCCATTTATTAAGAAAAGGATTGTTCCAAATTATTTTGAGTAGACATGATATAGGGAGCCATTAATTTGTAGCACCTCAAGGGGTAGTGAAGTAAACTTGTCAATAAATGTGGTTGAGTTTAAAGGGGGCACTGGATTTAGAACAAGTAATGTGGGTGCAACTAAAAATCCTTACATCCAAATGATTTATGATTCAACCAATTATATCTTTCAAGAAAATATAGAAAATCTTGAAGAAGAACCAAACCCATCTACAAAATAGTTTTTTGACTTACTACAATCAACTAACCAAGAATTATGGCAAAATTGTAACTCAGTTATCCTCAATTGCTCGAATATTAAACATAAAGTCTGAAGGGCATATTTCTAATCGAAGTTTTGATAAAATTCTTACTTGGTATGATTAGGGGTCTTGGCTTGTTAGTTAAAAAAATTGATCGTTGCAAATTGGGGTGTATGTTGTTTTAAGGAGATGATGTGGAATTATAAAATTTCAAATTTTATGGTCAATCTAGGTTCAAACCTAGAAAACATACTATGAAATTGTTGCAAATTGGGGTGTATGTTGTTTTAAGGAGATGAACCTAGAAAACATACTATGAAATTGTTGCAAATTGGGGTGTACTTTATTTCTCGCTTACTTCAAGACTTCAAAGACTACATGCCTCTGATGTTACTGCATCTCACATAAGATGGCATAATGAATATAAATAGGAAGATGAAATAATGAGTCATCCATCGAATGCACTCGCTTAGAAATATTTCAATAATACCCAGTACGAGTTTGTAGTTAAAAGTCAAAATGTTAGGTTGGAATTGTTGACATTTGGATTCCAACCTTTTGGTCAATTTTACCAACAATATTCATCATGACCAATCATAATTACCCTTTATAATTTGCCTCCATAGATATTAGACCCCGTTTTTGAAGTCCAACTCTTGCAGAATATCACAAAACTTGAGCTATTTCCAATTAAAAACACCTAAACTATTATCGATTCATCTTCATGCTTCAATACCATAACATGTGGGCCTTGTTTCTAGAGTCCTACTCTTAATTCATGAAACCATAAATATTGGTACTTGGGTCCAAAACTTCGTCGCGACAAACTTCATGTTTTGCCACGGCAAACAAACAAACACTTCTGTGGAAACCTTTAAGGAAAAGTTCGTCGCAGTGAACTCTTGACTTCACCATGGCGAAAGTCCAAAAATTTTCCCTCTTGCTCCTCTTGGGATAAATACGTCGTGACGATAATGCAAAATAGACCATAGTAACACCTTTCAGAAAAATTACGTCACGGTGAGAAAGTTAACTTTCTCTATGACGAACCTACCATGTTATTTTCACCACGGCGACCGTTGTGGTTTTTACATCACTCTTTCCTTACTTTCAATTTACCTTGTCCCGAATTCACATCCTTTAATGCAACACCGTTTCATAACCATTCAACTACTAACATTGTTTCATCATACTCTCTAATCTCTACTCATTCAATTCATTTCTTATAACTAATTCTTATTCGTCACAATTTCCTATCGTTCCTTTTTCCACAACACATCTCACTTACATATATAACAATAACTCGTATTCAAAATTTATCATCTCAAATCGATAACCTTTTCAAGTATACTTAATTTTAACACAACATCTTCCATACAAAATTCACAATTCAATAACCTCAAAACTAAGAGTTTTACAAAGCTTTAATAGCATTTCAAGCCACAATACATCAATGTCTCAAATCTCCATATACAAAAGTTACATGAACTAATAATCCTTGAAATGCAACTAAACCGTCATGGTTACAAAATCTAGCTTAAAATTAAAAAATATGCATAATCAAAGTAAGGTCTTGACTTTCTTTTACTCCATCTTTTATTCATCATCTAGACATGGGGAGGAGAATGGGAGTGAGCTTAAAGCTTGTGGGTAATAGTTTATATTGGAAAAATAGGAAAAAATCATTCTCAAAAATCATTGTCGTTGTACATTTTCAAAACCATAGTAATTTCGCAATAAAAATCCTTAAACATTTGCTTCTTAAAATTTTCAGTTTATCGAAAAATTCATGAGAAATTATAAATCATGTATGCATCAAACTTGTCAACAGATCAAATGCATATAAGCACATCAGAATGGTTTGGGTGGATCCAAATCAGAACGTACTGCACATTTCCCATAAGGGTCTTATGTAGCTGTGAACAAAACATACTAGCGCAATCCCACGTAATGGTCTTGTGTAGTCGTGAACTTATAGGAGTCTATGAAGGAGCTCCATGCCACTGGTGGGCAGGCGGGAGAAGCCTTAAACTTGGGTCAATATGCACGTGACATTTCTTGAGGGATCACCACAAACCCATATAACACATATATCATGACTTGTAAACTCGTGTTGCCAAAAATGGCACTTCTTGAAAAATTGAGTTTCATGAGCATACAATGTTTCATATGCACTTTCAAAACTTGATTTCATAAACTTGCTATCCTTTTCAGAAATCACTTGAAAAATCTCTTTATAAACTATTACACATGTAGCAAGTATATAGCAGATTTCACAAATCATGCAAAAGCAAAAGATGCAACGCCTATGATGCAATTGAAATCAGTAAACTTCTTTGCTTTAAAGAAAAACAGTAGTTGCTTATTTACTCTATTATAAACATGTAACCACCTTGATTTCCTTGCTTAAAAACTTGTTCAAAGGTGCCTCATACTTTGCTCCTCTTGCCTTCCTTGATTTCCTTTAACAATAGCTAAAATTTCATTCAATAGGAATTTCAGTTTATGATCAAGTAAATGAAGAAATTTCATAATACTTTCTTCTAGAATAAGTTACCCATTGTCTTAAGTTTCTAATGACTCTAAAATCACTCAATTTGGTTCAGTTCTCTAAAATTTATACCAAAAACATTTTCAGGCTGGTTTTATATTAAAACATCATTCCTTACTCAAATTCCATCCAAAATTTGAAATCCTGAAAAACTGAATTTGAACTACATTGCTGGACACAATTTGTATCCCTATGTCTCTAGTTTATACCAATTAAAAAATCACTGCATCTAGATAACTACACAAAAAGTTATGCCCAAAATACTAAAGCATGTTCTATGCTAGAAAATTTGTGTTGGAAAGTTCGCCGTGGCGAACTTTTACAGAAACATATTTCGGGAACCATTTTTGCTACATTTTCCAACTTTTTACTTCCCACATTTTACATATAACCCATCTAAACACTAAACCATCACTTCTACTTCATTTTCAAATATCACTTCTACTTCATTTTCAACTTCATTTTAACCTAATCTCATTAACAAAAAACATCAAATCTATCTTTGATCTTTAACCCTAAAAGAGAACACTTGCCTATGGCATTCACTAACAACTTCCCACACATATTATGCTATATTTGAGTTTCATCTAACCAAACAAGATGGAATAATGCTCATACTTACTTGTTGATGCTTTAAATTCTTCAAAATCTTCAAAAATCTCCACACCCTAGCTTTCCTTTTCTTTTTCTCTTATTCCCACGACACTCACTTCTTCTCTCCCTTATTCACAATTCTTCTTCTTCTAATTTCTACTCTTAATAATCGTAAAAATGTCCATCTTGCCCATCTAATATAAGCCTTATGTTTTAAAATTCTTTAGTAAATGCCAAAATTGCCCTTCATACATTCTTATAACATTAATACTTCAATTCGATTAACCTATGTCATAAAATCTTACCAATATATTGACATAATAATAACTCCACAAAATAATCCATCAACCTCATAATTTATTCAAATCATACTTGATCCTCAAGAAAAAAAAAATTAGGGGGCCAACATTTCTCCCCCTCTTAAAAGAATTTCGTCCTCGAATTTCTTATCTAACTGATCGAGAAGGTAGGATGCTCCTCCGTTTCCTATTTAGCTTCATCACTCAGATAATTTCTTCTAATTGATCATAGTCAATAGACTTACCAAGTCTTTCTATCCCTTATTTGGTCATTCACTTTCTTAACTAGTTCCTCTTTATTCTTCTCAAATTACTTACAAATTTCAATTCTTGTGCTAACATTTCATCTATGTCAGATTATTTCAATATTTCTTAACATACTTACAATAACACTTCTTTGTTGGTAACACTGACTCATAAGTCAATGGTCCAAATCTTAGTAACTTCATATGGACTAATACAATTCAAGCTTAGTTGATTCTTTATCCTAACCTGAGCACATTTGGTACTCACTGTAAGCATGTATTAGGAAGGTGATACTCTCGTAAACATTTTATCTTTTGCTTCATGTTTCACATCTCTTAGTATCAATACATTTACCTCTTATGTCTATCTTGTTGTAATTCATACCTTTGGCATGGATATACCAAATTCATTCATCTTTCCTAAAACACTTAATTTCTAATACTGATCGATTTTACTTATCAACAAAATCATCACAAAACAAAAGCGAACAACTCTTTCTATCATCTAACTCTTCATACAGTATTCCAATGAAATCACTATAATAATGATAATGATGCTTAAAGTCAATCAAAGCTGTAAATTGATCTTATATTCCTATGAACTCCTAAAAATATAAGCCTTCAGCATATCTCTGACAGTTAAGACCATTGACAATTTTAAACATTCAGTCACTTGATTCTACATTTTTAGCTGCCAAATGATGTTCCGAAGTATTCCTACTAGGATGAATATCATAAGTTACCATTTATACTTTCTAAAAATCTCTTTGCTCTATCATCTTTATCAATTACACATACTTCTTCTTTTAATCACAAGTTATCATTCTTCCTATTCGAACTCAAAATTCGTATTCATTTTTTATTTCTTAGTAAAATTCACAATTTTTGAATCCTCAATTTGGGCTTTGTTCATGTGAAACTGATCTTAAATTTTCAGTAACTAATCAATTTGCCCAAAATTTAACTCCATTCTGTACTCTTTATTGCACTAAATTTGATAAACTCAAAATCCAAATTTGTGATACACTGCCATTGAATTCTCTATTCGATGCATCCAATTACAACACTAGCTTTACCAGTATAGTTCTCACTTGTACAATCATAATCCTTTAAATAACTCTATCTATTGTCTCAGTATCGTATTCAATTCTTTCAACTCAGTATTTACCTCAAAATTACATGATCTATATATCTTATACCCATTCAAAATATTTCTGTACACATAATGTCTCCAGCTTTCAAGCAATCACTATTGCAACAAGTTTCAATTCATGTATCAAACAATCAACCCATGAGGTTTTAATTGTCCCCATGCATATGAATTCACTTTATTTTGTTGCGTTGGATCTTATCCTGATCTTTTATACAAACATCATTATATACTACAAAATCTCCAAATTCATATGATATAATTAATATCGGTGTTATAATTCCTCAAAATTTTTCTTTACTTTCATCACTCATACGATTTACTCATTTTTCCTCAAATATTTAGACTATTCTTCTCAACTCTTCAAATACACTTAACATATCATCAAACTTTGCTTGGATCGCTTTAATCTTCAATACCATAGTATTGTCAGGGCATTTGTAAACTCGAACAAATATCACCAAAACTCCATATGCCTATGATTAGTTCTCGTAATTACTTAAGTAATTAATTTCCTCAATGAGGTACCATTATCTCATGTTATTTTCAATTTCCTAATTGACTTACCTTTCTCAAATGATTTTTTTCCATTATTTAAATTTCATCAGATTTCGCATTGACTTATTCTAATGTCTGCTCATTCATACTAGTTTCTCCACACGTTTCAATTTATTTGTAATCTTAACTTCCTATGCTTGCAACACCTTCATCAGGTTAAATTTGTATCTCCCGAATATATTTACTCAGAACATAACGTGAACCTATATACTCCTCATATTGGTAATCAATGTCTCCTCAAATTCAGGAATCCACTCTCATAGTTGGGTACTTTACATCAAACAAAACACATGCTTTTTCAATAGCATATTTTACCTCTTTTGCTTGAGTCTCCGTTAGGGATAGGACTCCAATACTCACTTTTGAATCATTACATATTCATTTCTAACTTGTTCTTTCATTGATCATCCTTAATATAAACTGTCTGACCTGCTTAACCTAATTCAATGAAATTCTTCTTTGAAAGAAGATTTCTTACTACTATCATCTATACTATTCGTGCAATCTTTATCAATCAGTTGTTATCATCATTGCATTATCGTCCATTCTTAATACCTCAAGAAGACCAATTTCTATCGTTCTTATAAGGTCATAATGTTCTATTTACCAAAACTCAATGAAGTAATAAACATAATTACTTTTGCATATGCATAGGTGTGCATCATCAAAGTCATGTCATTCTGTCCACAAAATTATTCCTGAAAATCACCAATTTATATCTTACATAAATGATACTTTGATCTCAATTGATCTTAAACAACATTTCTCTCTTTATCAAGCATTCTAACATTAATTGTATTCCAGCTTTCCAGAAATCACCTTTTTGGATGCTATATCATTTCATAATGAGTCAACTACCATATTGAGTGCATCTACTCTTCTCATTTGATTCTTCATCCTTTTATTAATCTCATTCATGCATAAAATCCCATCTTATACTCACTTTTAGTTTTCCCCATACTACATATCATTTCATTCATCTCATGTAAAGTCATTTATGTCTATTTCATTTCCCCTTCTCTATTTCCTCATTTCTGTCTCCTTTTCCTATTATCATTCATTTCATCATCCATGTGTATATCTTCAATCAATTTAAAATTATCGATGCATAATCATTATAAAATTCTGATCTCAAGTCCATTAATATCTTCTTATTGCGGATCATAACTTTTGTCGCATTAATCGAGCAACCACTTCGGTTCTAATTTCCCCTTCTTAAGATCATAACAAGGTTATGTTTTTGTTGCATTCTACTTGTACACCCTAATCTCATAATTCATACTTATATCCTTATATTTCCTCAAACAATCCATGACAATACATTCGTATCTATATCACTTTAGAAAATATTTCACCGCAGTGCAATATTAGTGTCATATTCAATAATACATCCTTTAATACAATTGCATTGCATCATTATTTATCATATCTAACCACATACTATTTCCCATTTCTATTTATCCACAACTTTCATTTTCTCACTTTCTGACAAATCATTATCCTTCTCACTATTTTCATTAGCTTAAACTCTTAACAATTGTTCATGCGTGTAACTCATACATATGTGCTCATATAAGATGCTCATTCTAGCGCTCTGATACCAAACATGTTGGACCCTGTTTCTGAAGTCCAACTCTTGCAAAATATTACAAGACTTGAGATGTTTCCAATTAAAAACACCTGAACTATTATTGATTCATCTTCATGCTTCAATACCATAACATGTGGGCCTTGTTTCTGGAGTCCTACTCTTAAGTCATGAAACCATAAATATTGGGTCCTAGGTCCAGAAGTTCGCCGCAACAAACTTCATGTTTCACCGCTACGAACAAATGAACACTTTTGTGGAAACCTTTCGGGAAAATTTCACCGTGGCAAACTCTTGACCTCACCGCGGCGAAGGTCTAAAAATTTCCCTTCCTGCTCTCCTCGGGATAAATACGCCACGGTGAGAATGCAAAATAGACCATAGTAACATCTTTCAGAAAAATTATACCGCGGTGAGAAAGTTAACTTTCTCCGCGACGAACCTACCATGTTATTTTCGCCGCGGTGACCCTTGTGGTTTCTACATCACTCTTTCCTTACTTTCAATTTACGTTGTCCCGAATCCACTTCCTTTAATACAACACCATCTCATAACCATTCAACTACCAACATTATTTCATCATACTCTCTAATCTCTACTCATTCAATTCATTTCTTATAACTAATTCTCATTCGTCACAATTTCCTATCTTCCCTTTTTCCACAACACATCTCACTTACATATATAACAATAACTTGTATTCAAAATTTATCACCTCAAATCGATAACCTTTTGAAGTATACTTAATTTTAACTCAACATCATCCATACAAAATTCACATTTCAATAACCTCAAAACTAAGAGTTTTACAAAGCTTTAATGGCATTTCAAGCCACAATACATCAATGTCTAAAATCTCCATATACAAAAGTTACATGAACTAATAATCCTCGAAAGGCAACGAAACCCTCATGGTTACAAAATCTAGCTTAAAATCGAAAAATATGCATAATCAGAGTTAGGTCTTGACTCTCTTTTACTCCATCTTTTGTTCATCACCTGGACATGGGGAGGAGAATGGGGGTGAGCTTAAAGCTCGTGGGTAATAGTTTATAACAAAAAAATAAGAAAAAATCATTTTCAAAACTCATTGCCATTGTACATTTTTGAAACCATAGTAATTTCGCAATAAAAATCCTCAAACACTTGTTTCTTAAAATTTTCAATTTATCAAACAATTCACGAGAAATTATAAATCATGTATGCATCAAATGGTTTGGGTGGATCCAAAATAGAACGTACTACACATTTTCTATAAGGGTCCTGTATAGCCGTGAATAGAACATACTAACGTAATCCCACGTAATGGTTTTGCGTAGTCGTGAACTTATGGGAGTCCATGAAGGAGCTCCATGCCACTAGTTGGTAGGCAGGAGAAGCCTTAAACTTGGGTCAACATGCATGTGACATTTCTTGAGGGATCACCACAAACCCACATAACACATATATCATGACTTGTAAACTCGTGTTGCCCAAAATAGCACTTCTTGGAAACTTGAGTTTCATGAACATACAATATTTCATATGCGCTTTCAAAACTTGATTTGACAAACTTGCTGTCCTTTTTTGAAATCACTTGAAAAATCTATTTATAAACCATTACACAGTTCATGTAGCAAGCATATAGCAGATTTCACAAATCATACAAAAGCAAAAGATGCAACACTTATGATGTAATTGAAATCAGTAAACTTCTTTGCTTTAAAGAAAAATAGTAGTGGCTTATTTACTCTATTATAAACATGTACCCACCTTGATTTCCTTGCTTAAATACTTGCTCAAAGGGGCCTCATACTTTGCTCTTCTTGCCTTCCTTGATTTCCTTTAACAATAGCCAAAATTCCATTCAATAGGAATTTCAATTTATAATCAAGTAAATGAAGAAATTTGATAATACTTTCTTATAGAACAATGTTACTCATTGTCTTAAGTTTATAATGACTCCAAAATTGCTCAATTTGGTTCATTTCTCTAAAATTTATTCCAAAAACATTTTCAGGTTGGTCTTATACTAAAACAACATTCCTTACTCAGCTTCCATCTAAAATTTGAAATCCTTAGAAACTGAATTTGAACTAAATTTCTTCATCAAATTTGTATCCCCATGTCTCTATTTTATACCAAATAAAAAATCACTCTATTTTGATAACTACACAAAAAGTTATGCCCAAAATAGCAAAGCATGTTCTGTGTTGGAAAGTTTGCTCTGGAAAGTTCGCCGCGGCGAACTTTTACAGAAACGTATTCCGGGAACAATTTTTGCTACATTTTCCAACTTTTTACTTCCCACATTTTACATATAACCCATATAAACACTAAACCATCACTTCTAATTCCTTTTCAACTTCATTTTAACCTAATCTCATTAACAAAAAACATCAAAATCTATCTTTGATCTTTAACCCTAAAAGAGAACACTTGCCTATGGCATTCACTAAGAACTTCCCACACATGTTAAGCTATATTTGAGTTTCATCTAAACAAACAAGATGGAATAATGCTCATACTTGTTTATGCTTCAAAATCTTCAAAATCTTCAAAAATCTCCAATCCCTAGCTTTCCTCTTCTTTTTCTCCTATTCCCACGACACTTTCTTCTTCCCTCCCTCATTCACAATTCTTCTTCTTCTAATTTCTGCTCTTAATAATCGTACAAATGTCCATCTTGCCCCTCCAATATAAGCCTGATGTTTTAAAATGCTTTATTGAATGCAAAAATTGCCCTTCATACATTCTTATAACATTAATACTTCAATTCAATTAACCTATGTCATAAAATCTTACCAATATTGACGTAATAATAACTCCACAAAATAATCCATCAACCTCATAATTTATTCAAATCATACTTGATCCTTAAGAAAAAAATTAGGGGGCCAACAATAGATGTGTATGAGTGAAGCATGGATGTTCTTAATAATGATTATGTCAGGGCTTACAAATCCAAAGCATAAAATTGATGTATTATTACAACCATTGGTATCGGAATTGCATCATCTTTGGGAGTCTGATGTGGAGACATATGATATGTCTCTTAAATAAATTTTTTTGTTGAGAGTACCTTTGATGTGGACTATTGGTGATTTCTCGATGTATGCTATGTTGTTTGGATTGAGTACAATAGGGAAATTGACTTATTCTTATTATGACAATGATTCTGATGTGTTTTTTCTTCCAAACTAGGCTAAAACATCTTGGTTTGACAACTATAGAAAATCTCTTCCTCCAGATCATCCATTTAGATGCAATAAATAAAATTTTATTAAGAATAAGATGGTACAAACACCTCCGCCTCGTCATAAAGTTGGTGAAGAGATATTGCAGGAGATTGATGAATTAGGGTTGTTATAGCATATTTTAATCATAGAATTATAGTAACCTTATTTGTTAATGTAGGTATTTGCATAATTTAAAGAAAAATGTCAAAAAACAAGGCTATAGTTGAAGGTTTGATATGTGATGCTTATTTATTAGAGAAATTAAAAACATTTTGTTCACATTAGTTTGAGCCGCACATACACACAACAAAAAGAAATGTTCCTCGTAATGACGATGAGGGAGGAATGAATGATGTTGATGGTAACTTATCCATTTTCACATTATCCTAGATGAATATATGGATGATCAATAAGAAGAATGTTAACAGAGGAAGAAATAGAGGTTTCCTATGGTTACATTTATTGAATTGTCAAGTGGTTTAACCTTTCATGCAGTAAGTTGAAGTTGATTTTGAAATTGATTATTTAAGTTTTCGAAGTTAGTTTTATTTACAACTAAAATACATAATAACGCTTTTAGATTATACAAGGAATGGTTATGTGAGCTTGTTGGAACGGAAAAGAAAACACGCAAGATTTAGTTAAACGATAGATTTCAAAACTTTTTTTGAAATCATAACACAGCTGAAGCAAGATAACCAAATCAACATATCAATCCATACATGATACGTTATAAGGATGATATTTAATATAAGAACAAGATGGTAGAAATACGAACTCCTTTGCTATAGCTTTAACTCCTCATTGTACTATCCTATCCTTGGCAATGAATCCTCTCCAAAGTGATGTATCTTCTTCTTCTTCTTGTTATTGTTTCCTTATCTCGACATTTTATCCTCAACCAATCCGATCTACCATTTTTTCTTCTTGAACAACTTGGTTAATAAGATCCTTTAGTAGGAAAGGAGATGAAAACTTTGGAGGAGATTTTTCTTAGAAGAAAGAAGCCAAAAATGAGACACTTGTCATGCAAAATTTCTGTTGGAGTTATGTAAATATAGTGCCATGGAAAGTGAGTGTACTTACATGTAACTTAATTTTCTTCCAGTTACAGTTTTGTAATGAAAATATTTATTATTAATGAAACAAAAGAGTTTGG
>JANZLD010131256.1:0-35355 GCA_026413575.1 Erythroxylum carthagenense
TCAACAAGCTTGGGTAGCAAAATTGATGGGCTTTGACTTTGAAATACATTACAAGGAAGGAAAACACAATATTGCCGCAGATGCACTGTCGAGGAAGCCTGGTAGTGAATTTCTGTTACTCATGTTGCAAGTTGATAACTTCGATCTTTATGCAGAAATAAAAAAAGCCTGGCAAACAGATCCGAAGATGGTTAAGCTGATTGATGATCTACAACAAGATTCTCGTAGCCACCCAGAATTTACGTGGATTAGAGGAGAATTACGTAGAAAAGGGAAACTAGTTATAGGAGCTGTAGATAGTCTCAAACTTCAGCTATTAAAGTTGATGCATGATTCGGTGTTGGGAGGTCATTTAGGACGAGATGCAATGGTAGCACGACTGAAATCACTGTTTTATTGGAAAGGATTAGCTGCAGATACTTCCACTTACATCAGAAATTGTAACGTTTGCCAACAGAGTAAACCTGACTTAGCTGCATCACCTAGGTTGTTGCAACCTTTGCCGACTCCCAAGCGAGTATGGGTTGATATCAGTATGGACTTTGTGGAGGGATTACCAATTTCGAATGGTAAACAAGTGATTTTTGTGGTGGTAGATCGACTTAGCAAAGCTGCTCATTTCATGCCTCTTTCGCACCCTTATACTGCACTTGATGTTGCTTAAATATTTATGGATACAGTCTTCAAACTTCACGGGTGGCCCAAAACAGTAACTAGTGATAGAGATCCCATCTTCTTGAGTTCTTTTTGGTCGGAGTTATTCACTTTGCAAGGAGTTTCTATCCATTTATCATCAGCTTATCACCCACAGTTGGACGGACAAACAGAAATTGTCAACAAATGTCTTGAGACATATCTGCGATGTATGTGTACAGAGAAACCGAAGACATGGTCGAAATGGATGGGTTTAGCTGAATGGTGGTATAACATGAATTTCCACACTGCTACTAAGACCACTCCTTACGAACTCTTGTATGGACAGCCACCTCCATTGCATTTACCGTATTTACCAGGAGAATCTTTGTTGTTAACGGTTGATAGAAGCTTAGTGAAGAGGGAAGAAATGATGAAGCTATTGGAGTTCCACCTTCGTCGCGCTACCAATAGGATGATCCAACATAGCGATTCTCGTAGATCTGATAGGCAGTTTCAACCAGGTCAGTATGTGTTCCTAAAACTGCAGCCTTACAAACAGAGTTCGCTACAACGATGTTCTAATCACAAATTGGCTCCGAAGTTCTATGGTCCGTATAAGATATTAGAGAAGATTGGGAATGTTGCTTATAAATTGGAGTTGCCTTCGACAGCAACAATACACGATGTATTTCATGTCTCTCAGTTAAAACGTTGTTCTAATCCACTGGGAACAACCACTATTCATGTTCCAGATTCATCTGCACCCTCATTTGCCAACAAAGAGCCAGAGTCGATTTTGGATAGGAAGATGGTCAAACGGGGTCGTGTTGCAGCTACTAAAGTCCTTGTCAAATGGAAGAAGTTACCTGCTGAAATGGCCACATGGGAGTATTATTATGATTTGCTAAAAAAATTTCCGCATTTTGACCTTTGAGGACAATGATCTTCTGCAAGGGCAAGGTATTGTTACAGCGGAATTATCCAAACGTAAGGTAAATAAAGAAGCCTAAACTTGCCAAGCCACTTGTGGGTACAAAACTCCAAAAGATGATCACAACAATAGGCGATTGTTAGTTTGTTAGCAATTCTGTTAGAAATTCTGTTAGCAAGAAATGGGTAGTAAGAGAAAGGAAGTGTGAAGGTGCGGAAATTTCCGGTATATATAAGGAAATTCATTGTTGTAATAAAGATATCTGAATATATACAATTTCTCTCACAAATACTCTCTATTTTCTGGTTTGTTTTGATAGCAGTCACCGGAATCTATTCCATTAGCTAGGTTCCCTGATTGTAATCTGAGTAACTGGAATATCCAGTTACATTGACAAAACACCACTTACCTCTGTTAATGCGTTCCAGCAGCGGAGAGTCGGTAATGCATGACAACATTAGAACTTCTAAGAGCTAATTGGGTAAACTCTTGCAAGCATCGATGATGGAGGAGATTTTTCTTTACGAAACAAGATCTTCTGTTCTCAAATACCCTGTTCCCTCTGTTCCTGTGCAATTTCATCCATCCAATTTTGATCTGCTTGTTGCAATGGATGGATAAGATTGCCTTTGAAACAAGGGGAATGGATTTTCGAGAACAGAAGATCTATTCCCTTTCTTTATCCCTTTTGCCAAATCGTCAACAAATGGAGAAGTGGCCTTGTATTATGTTATGTTGGTAAGGAGTAAAATGTGTAATGTTGTCGTTTGCTTTAACATAAAATGACTCGGGACAAGTAGGAGTGGCCTAAATGATTTCACCTCCTCACTTAAGGCTCTCTCTTTCAGGAGGTCTTGAGTTCGAGTCACACCAAAGGAGGAGAAATAGGAAATGTTCATATTAATGATTCTCTAGTCCCCTGGGCAAAACTCTTTGATCGGATCAATTACAGATGCCTTGTTCCCAGCGGCAATGTGGGAGTTGGAGCTACTAGGGAACCTGGGGGCTGATGGGAATCTGATGCTGAGTAGAGGGAAGCCAGTAATCAATCATCAGTTGAACAATCAAGTATGTAAAAACTCCTTGTGCGCAGAAGTATAGGTTACGTAAAAACCTGAGGGATCTTAGAGTTCTAGGTTTACCTCCTCTAGAACTCTTGGGATGAGATCTTAGGAGCTTAGGAGCTTAGGATTAATCCAACTAAGCCGGAATACCTAATGTAATAAAAAAAAAAAAGACTCGGTGTTGGTATTGACCTCAGAAAAGGTGGATTTGTAAGATACGGTAAAAGCATAAGCATGTATTGTGTTTTATGTACTTGCCAAATCATTAAATTGCTTACTCTTATGCTCCTCTCCCATGTGCAATACAGTACCAAAAGAATAAAAGGGAATCAATTATTAAACAAATTGCCACGTGTTAACTGGTCAATGGCTTACCACACTTTGCTCTCAATCAACAAAATGTAGTCTATCCCTTCCTTCCACTTCCAAGTCCAACTCTATAGTCCGTCATCTCCTCCTCCTCCTCCTCCTCCAGCCTCTATTCTCAAAATTGCTCTCTGCTAGATCTTATCCGTTCACTCCCCAAAAAGATCTCCTCCAATTCACATTCTAAGATTCAGTTCAAGCTTAATTTCATATATCCGATTAAGTCGAGTTCTTTTTCCAAATGGGCATCAATTCTCTTACGATGGAACTTAATGGAATCGTTTCTCGAAAATCTGCTACTTCCATTTTGCTGTAACTAAACTCAAAGTTCCGGATTCGATCATGTGAGTGATTACTCTTTAACTGAATTAATGGCGTCATTCCGTCGAACTCTGTCACCGGCGTATCATGACGGCACGCACATTAACGGCGCCGTCAACTCTCCTTTATCACTTGGCTCGCCCTCTCACAAGCTTTTCTCTAACAGCAGCAAGTATTCATCTTCTTCCCCGTCGTCGCTTCTCTGCTTCAGTGATTCCTCTCTCACCAGGTTTACCTCCGCCGCTTTTCCTCCCAAGAAGAAAGGAGGATTTCGTAGATTCTTCTACAGGTGTTTTCCGTTCTTCGTTCTCGGCTTCTTGTTAGGCATTTTCCCGTTTGGCCCTGTGAATTCCGATATCCCGCGCCCTGATTTCTCGTTAGAGATCAAGTCGCCGGACGCCGACGTGAGATTGAATGAAGACGACAATCGCGGCGGCGTTGCGGACGGCACTTTGGCTTTTAACTCACTGAAACTGGTGGAGGATACGCAAGCGAATTACTCCTCGAGATTCGATTTTTTGCCGAGAAAACAAATTATCGTGGTTACGCCGACGTATAATCGAGCCCTGCAAGCTTATCTTTTGAATAGATTGGGACAGGTTTTGAGGCTAGTGAGGCCTCCGTTGTTGTGGATTGTGGTGGAAATGAAGGCGGCGTCGATGGAGACGGCAGAGATACTGAGAAAAACGGGAGTAATGTATAGACATTTGGTATGCGCGAAGAATTCGACTAGTGGAAAGGACCGAGTATACCAGAGGAATGTTGCTTTGGAGCACGTTGAGAGGCATCGATTGGACGGTGTCCTTTACTTTGCGGACGATGATAATGTATATTCACTGGAGCTGTTTGAGAGCTTAAGGGAAATCAAGTAAGTCCGTGGATTGCTTTGTTTAAGGATATGATGTGGATGCTATGTGTTTCTCTTATCAGTTCGTCTAAAGAATTTGTTGCGAGAATAGGCTTTGCTCTTCATTGTGAATGTAAGGGTTATTTCGCTGACCTCTTATGGATTCAGCTTTAGTTAGTAATTTTCCCATGAGTAGTCAATTAATTGGTGATTCTCACTGATCTCTGGTATCTATTTTTGAGTTTTTAGCATAAATGTTCTTTTATTAATTTTTATTTAAGACTTGTAATAATTTGTCTCAAATTGTTGTCGTCCTTCTTGCTATTATGCCTGTGATGAAGATGATCCTGTGAGAATTTATACTTTTTTTCTATTTCATTTCAAAATGCCCTGCCCTGCTCTAAAAACATTTCTTACTTAAGAAGGAAGGCAGAGTAAACATGAATTTTAGGCTAGCTTAGTACCAAAAAGTCCATTTTTGGATCCTTTTCCTTCGCATGAATTCCATTCAATCACTATGGTTGATGTTTTGGTCAACCTGATAGGAGCTTTTGAAATGGTAATAAACTATAGAGCTGATAGTTGATAAGCGCACCCTTCCATCTTAGAAGACAGATTTCCTTTGGTTAACACAATGTTTGGCCTAACATGCCTGGTTTTGGTGCTATGCAAAACTTGTCTTCAGTTACGCAATTTGTTCGCTTGCTTTAAACATATTATTGTTATCATGCTTGGCTCTCTGCCACTGTAATGCCTTCATTTGCAAGGTTCTAAAACTGTCATACATTTATAACAGCCGTTTTGGCACCTGGCCTGTTGCAATGCTTGAACGAAGCAAAAATAAAGCTATTTTGGAAGGTCCAGTATGCAATGGAAGTCAGGTCATTGGCTGGCACACAAATGAGAAGAGTGCAAGTAAAAGGCTCCGTAGGTTTCATGTTGATATGTCAGGATTTGCATTTAACAGTACTATCTTGTGGGACCCAAAGAGATGGCAGCGTCCATTTTTGCACCCAATCCGACAGTTGGATACAGCGAAGGAGGGTTTCCAAGTATATTCCATATCATGCCTCGTCTTGATGTCCTTTCCATTAAACTTGATTGTTGCTTGTTACCAAAGTTGATGTTTAAGTGTCTTAACGTGTTAATTATGTTTTATATAGGAGACAACATTCATAGAGCAATTGATAGAAGATGAAAGTCAAATGGAAGGTATACCATTTAATTGTTCCAGAATAATGAACTGGCATCTCCGTCTAGATGCTCGTGGAATTTTGTATCCCAAAGACTGGCTGCTTCAGAAGAACTTTGACGTTGCTCATCCTGTCAATTGATGATGTTTCAAATTGAAATTTAGCTGCTAAGTTGTGAAGAGGGTATGTTTCTTGAGCAACTTGTTGAAACTCCTTTATTTACTTAATCCATGTGGGAAGGTTCAAACATCTATTGAGGAATGCTGCATTAACATTAAGGCTCCGGTAAAAGAAAAATAAATCAGAACAAAGATTTCCCCTCTTTGTCCTACTGCAACCAAATTTTCATCCGTTTTGACTTTTACCTCAATGGCCCTAAGTACATGACTATAAATAAAGCCATAGACCAAAACATCATTTACCATATTGAATTTTCACAGAAGTTAAAATACACTTGACTACTATATGAGTTTCTCTGTTCCCCTAAATAAGACACTCTTAAATAATTTAGATTATTTCAGTTAATACTGTCTGTAAACTTTTTGTTTGAAAACAATGCTCAAATTTCTATATGATAATGTAATCGCTTAAATGTACAGAAATATAATATTGTACTTTTCATAGGGATTAGAGTTGATTCTTAGTAACAAAAAAAGGCATTTGAGTAGATTTAATATAAATAAGTTCTGATCCGTTAATCCAGCGCTAACTCTTTGGTTATACTCGTGATTCAATGTGTCATCTTCTTTTCATGGCCAAGGCTTAGGTCGAGTCTGACATCTGTTCTGTGAACAATTAGCTTCAAACTTTCTTGCCTAGCTTATATTTAATTATGGTTTTGCAGCTTCATTTCCATCGTTGTTTAATGGCAACACCTAAGCATAGTGCTGCGGCATCTGCACCTTCGCCTCCAAACTACATTGTAAGATGCGTGGAAACATACGACAAGGAAATTGACCCCCTTTTTTTTTTTTGTCTTTGAACTTTTTGTGTTTGTTTAGCAGAAATTGCATAGCTTAATATTCTTTCACAGAATGAAATTAGTTTTTATTGTAGGGTTAAGCTTTTTGTTTATGGGGTATATTTTTGGAGTCCATGACCCTCCAACTGGGAAGGCGGCTCTAATGTTTAGTTTTCTGATCTTTCTTTATTTTTCGTTTTCTTGTCTTGAGTTTATAGGTTCTTGGTTAGAATGTATCCAGTTTTGTGATCTTTCTGTCATTTCTTATGCTCTGCTGTAGTAGAATATTATTTTGGGTATTGCAGAGTCCATTCTACTGAAGCCGATTGACACTCCTGAAGTCTAAATAGAATGCTGTTATTAGGAAAATTCACCCCTTCGATTGTGACACTGTTCTTAAATTTTCTTAAGTTTATTCGTTGTAGTATTGTGTGGAAAGTGAAATTATGTAGAAAGTGAAGGCATTTGGAGAATCCAAGCTGATTGTTGTTAGATGCACATATAATGTCAGTATATCTTTGTGTTTGCCCTTTTTGTTTTGAGAAGTCCAAATGGATTGTCAATTTTAGTTATTGCATTACCTATTTACTGTCCCTGCATCAGATTCATTTAATGCTTTCCTAGGCAGCTAAGAGGGACCGCGCAGTTCTATTTCTACTCGGACACGGAACGTGAGCTTATTTATAAATTTCATTAATTACAATCTCAAATATGATCTTATTTATCTTTATTATATGATACAAAAAGTACTCGCTGCGACACTTATAATATATAAATTTAATTTCTAACTTTCATCAAAATTACCATGACGTCTCCCTTATTTGTTTCTTAGTTTCCATAGAAAAGGAAGAACGGGATCATAGGATGAAACTGACACTAAGAGTAGGGCACGTCTGTTTCTGTAACTGTTTGAAAACAAGTTGTCCCCTTTTCATTGTTATGTTTCCAGATAGAATCTCCAAATAAAACATGTGGCACTTCATTGGTCAACCTGCGTGAAGAAAAGAAATTCAGCCTTATGATCCTCAATAAAGACCGAACTACTATCTAAAAATTACAAATACTTTTGGCCATTTTGATAAAATGATTATATGTCGTACGACAAAACAGTCCATTCAAGGCCACAGGGTCCCTCAACCTTAAAAAGAGGACCAATAATTGGCTTCACCGATGCATTGTTTTCTGCAGCGACAACCTAGCACTGAACAGCTCCATCGCAGGTAGGAATTGAAGATCAAAATTTCCAAGAAATAATAACTACCCTAAAAGAGAAACAAGGAAAATAAAAAAGAAAACTATGCTACATTCTCTACAGCCGATTGAAGGCTAAGGGTGGTGGGATGAATCAATTGGAAGCACTTCCCTTGCCACAAACAAGACATATAACTAAAAGCTGAATCTGTTTTAAATTCGGTGGAGTGGCCGGGAGACAGCTATTCATGTCTTTCAAGCCAACTTATGTCAGTTTCGGCACCAACCTTGTAACTCCCAACAAACACACTCATTTCCCGACCTCCAACGGCTAATTATCAGGTGAGGTTTGTCCCTCGAGCTGACAAACTTGACTCTGAGGATTATACAGGTGAAACATGCGGTTGCTGCTTTTGTGTCTCGTCGGCAAGACCAAGAACTGCTAATGTTGATCTGCAAAAGCAACGAATTCAACAGACCCCATAAAGGCAAAGTGTGAGCACTCTAAAAGCATGGAACTAAAGCCTTCAAGTGTGATAAAGAGTTTATTGTGACTGTACTAAAGCTAAATTAAATATACGTCGTAAAAGTTAATGTTACGCAACTTAATCATATAATAAAAATCACGGCTACGTAACCATCCAGATATAAAGCAACCAAACTTTCCTCAGAAAACTATCCCTTACTGTTCATTGGTCCTCAATCAAAATGATTTAGTCAACGCAAATTGAGCAATAGATTACATGTTCAAGTCACTAATTTGCTCATGCTAGTCACAATCCAAAGTTATATAGGCAGTTGATGACAGCCAAATATGACTAGCTTAAAACCAGTTTTTAATTATTTTTATTTTCCAATTATGCTGGCTAAGTCGGCCTAATTAAAGTTCAACCAAAAAATTTGAGCTTATATCAGACCTGATTCATAAAATAGACATAATTATCAAACTCAACTTAATCCATTATAAAATTTCCAAATTTAAACTCAAACTATAAACTCATATCTTTTTTAAAATTTTTTTGCATTTATATAAAATACAAATAAATATTTAATCATTATTAAACAAAAACAATCTATAAAATTGTTTTAAAATTTAAATATAATTTCAAAAGTAATATAAACAATAGTCATAATTCAAAACAAAATTAAGTAAATTAAGTTTTAACGAGATCTAATTAATATATTTACATGAACATTAATTCATTTAAAATAATAGTTAAAACAATTGTAGGTAGTCAAAATAATTCTAAGTTAATTATAAATATTGAATTGAAGGTAATGTAACTCTTTTTTTTAGTTTTATATAATCTAAACTCAGTCCTAAAATTTTTCAAACTTAAACTCACAATGAATTGGTGTTTTTTAAAATCCAAGCCCTTTAATTTTCAAGTGTAATCCATTGGGCTAAATGGATTGGATTAATTTGTCAAAACTGTGGAAGTAGAGTTGTAACGGCCACAAGAACTTTACCTAGCTATCGAAGTTCTTATACTCGGCTGGCTTGCGTAACTAGCCAAGGGACCTCTGAGGTTAGCATGTTTGGTCAAAGCACTTTCAAGCTGTGGAGGGGGTAACTGCAAGCATAACATATTATAATAAAGACTTTCTACCAATGGAACAAAAGCAAAAAGCGAGTCCTCCTGGCATAACAATCCATAACTCACCTGTAGCAATACATGAAATGAATGTGGTCGTGTTTGAGACACGCATTTCAAGAACCCAACCCACAACTTCGGCATTTTCCACACCTGAACCCAAAACAGGTTGTAAACTCCAAGTTCATAGAGACTGAAAAAGTCTCCAATAACCTTTAAGAGAACGACAGTTGAAAACAAACCTGTCTGCTCACAAGTTTTGAAAGTATCTCCATCACAAAATCAACCTGAAGAAAATGTATTTAGTGTATTCTATGCACTTTACGGTCAATATTGAAAAGAGGCAATAACTAAAAGATCCAAGTATTCTATGCAATGTTGAACAAAAATGCAGATGTAAATGGCCTATTAATTTATAGAATCAGCCAAAAAAGGGAAACAGATAAGGGTCACAACTGGGCCTTTATGATATTTGTAATACAGGATGAACCTTGTTCTTATTCCATGAACTATAATTTAGCAAAAAACAATAACTCCGAGTTTGAGAATTTACAGGAACAATTTTCGCTGGGTACAAATGGATTTGTTCCTAGTGACTAATAAAATTAAAAATATTGTCCCATAACCATTTCAATCTATTTATGGGGCAGACTGACTAAAGGATAAAACTCTGTTCAAGTTCAGTTCCCAGCCATGAGTTTGAAATTTTCGTAAGTCAAAAGATCGCAAAATTTGGTATCTCCTAGGAATGTTTGATTTGTTAACCAAGTACCATACAGGTCAAAGTTAACCATGCATAAAAATTAACAACTGAAATCTGGGACGAAAATTGTTTACTAATTTTCAAGATATATGAATAGGGTAAATATAGTACACAGCAATGGAAGAATTAAAATTACCAGGGAAGGAAATGCATCAATTGCTTGAATGATTGTTCTCATTAACAGTAATGGCAGAGGAGTTTGATCAACCTGACATGTGAAATAATAAAATACAATACTGAAGCAGCACATAATCTCACACCCTTAATGACATTTACATACCATTTGATTCAGGGCTTTTGCCAAGACCTGCTGTGTGAAAACTGTTCGTTGTTCAAAACAAGCTGTACATGCATCTGTTATCTGAATACACAGGAAAGAGATGTCAAACTACTTTTAAATGCAGTATAAAGAAGTGTAGAATGATCTTAGTTAAAATCCATCAAAAACCTTCCAACGTACTATCATAACCATAAACTCAGCTGCAGAATTTGGAATCAATGCGTCTATTTGATATTATTGATATTTTAATCTGGAACACTTTCCTTTCTCTCATCTGTCATGTTAGTTGTAGTGCTGTTGCGCCTTAGTGGCAGTCCATGTGTCAGTTATGTGCCTCTTATGTGTGATATTTACATGGGGAAGTTACTATATTTAAGTAGTTATCTCCTTCAAGACTGCAGCAACTGCATTATTTATTGAAATGAAAAGGGAAAAAGCAAGCAGTAATTTCACAAGGAATTTAGTTAGATCTACGAGGTCGAGTGGTTCTCTCTGATAAGCCCTTGTTTAGTTTCCAATAATAAAATAGAGAAGGAAGGAAATCTTCCCCCATTCTAGCTCTGCTTTCCTGATAAACAGACCCATAATTCTCAAACAAGGGACATAACCGCATACCATGGCAGATAGAAGAAGAGATGTACAGTATTTATCTAATGCCAGGTTTTTTAATTATATCAAGGATTATCATCTACAATTGCCTAGGGCCAGAGTTTCAACATTGCTACCATTACTTGCATAGTCTAAATCCTAGGGCATTCACGCTCAGAAGCCCATTTCAGTCAGGAAATCCCATGGATAAGTCTATCTCAGACCCAAACTGGAAAAGGAGCCCGGACAGGAGATCGTAGACATGAGACTATTCCAGTTAAGACTGAATTACAATAATCCAATATACCAATTCCAGGTACATGCCAAGTAAAAGATGGTACCATCCATCACTTGAATGCAGAACTCATGATCTATGATAAGAAAGTATTTGAAAGCAAACATTTCATTTACTGTAATTATGGAAAAAAAACGAAAATTTGAATAAAATTGGCATCAGAAGGTCCTTATCAACAAGTGTAATTTGTTTCAACTTTTAATTCTAGTTGCATCTTTTACGAATGGTAAATTAGCCCTAGCATGGACCCAGCTCAAAGTCAACAAGCCAAGTCCAATTTGACTGGGTCGGGCTTGACAATTTTTTTGGATCCCAACCAATCATAGAAAATTAGTCCGAGCACTGACCAACCCAAGATCAATGGGCCATCCAGGTTTGACCAGACTTGGACTTTGGAAAAATTTTGCAGGCTCTGGAGAGACTTCAACATCGATCTTCTATATGACAAAGATAGAGGAATACTCACTCTAAAAAAGAGAAATTTGCAAAACTAAGATACAATCGTAATACTTGCCTTTTTTAGCGCCAGGCCATCTTTTTCAGGACTGATGTCGTGAATGGCAACCAAAACTTCGGCAGGAGTTAAAGCTGGACCTGTGTGAGCTGAACCCTGACATGAGGAAGTACAAACTCTCAGGAAATTTGCTACGTTCATAAGAAAAAGAAAAATATGGGTCACATAATTGACAAAACTGGACACTGAATCAACTTTAGTAACCATAGTTTGAGGCAAAATAGTTTTGAGCAAATCACATAAGCAGCAACAACATATATGTGAAAATTTATCTTACACAAATATTCTATATTTTGAAGTATCATTATATATATTTACATGAAATTCCGTATTCTTTATATAAAAAATGTGGGTATTTTAAAAACATAATATTATCCTACTATAAAAAAATGAAAATATCCTTTGCTAAAATCCTGGTACGCTTGTAGTCCTTGAGTCCATATACATGTATGCATTATGGGCAATTACATAAAATTATAAACATCCTTTCCCTTCTTTTTATTTCTCCTTTACCTCTATTTTCAGATAGCACTAGATTTAAGAGTCAGGTTTTAATCCTTAATCCTAACCTCTTTCTTATCCCACTAAAGCCAACTTACAATTGTAAGACCCTAAACGCAATCTCTTTTTTCTGATCCAAAACTCTTTTCAAGATCCTAACCATCAATGTTGCAACTTTTTTAGGCACCACCAATGCTTCAGCATCTCCGGCGAAACACAGCTACTGAATGTGTTATCTTCCTCTTCTTTCCATTTTGTCGCTGCAACTGGAATCTAATGCCACTGGACATTGTTATTGGAATTAATGCCAGCGCAATCAATTGTCTTCTTTTATTTATCAGCAACTATCAATTTGGTATCAGATACCCAGATCCAATATGGTTTTGCACTCGAGCTTCTGCTTCCCACCCTGAACCACCTACCAACCTTCCTACAAATCCAAACCCTTCCACCAATCAAACCGCATCTACAAACATTGATCCCATAGCACAGCAACTTTCTTCCTTAGCTTCCTGACTTGAAGCCATCGATACTTTGGCAGCTGATGTAGCAGCACTCAAGGCTCAAGTTAGTATTGCACAGCGAGTTGATTCCATTCCCGGTGTGTCAAACAAAGGTAAAGCCAAGGAAATTCATCTTCATCCACGTGACCAAAGAAATCTGTTTGGTCTGAAGCTGAGGAAGACGACGTTGACAATCCATGGGGGCTTCAAAGTCAGAAACGTCGACCACACACGAAGATGGAATTTCTAAAATTCGAAGACAGCGACCCTTGTGGATGGATTTTGAAGGCTGAAAAATACTTCCGCTATTATCAAACACCAGATGAGATCAAGGTTGACATTGCCGCAACGTATTTGGAAGGTGATGCTCTCGACTTGTTCTCTTGGATTAACAATGAGCGCACGCTCCTTTATTTGGGAAGAATTGGTAAAAGCTCTACAAGAAAATTATGGTCCCCCTAAGTTCCAAATTCCAGATGAGCACCTTTGCAATATTTCCCAAACTGGATCTGTACAAGAATATCGCCAAGAATTTGCCAAACAAGCCGCCCGTGTTCAGAATTGACCAAAACATTGTTTGCTTGGAGTTTTTCTGCACGGCTTAAAGGATAATTTAAAGGCAGATGTGAGAATACAAAAGCCTCGATCAATTTATAGGGCTATGTCCCTTGCATTGTAATTTGAGGCCAAAATTGTCCCAACCCATAATTCCAAAGGGCATAATTGGCCACCTTCCAACAGACCCACCAATCAAACATCATCTAAGCAAACTTTTTCTTCTACTCGTGATTTTCTCCCTCCTTCGCACAATCAGGAGAATATGAGAACCCCTCAGCAAGCCATCAACTAACCCAACCAAATCTAGCTCGTTCAAGGGATGCTGGAAGACAAAATCGATTTGTCAAAGGCTTATGCTTCAGATGCAACGAAAAATCTGCTCCCGGGCATCATTGCAAGCCATCAACGTTTTCGCTTTCGGAGATCATTGAGGGCCACAACACCTCCATCGACCCACCTGATGTTGATAGTGGTGAAGAGGCTCCTCTGTCGGACATGGCAGAAATCTCCTTTCACGTGATTTTGGGAAAAACTAATGGTGCCACCATGAAAATGAAAGGGAGCATCAATAAATGACAGGTACTTATCTTGGTCGATAGTGGGTTGACGCATAACTTTATAGTGTCTTCCCTGGTTACACAAATATCCCAGCGGAACTTGTCACTCCTTTTCGCTTTCAAATTGGCAATGGGGAGGTGATTAGATGCAACAACATTTGTTGTGGAGTTTCTATGAATCTGGTCTGGAAATTGTTCAAGACTATTATCCATTCTCTATTGGAGGAGCTGATTTGGTATTAAGTGGTTGGCATCGCTGAACACTGTCTAGGAAAATTAGAACAAAATGTTCATGATCTTCCATTTGAACAGTAAGAAATACAAATTACAAGGCGTCCCAAGTACAGAACAAACAGCTGCTTCCTTTCAAGCTATGTCCAAGCTCGTTGATCCAAAAGTTAATCCTCCTCTACCACTTGTATTAACTTTAGTTTTACAAAAATTCAAATCTGCTTGTACCAAACCAAACACCCTTCCTCCTTTTTGAATCCATTCACTTGCCATACCATTGATACCCAATGCCAAACCTCCCAACATTCGCCCTTACCGCTATCCATTTTTTCAAAAAATCAGAAATTGAAGAACAAGTGACTGAACTTCTTGATTCAGGTTTTACCAGTCCTTTTGCAAGTCCAGTATTCTTAGTTAAGAAAAAAGATAATTCGTGGCAACTTTGTGTAAACTACAAAGCCCTTGACCAATTGACTGTACCTGATAAATACCTTATCCCAAATATTGATGAGCTCTTCGATGAACTCAACGGAGCAGCTTACTTCTCAAAAATAGATTTGCGCTTTGGATACGAAAAAATAAGAGTTAACCCACCTGATATCCATAAAACTGCTTTTTGTACTCATTCGGGCCACTATGAATTTGTAGTCATGCCCTTTGGTCTCAACAATGCTCCCTCCACCTTTAAAGCTGCAATGAATGATCTTTTCCGACCATATCTCCAAAAATTTATTCTCATTTTTTTCGATGACATCCTAGTTTATAGCCCCACTTTGAAACAACATATCACCCACCTACAAACAACTCTTACCCTATTGCGCACCCAATCTTTTTATCCCAACAAAAAGAAATGTCTATTTGGCCAACACAAATTCACTTCTTGGGTCACGTGGTTTATCAAGATGGAGTTGGGGTTGACCTTGACAAGGTTCAAACTGTTCTGGGTTGGCCCATGCCAAAGAATGTCAAAGAATTGCAGGGTTTTCTTGGTCTAACAAGCTATTATCTCCATCTCATTGCGTATTATGGGTTGATTGCATGAGCTTTAACTGATTTAACTAAGAAGAATGCTTTTCAGTGGTCTTCCAAGGCAGAATTGGCTTTTCAGAAGCTCAAGACTGCTTTGACTACAACTCCCGCACTTGAGCCACCAGATTGTCACAAAGCCTTTACAGTTGAGAGTGAAGCTTCTTCAGATGGTGTGGGTGTTGTCCTCATGCAATCTGACCATCACATTGCTTATTTTAGTAAAGGTTTCTCGTTCTCTAATCGTTATAAATCTACCTATGATCGAGAACTTTTGGCTTTGGTATTAGCTTTGCAAAAATGGAAACACTAATTGTTGGGAAAGCATTTTTTTTATCAAGGCTGACCATTGCAGTCTCAAGTTTCTTCTCAATCAACGGGTCATAACCGACGAGCAGTAGCGATTAGTTTTGAAGCTCCTTCCATTTGATTTCACCATTTTGTACAAAGCAGGAAAGGAAAACCAAGGTGCAGATGCTCTATCTCGGAAACCCCAACATGCTGATTTTTTAGCACTTGCCATGCCGGTTAACATGGACTTTCTGAATCTGAAAAATGCTTTGCTTCAAGATTCATATACCAGAGACATTATCACTTCCTTGCAGCAAGATCCCATAGCTTGCCTCAATTTTCATTTAGTGGACAACAAGTTTTTCTTTCATGATCACCTAGTAATTCTGGAAGATTTTACTTTACGCAAAATAAATCTTTCCTGAAGGCCGTGATTCTTTAACTGGGGCCTATGGAGGTTATCTGAAAACTTTGAAGCGCATCACTTCAAATTTCTATTGGCCACATATGAAGCGTGATGTGAAGTTGTAAGTCAAAATTTGCTTAATTTGTCAACAAAACAAATATCAATCTCTTGCTCTAGTTGGTCTTCTACAACCACTCCCGATTCCTAAACAGATTTGGGAGGATATTTCTTTGGATTTCGTTGTGGGAATTCCGAAATTTGGTGGTTTTGATACTGTGCTGGTAGTGGTGGACCGATTTAGCAAATACAGTCATTTTATTCCATTTACCCATCCATTCACGGCAAAATTTGTGGCTGGCCTTTTTTGCAGGGAAATCATCAGGTTGCACAGCATGCCTTGTTCCATTCTTTCAGATCGTGATGTCATTTCCTTAGCGGCTTTTGGTAAGAATTATTTTGTGTTAGTCAAACTCGCCTACGCATGGGAACCTCTTACCATCCACAGACCAATGGCCAAACTAAAGTCGTCGATCATTGTTTGGAAGCTTACTTAAGGTGTTTTGCGCATGAGCAACCGTCTTCTTGGAGCAAGTTTCTAGCTCGGGCAGAATTCTCCTTCAATACAGGTTTTCACATGTCTACTGATACAACTCCTTTTAAGATTCTTTAAGGCCGTGATCCCCTGGCCCTTCATTCATTTGTTCCAGGTGAGACACAAATTGTTGATCTAGAAGAGCAATTACTTGCTCGAGACGAGATGCTGAAACTTCTACATGAAAATCTACTCAAAGCTCAAGCCCGCATGAAAGCCCAAGCTAATTCCAAAGGGAAGGAGTTGTCCTTTAATGTGGGAGATGCTGTATTACAACGTTTCTGAGGCATTATCAAAAAGGGAATGGAGGGATACTATGAGCGAGGAGATGAATGCATTAGAAAGGAATAGAACATGGGAGATTGTTGATAAACCAAAAAGGAAAAACATTGTTGACCATAAGTGGATTTTCACACCCAAATATAAGGCTGATGGATCTCTTTAGAGCTCGATTGGTGGCCAAAGGGTACACTTAAACCTATGGTATTGATTATCAAGAAATTGTTGCAGCAGTTGCAAAGATGAACACTGTGAGAATTCTGTTATCATTGGCTGCCCACGTCAATTGGCAGCCCCTACAATATGATGTTAAGAATGCATTTTCCGATGACGACTTAGATGAAGAAATCTATATGAACATCCCACCAGGACTTGAGGGACACATGGGTAACAAAGTTTGCGAGCTGAGGACGGCCCTTTATGGGTTAAAACAATCTCCTAGAGCTTGGATTGGGAGATTTCCAAAAGTCATGAGAGAGTCTGGGTATAAACAAAGCTAAGGTGATCACACTCTCTTCATTAAACATTCGACTGCAGGGGGAGTTATTGCACTTCTAGTCTATGTGGATGACATCATAGTGATGAAAATGATGAGAAAGAGAAGCATGAATCGAAGCAAAGACTAGTAAAAGAGTTTGAGATAAAAGAACTTGGGAAACTAAGGTACTTCCTCGGTATTGAGGTGGCATATTCCACACAAGGGATTTTTATATCTCAACAGAAGTATGTGATTGATTTGTTGGTAGAAACGGGGAAGATAGGGTGTAAGCCAGTCTCTACACTAATGGATCCATACCACAAGTTGGGAGAAGCTAAAGAAGAACCAGTTGTTGATAAAAGAATGTATCAAAGACTAGTTGGTAGACTCATATATCTTGCTCCCACTCGGCCAGACATAGCATACTCGGTAAGCATGATCAGTCAATTCATGCATGATTCAAGAGAGCCTCATCTTCAAGCTGCTTGTAGGGTGCTACATTACTTGAAAGGCAGTCCAGGAAAAGGAATTTTGTTCAAGAAAAACAATACTCTTGCTCTAGAAGCTTAGACCGATGTTGACTATGCAAGTTCCATAGTGGATAAAAGATCAACTACAAGTTATTGTACATTTCTTGGAGGAAATTTGGTAACATGGAGGAGTAAGAAGCAGAATGCGGTGGCAAGGTCATCTGTAGAATCAAAATTTAGGGCTATTGCTCAAGGATTGTGTGAACTACTCTGGCTGAAGATTATTCTAGATGATTTGAGAGTCAAATGGGACAGCCCTATAAAACTCTATTGTGACAATAAGTCAGCCATCAATATTGCTCATAATCCTATACAACACGATAGGACAAAGCATATTGAGATTGATCAATATTGCTCATAATCCTATACAACACGATAGGACATAACATATTGAGATTGATAGACATTTCATTAAAGAAAAATTGGAAGAAGGGTTAGTGTGTATGTCCTATGTTCCATCAGAACGTCAAGTAGTTGATGTTTTAACAAAGGGGCTAAACAGTTCTAGTTTTCATGATCTTGTATACAAGTTGGAAATGGAAGACATACATTCCTTAGCTTGAGGGGGAGTATTGAGATACTAAACAGTTTTAAATAAATTATACTTAGATATAGATACGATAAGATAACTTTGAAATCCCTTAAATTAAGGGATTGCTTAGATAGCTTTAGATAACTTTGTTAGAACCCCTATTGTTCTAGAAGGGAGGAAGGTACCACTTTCTGTTATTAGTCGGGTATTATGTGCACATGGGAGGGGAGAGAATATGTGAGTTGGTTGCATGGCTGACGTAAGAAGTCAGTAGTATAAATAATGTAAGGTTTGGGAGGAATAGGGAGGCAAATACTAGGAAGATACTAAGCAAATACTGTGAGCCTTAGGCTGGAGAGAGCAGCACTCTCGAAATTGTCTGCCTATTATCTGTAACTTGATAGATTCCAAGTTACTCACTAATAATATTTCAGTCCAAAATCTCTCAGTATTTGAGAGTTCTATCAAACTTTCTATATTTAAATTCCTACTTGTAATGTCCTATATATGGCTGTATACTCCTATTCAATATATGAGAAATAGAAAATTTCTTTCCCACAATAACATCTAGCCCTTCCTCACTAGCAAACTAGGGTTTATTTTCTTGCCAGTGTTTTTTTAAAAGGAGTAGAAAAAAAAGAAAAACAATGCGATTGCCATTGAAAAAAAAAGAATCCCTTAAATGTTGTTGCCATTATTAGGTGACTATTTCTGGCGCGCATTGCAGACTTCATATGCAAACTAGCATCCACTTACTAGCCTTATTACATGGAACGTATTTACCTTATAGTTGAATAACATAGGTCATGTGAAAATATTGCAGTACTATATGATGAAATCTTGCACTAGCCTCTAATAAATAAAATGTTATAAACCTAACGAACCCAATGCCCTTGCAACTCTTGTGTTCATGAATATAAACCTTAAAATTGAATCATGTACAACCATATATATCCCCCTCCCTTCTCTTACCTCACATATGACATCAAACATCAATTTCACACATGCTTGATATTATAAATGATTCAAGACCATTAAAATCTAATATTGGTATTCATCACAGCTAAATATGGTCCAAATATAAAAGTAATTGTATATACAACAAATAAAGGTGTCGTCTGAGATAAGTGATAGTAATCTTGCAAAAAAGTTAAAAACTTTCCATATACCTGTAGTATATGAGCAATTGCCATCTGGAACTTTTCTACTGGGAGAGCAACAAGTCGTGGGAAAATAGGTAAAACCTGTCATAGATGATCATGAAAAACTTATGATATGAACATAAAGGACGAATATCATAATGAGAACGTGAATATAACAATTCTCAAGAAGTCTAATAAAACAGGTTGCGAGTACAAACACAATAAATATTGATGTCTCACATCAAAAAAGCACCGTTTAACAAAATAACATTAGATACGTCTTCCTTTTGTGCCTAGGAGCCTTTTTATCTTTCAATCTAAATGTTCCAACTTTTTTCTAATCCATAACAACGCACATACTAAGTCACAGTAAATTCAGATGTAACCCTCCAAATTCCAAATTGAAATTTTCTTATACGAGTCTTTTAATTTGTAAGATACCTCTCTTTTAATTATTTGACATCTTTAGTTCAGCATGACCATATAAGAAACTGGGTATACATAATTAATAGAATTGTTTATCACCCAATTTGATTGTATAAAATTTTAAAGCAAGGTCGGACAATAAATAAAGTAAGCAGGTTAAAAGCATAAAATAATCAGGCATGATAACAAATGTAAACAACCAAATTTGAAGTTAAGTTGGCTGACAAAATCATTGGTTGCCTAATTACTACACACAGCATGCTGTGGTCATTTTTGTGTTCCATATTACATAACAGATTAGGTGACTTCTTCCTGAGAGTTGGTCAGGATGCCTAGAATTTTATATTACGAACTATAGATGTCATCGCAGGAAATAAGCCCATGTTTTCTTTGAAGCTACTACACAGAAACACAAATTTCAAAATCAACTTGATTACACATTCAAATTTGTGATGAATGTGAAGAAAGAGAAAGGACAAGGATATAACTAAATGTGGAATTGTAAAGCTAATGAAGAAGTTGAGTTTCTCAAAACATTATCAATGGCATTCATATTGGAGAAAAACACCAGAACACATGAAAAGATATCCAAAGAGCAGTATTCACGGTTTGCTTAAGGCTAAATGTTTGTAAAGATCCTCTTTCCTATTTTTTCTCCTCCTCTGCAGGGAAAAGCTTATGTTCTGAAGCAAAAAGATGTCTTTCATACAATTAAAAGCCCTTAAACTTAATAAGCTATAAGTCATGATTCATGATTCATGATTTTTTGTTACTTTCTGAAGGGAAACCTCTATCCACACAGAAAGGCAAGTAGTTCATCGCAGATCCCAAATAGAGAAGGCTTATCATAACTTCAATCAGAACTGATAAGGTAATTCTATTCACAAGGTTGATATCTGATAAATGAATAAAAACTAAGTGCAAGAGAAGACAAAAAAACAAAGAAAGGAAAGAGAAATGGAAAAGGTGGAGCAGACCTCATCCTTGGAAAGTGAGGATAAAATCGGGATAAGAATTGTAGCATCCTGCATAAAATTTTAAGTCAGAATGTGACTGATCAACAGCTAATGATTAGGAAATCATAATGCCCAATGTAACAGAACAACCTTCAACTTAGTCTCATATAAGTGCTTCACAGTGTTTATCAAATCCGAAGAAGGTGTCATTTCCTGACTCAATACTTGCAGCACCTTGCCAGATAACAAAACTTCAATCAGCATCATTGATCATCAGAACATATTTGAAAGAATAAATGTTGTTGATGTTGAAGATTAAACTACCAGCATCAAGAGATTTTCACATCCTTCTGGTGGATTAGATATTATACGAAGCAATTCAGAAAAAGATGATCTGAGAGCCCTTATAAGAATTGGAATATGCCGGTGAATAGCCTGCATCATGAAGGAAAAATAGTTAAGCTGGACAAGGACAATTATCATTGTAAGCACTAGTTTCAGCTCTCACAAAAGAACAAGAAGGGCAGAACACATTGTACTGTCAATGTCATAAAACATTGAATACCAGCACAAAGAAAACTTTATACACATCTGGCAGGAGCATTTGCCATTTCTGTCAAGACAATTCTTTTCAGATACATATAGTTTTACGGTATCTAATATAGATTTAATGATAATGACTTACAATCAAGGAATGTAACATCAGGTATTGAGCCTAGGAAAATTGATCTTCAACTCAACATGGTTTAAACAGGAATATTAAAACTAGGGCTTAGAACCGTGGAGCTCAATATATCAAAGACTAATGCAGATGACACAAAATGTATCCCTATTTTGAACATCAAATGAGGCTAACCATACTAAGACATGCGTACTAATTTGACATAAAAGCCAAATAACATAAAACAATATTCAAGTTCCTATATGTGATATAAGTTTGGATTAAGCTAAACTTCTTGCCATAAATTTGTTGTGAGGAATAAATGCAGACCTGCTTTACAGATTTTGGCGCCCTCCCATAGACATCAAATGCAAGTTGCAGAAGGCTATGTTTCTGAAAGTAAAGACATATCTGTCAGCATTATTCAAGCACGGAAGGAAGTTTATAAGAACTTTTAAGAATCATAGTGCATTCTGGCATCCTGACCTTTGTGCACAAAGCAAAAAATAAAGAAATCAACCGTTGTGCTTCAGGTAATGAGATGGTTGAAGAACTTTGCACCAGAAGCTGTGGAGCTCTCATGGAATCATTTTCACTGCTTCCAGTATCCAAGGTCTGAGGGCCACTAACTGATATTTCCTCATTTCCAACCTGATAAAGATTTCAAAAAAGAATAATGTGATCTCTCCCAAAGATTTTCAGTAGAGAATAAAGATCTCTCTCTCACACACTCACACAAATACATACATTAAGTTTTCAATTAAAATTGGTGTAGAAGTTCTTAAAACCCAATAGCAAGCAGAAAAGCACAATTAAAAATATAAGCTGCTCCTTTTCCTGGTCTGTGATATGTATCACTAGTTCACTACTAGCTCAAGATTGCATGGTAATAACGTATGGGTGCATGAGCACTGATGTTGACACCTTCTAGCTTTCAAAGTACCAAACTTTCAGTCAAAAAAGGGCTGTTTCATCTCCTTATTCATGAGGTATATTATTCATATTTTTAAACAAGTCATTTAATATCAAATATTCATCTTCCTTTAAGATCCTTTACGGATTGTTCCTCATAAATCAACAAATATGTTGCCAAAATTTTAAATGTAAAGAAAAATAATATAGAATATGCTCCATACCTCCCCTTCTCTTTGGTCAATTGATCCTGACTGTGGAAGTTCTAGGTCAGAAATTTGCTGACTCACTGCAGAGAGCAACATATTGACTGCAAATTGCTCGATGTGTTCTGTTACGTAGTCAAGCTGATAGAGTTTATTCGCTACCTATAGAACACAATTTTTTTCATCTTAATAGCTGATGAAGTTTAAAAGAAGTCAAGACACACAGCTGACCAACAGCAAGACATTAAAACAAAGAACAGAAGAAACATACCAACCGGACAGCTTTTGCCCGTATATCATCTTGTGAATGAACAGCACACTGCACCATAATATTACTTACATGAGTGAAAAATGCAAATTCAATTATATTCACACAATTTATGCAAAATTTGGCCCACAAAAATGATGACCAGCATACCCCATGCTTTACTAGAATAGTAAATGACCATTTCTTTAGCCTCACCCAAGAGCTTAAACTTTTTAGTTGAAAGATTTCTGCACGAGATTAGAGCCTTGAATGGCTACAAGAACTCAAGTTCAACCCACATTGCCTGGCCTTCGCTGAATCTATTATTTGTTGTGATTTGTCCACACTTCATTTGAGGAAGCAAGTTACATTTGTTTACATTTGGTATCAGATGGCATGTTAAGAGTAACTTATGAAACCAATTCTTGAGTCTCAACTACAACTTAAGCTTTTAGGTTAAATAACTTCTTGAAAGCCTCTAATATCTATTGAAAAGCATCTTTGAGAGACTCTGAACACCCGCTCACTTGATATAATATCAGATAGGAAAATACAAACTGACTGTTCAACCAGATGTTAATGAACTAAAGAAGAAATTACAATAGCCTCAAAGTCAATGATAGCAGCCAATAAATTGCTGGGAAAGGAAGAAGACTTTCACCACATTCCTTGTAACCAATAGACTCTGACAAGCAATCTACAATCTTTAAAGTCCTTTATTTTTGGAAGAAGTATGACAATCAAGGCTGGAGTTTATGTATAGGGAAAGGAACAAAGGATAATAAGAAAATGGAACATACACAATGATACATAGGAAACGAAAAGAGAAAACAGTCTATTCTATTGCAATATGTCATAAACATGGACATGATCAACTCAAATATGTATTAACTCAATTATGAAAGTGTGGTATCATTAAGGGAAACAAGGGAACCAGAAGATATTCAGCCAGCATTGATAACTCAGAATCACAAATTTCCACAGTTGCTCTTCTGTTTTAGTCGAAACAATCTTAAACGCACAGAAAGATCATGATCAAGAAACTAAATATTAATGTGTGTCTCTCTGAAATTCAAAGAAAAAAAAAGAACAAATCTTCTCAGACCCCTTTGGCCTCCAGTATCATTATAGTCAGTCAGTCACCCCTGATAAGTCAAAATCAACTAATTAAGTAATTTAAGATTTCATTAACCAAAAAACACATTGAATTGCAGGATCTGTCATTTTAAACTCATACTTCCTTAAAAGTTGGGAGTCGTAGACTATACCTAATTGCAAGAAGATGAAAAAGTGACAAGAAGCCAAATAATGCAATGATATAAATCCAAACAACCCTGAGTTTTGACAGATTACTCCGAGAAGCTGCACAGTCGATATACCTTTAAAGCAATATCTAAGCATGCCTGTCGATGGTTTGGACGTCCCAAAATCAAACTCCACACAGCACCAAGGCCCTGTGTGACACGCTCACCATCACGGACCTCTTTCCCACTGGAATCTACAACATCAGAACAGCAGAGATCATCTAATAACTTTACTGCTGATGGTGGCAATAGTGGAACTTCGCCAAGAAGTCTACTAAATGACTTGTCTGAAGCAGGGAACGCATCCAGCAAAGATTTGGCCTACAACAATAGAGTCAAATAACTCTAACTCTCACACTAATTATTTGCAATCATGCATTCTAATATCATGCTTACCACTTCCAAGAGGATTTTATCATACAGAACAGTCATCTGTGAAGAGTTTCCAGTATCTGGAACCATGAGAGAATGTAGATGGTATAGTATATGCATCACAAGCTCATGCCCCTGAGAGTCAAACCAGTACAGATAAATAAAAAAATACTTGACATGAAACATAATCAACAAGCAGACAGCTCAGTTCTTCATAGGGCTCTAATTCAGATGTTGGCAAAAATAAAAGAACAATAGATGACATGCAACTGCTGCATGTGTAATGGAATCCAAATGAATTAGAATTATTCATGCCATCAACCAAAAATTACAACTGCAATGTCAGAGAAATATGTTCACTACCACAGTATTAATTGAACGATACATGAATGTTTAATGGTCCTTTTTTAATACCATTAGATGCTATGGCTGCAACGAGACCAATGCATAGAGTTGACAAAAAGCTTTTAGCATCATTCATACAAATTCAATGATGGAACCCTCTAAAGCACATTCACACACGAGATGAATGAATTCACACGTTGAGTGCATTAGCTATATTAGTTGACAAACGTGACAGCACTACAATTTTAAAACTTGTCAATAAATTAAAAGGGATCTCACAAGAAAGTACCTTGTACTGTCGATAATCCACAAGTATATGCTTTTGCAGCTTCACAATAAGCTCATCATGTGTATCAATCTGGAAAGGAAACAAAGCAACATTGCAAATAAAGTTAAGAGGCAATCATATGATCTGCTAATAGCATCCAGCGTGATCAGCTGCAAGAACTGTAGAGAGAAGTCTAGTATAGAGAGCAGCACTCAAAACAACTGGAAGGAATTCTTTTAATCTAATGCCTCAAGCACAAATACAGGCCCTAATCTTACCCCAATAGCTAGGAAGACTGCAGAACATAACCATACAAGAAATAACTCATCAGCATAATGACTTGCTGCTATAGACTGGAATAAAAAACAGAACACTAGGTTGATACTACAAGAGGCTATGGGTAGAGTTCCACTAGAATCGGTGGGGACAGCAAAGACAAATTAATTTAGCATGAGGTTTTACAGACTATACGTCTAGTAAACATGAGGATCACCAATACATACTTGAGATGACCAGATTAAAATGTCAGCTGTAGAAAATTGAAATATCAATTTCTTATTCTAACCTAGCTTCATAAATTAGGATGCAACCAATGATAATTGGTGATTTAAAATATATAGTGAAGAGATACCAAAGCAAATTTTAATTCATGAAAGCACCCGTGGTTTTCTCAAGATATCAAGGTTCTTAGATACTAGATCTGTCATTTTATACGAGGACTTGAGGATCTCTTATATAAAACTTAGGACACATTTTGCCAGAATGCCAAATAAGAAGTTCAAATCAAGTAATACAATAATTCTGAATGGATGATGAGAAAAGGGTGGTAAACTTCTGAAAAGTGTCGTGCATTAGAAAATTTTTTGCTGCTACCTGAGCAATCAATCGAGCAAGTAATGCCATGTGTGTCTGACTACAATCCACCATGCATAAATTCCGGTAGGATTCAACAATTCGTTCAACTGACAAATTTCTGACATGTAGTAGCTCATCTTCGTTCAACTCAACATATGCTGGAAGCTGAGGTAACTCCTGACATGTATCTTCTGGTGCAGATTTGTTTGAGTCAACTGGAGACTGTTGATCAGATTCCATTGAAGATAATGGCTCAGCACCATCTCCCAATTCCACATCTGAAAACTTCGATGCAGCATACTCGTCATCAACAGCATGATGTGGAGAGAGTGGGATTTCTGAAGTGGCATTGACCTCGGAAGTTCGGATATCTTCTTCAGCTCTACTACAAACCACCTCTTTAGGGCTGACATGTTCAATTTCAGATACCAGCGGGTCCACCATACTCTTATCATCTCTTGTTCTGTTTGAAGTCAGAACTGCTGGGGCATTGTCATCAGACATCACAATAGGAAGAGAACGAGACTTGTTCAAAGAAAGGGAACTTTCAACTTCAGCTTGTAGGGTACCAGCATCATCCACACAAGTTGAGGTTACTCCAACTGTTGTTGGAGTACGCCGCGGATCCAAGCGACGCGGATCCTGAAAAAGCCCTCTGTAAAACTTTGTGAAAGAAAAAAAAGGAAAAATCTGATATTGTACTAAACATATGTGGAAAAAAAACAAAACCAATGATTATTACTCTTCTTGGATCACGTTTAGAATCTGCAGGTGAATTGTTAGTGGTGGACAAGTCGGAAAATGGTGAATTGGTTGCTGTAGCTGCTGAAATAGGTAGTTGTGCAGCAGGATGATTATTTATTTGGTTTATTGGTGGCGATGGTGTCACAATTTGTGTTGGACTACTTAGAGAGCCAATTTGGACAGTTACTGGCCAGGCTAGAGATGGGGGGCTCTTAGGCAAATGCTTCATATTAGTCACAACAATATCAGCAAGCATTTCAGGATCCATCCTGGATATGAGGAGTTTAAGTGATTCAGCGCCTTGCTCTCCCTCGCCAAGCATCACACCGATCATTTCAATCACACTACTCACTTGCTCTGCAGGAGTCAAATCACTATCTAACAAAGGAACACTACAAGACACACCATTAGCTAAAAGAGAATCTCTTTCAGAACCATTTATGTTCACTTGTGCAGCTTCAGAACCATAACGAATTCTCTTGGAAGTCACTTCAAGACCGTTAGCTGGCTCTTCATTTTCAAGAGGCATAGATCTTTTCCTAAACTGCTCCCCAGAAACTAGGTATTGACTTGAGGGTTGATCATCCTGATGATAATAATTCAATTTCAGCGAGGCAATGGTTACTTAGAACAACTAAGTATTATATTCAGAAAGGAAAAGGAAAATTATAACCATGATAACTGTATAATCATAAATATAATTACCCGGCCATATCTAGCATCGCGTGAAGCACGTTCATTATTTCTAATCAGTTTGTCGACCTGACGAATAACTTGATCTGCAGCATCCCCAGCATTCATCATGCGTAAAGCCTTAAGCAGTCTATCTCTTGACTGGAATGGAGTAAAATGTTTCAGTATCTTAGACATGAAATCAAATTGCAGTAGCAGATTCCAGATTAATGAATATGTTAGCAACAAAGTATTTCAATAGATATTTAGTACATATTTGAAGTTTGCCTTATGCAGTAATAGTTGAATAACTTTATATTCATGAGTGAAGTTTTACTATTAATGTGTGCTTTGGAGATTCAATATAAGTCACTGACAGAAATCAGTCAGAATTGGGATAAAACTACACAATTCACCCAAAAATGTTATACAAGGCAGAGAAAAGGAAATTTAAGAAAGACTACACAGAAAGAACTTGACCTCTATGATGGTTGGATAGGTGCACCGCAAGAATCCCAAAAAGGCAGTTTTCAAGGAATAACGTGTACTAGCACTGTGACCACTCTTGATCATATCACTATTGGGATCAAAACTGAGCAATGCAGAAAGAACCCTCTCATAGTGGACAGGTCTTTTCCTCGCTATGGCAGCAAGACTGGCAAGCAAATAGATATTGTATTAGGCAGAAAAGTTATATCTACAAGAGCAGTAAGAGGTTTGCAGAGTTGAGTACAACTGTAACAGAAGAATACAATAAATTGGCCATAAAGAAAACAGGAGTACGAAAATAGTGAATAAGAAAAAGATCTAACCAAACACAGACCATAAGATTCACAAAAACAAATGCAAAGTGGAACAAGGAAAAAAGTGCATATCAGTAATTTAAAGAGAAACTCATATGCAAGCACATATCTGCTCGAGCATATGGACTAAACAGAAGCTATTGCACACACAAATATTAAGAGGTAGTCATCACTGGAAAATGATCCACTCTTCATGACTCTTAAAACAACTGCAAGATAGGTTTGTAGTATCACAATGTTTGAACAAAAAACCTGCCAGACATACAAGATCATGACCATTCTGATGCAGAACATTGCATCAACTCAATGCAACGACCCTTTGCAACAGTCCGAAAGAAAATATATCAACCCACTTACAAGACAAACTCCAGATAACTTTTAATGGTTTACTTTGCCGTGCAGTCATGCAACTATGCCATTTAATTCTAAAATTTAACGGAATATCTACAATCATGGAAGTAAAGGTAAACAACCAAGTGAGGAGAAATTATTAATGGAATAAATCAGACAGGATTCATGATTACAAAAGCTGTCAGTAAAGCTACTCATATATCTATTACAAGAATCAAGAACAATATTGAAATCCCATTGAAACTCTCATAGCACCCACTAAAATTTTTCTAATGCTTAATAGTATGTTTAAAAAATTACCATGTATTGTTGTATGCTTGTCTTCTTGAGACTTATTGTGTTTCTCCAAATTCTTAACTTAAGTTCAAAAAATCAAAGAAAAAAGTCAATTTTCCTAACACTAGATGAAACATATACTACTACATACCAAACCTCCAGTTTGAAATACTTCCACCGCTGCAAACATACATAACCATTATCTGCTGAACTTTTTATCTGGCATTGGCTACCAGAAAATTCCAGACTTTTTCAGCCTAAATAATATATCTGTAAGTACTATGCTCCTGGAAATCACATGGTGCACGGTAGATGTCAATCTAGCTTCACTTAGACTGTCCTAATGACCATCAATAAACAGTATCACAGGCACCATGTTTGACCTCACCAAAATGCTTCAATCACTTCAAAAGCCAACATATTAGCTAATGTGAGAGTGCCAACTCGAACAATTTTCATAATTAAAGGTTTCTCTATGTTGTCTCCCTGTACTCATAATTACACAATCCTAAGAATGGAAATGGCTCCATAATCTCAAATGATCACAGAGACTAGGGGATTGAAACAATTACCAAAATCTCAACCCTACTCTGAAACTTTCTTGTTTGCCTTACCTTGGCTGCAGTTACCACCTGATGTCGTTCAACTAATAGGTATCAGATGGCTTCATAAGGACTATCAGAAAGAAACTCCAAACTGATCTAGAGAAGAAGCCTTTTTACTACAAATTGATATGAACCTATAAAGGCTGTATTTTGACAAAGGTTGGCAAGTGGCATTAAACCAACAGGAAGTCTATTTACTGTAAGTGTCAAGCATAGTCTCAAACATAGTAAGATCATCTCAACAGCACCCTTTACCTATAAAAGATGTGCACATGCAATAAAGCAGGATAACAAGAGTGGAATTATTTATCTAAAAGGCATGCCAACAGTTGAAGCTTCTGGAATCCTGAGACTACTGTAGAGAATGATAATTTCATGTCACTTCCTAAGAAAGAAAGCATGTCTAAAAGACATGCCAGCAATTGAAGCTTCCGGAATCCTGAGACTACTGTAGAGAATGATAATTTCATGTCACTTCCTAAGAAAGAAAGCATATCAAACATAAAAGTATTTGTTTTGCTGATTGTTCTGGTGCACGACATCCACAATGGGTACATAGCCACATGGTCATGCACCTCAAAGTTATAAGGTTCCTAGTATCACCAAAGGCACAAATCACTGTCAAACAAAGTAGTTTAGCAAATATCGACACCAATAGTACATAATTCATCATCTATGCATAAGAGTCTAATGCATAATTCATCATCTATGCATAAGAGTCTAATGAAATCCTTAGAAGCAATTTTCACTGCATCCTGCAGTCCTTAATTCATTAGAGTTTTTGTCAGGTCATATTGCAATACGACAAAGAGGTGGCCAGGCATGCACTGACAGTCAGAATTGCTTGCTTTTATCCTATCCCGGCTCTCAGCAGGATCCTTTTGCAGTTGAACAATAGTCATCAAGTGAATATGTTCATAAACACATTTGAACCACTTTATACAAAACTAAGCCTTGACTAGTGTGTATCAGACTGAAAATGGTACCAAGTTTATTATTCATTAATGGATCTCAGTTAAGAATTTGCTAGTTATCCTGATAATTCTGGTGCATCACCTTGTTTCTTGTTATATAGAGCTTCAACACATTATTTCCTTCAACTTTACGATCAAGAAAGATAAGTTGAGACTCAATTCCTATGACATGCAAGAAAATGCTTCTATCAGTACATTCTTTCAATCTGGTTAAAATAAGTCGACATTTAAAATAAGTCAACATTTACTATATGAGAGATCAACATGCTCATAATAATATATATGCAATTATCCAGGGTAACAAGAATCAGCAATTGACATTAACTAAATAAGAAAGTGAACACAATTAGCATTCACTGAAAAGAAATCACTTATATCCTGCTTGAAGGACATACCCTGTACTTTTGTGTCAATTTGTAATCTCAACTCCTTGATTGTTGATTGCAATTAATCATAAGCCTTAAATGTTTAACTTACAAACTTTAGCACATCAATTGTATATAAATCAAAGATTACTATCAATTCTTTCAAATCTGTTTCATCACAAGAAATCCATTGTATAAATTCGATAAAAAAGAGTATACTGGTTGGTAATGCATTTCACAAATAAAAAGTGCTAAATTATCTAGTCTGAATCTTAAATCAATATGATCTCTCAACCAAATTTCAATGGATTCCCAACATAAGCAACAAGGACTCATGGAATTGCATTTGAAAATATTTTTCAAGGCTCACTTTCTTTGTGAAAGCATTCAGATTTACGATCATTTCTGGAATAACATCATTATGAAGCTTGAGGTGCTTAGTCTTATGGCACATTATATGTTCTTCCTGTAAAGGTTACCAATCAAGGCATGGTTATCATAACTCAAAGCTTTGATTAAAGAGCAGAACATACAGCTCAGTGAAGGTTTATAAAGGTCAAACCGATCATCAACTTCCAAAAGTAACTGGACAACAATAAGTTTCATATTATTGCTAACTGTAGACAGAGCTCAGGGATAGAAATAGGTATTGTTTCCAGTGAAAAGAGCAAAGTAAATATAACTTCAGTGAGGCGATGCAGTTTTCAAAGGAAGCAAAATGTAGATATGGAAACGAAAAAAGAAGAGTAGATATCTGCAGCAATATCCCCCAGCAAAAAAACAACTTTAATTATTTGAGATGTTGAATGTGTATCAATTGTAACAAAATGTTAGATACAATATCAGATATCTAGAGTATAAACAGCTGCTGTATGCACATACAGCGTGTGAATTTGAAAGAACAAATCAAATGGCCTCTCTAACAGTTAACACAGCACAAACTGCATTGCTCGACCACCCAGTCTCTCTCAGCACCTGGGATGACCATTTTATCATGAGTTAACCATTCTTATCACTTGCCATGATGCTCCAATATCGAAACAATTTGAAAATTGTCTAGCCTGAACTCCCTTATCTGAACCACCAATGCAGTAGTATCCAAGCCCAATAATTCCTCATAAGAAAGCTGGTCAGGATGCTGCAATTTTATCAAAAACAAGCAGTTGACTTGTACTACAACCTGTTTCCAAGTTTAAGTTATCCCTCCAAAATTTACAACACAATGTAGCTATTGTAATATGCATTTCAAGCCTATATGTATCAAATCTCAATGTTCATTAATCAAAAGATACTCGAAGTGATAAATATGACGCAGAAATTCCAGACGTACACAAATGGCACCAAATCGTCATTATTGCAATGCAAAGACTACAGCGACCTGTAATTACTTGGGAGGGGAATGACGATGGGGGGAGAGATAGAAATACATTTTAGTAATATCAAGTACAGGCTGGAACCCTATATTCACCCAACAATTTTTTTCTTTCAATACTTTCAGGGAAACAAGGGCACACAATAGAAAGACCATAAACAAAGAAATGGGAAGCAAAAAAGAAATTGAAAAATTCAAAGTACATCAGTCAACAATCTACAAACGCATGCACAAGAAAAGTGAGGATCTCCTACATCAGCACTCACCAATTTACCACGGCAATCTTCAAAGAACCAGGATGACCAGGTGAATGCAGGAAATCCAATAAAGTGTCAAGAGTCCTATTAGCATCTGACATGAGTGAACTTGGATCCAAAAGTGCATGCCCTCCCACCAGCCAAGAAATGTTAAATAGCTGTCTATTTCCTGTCATAGGTCCTACTCAAATCAGTATGGAAGGAAGTAAAAGTAATCATTCACAGAACATATCAAAAACCAAAGAATACTAAGATGTACCTTCTAAAACTTGTTTCTCAGAGTCACTGGTATCTTTTGTAAAAAGTAAGACGTATGTTTCCAAGAACTTGAGTGCAAGCAACCTCGTTCCAACAGAACTAGGCTATAATGAAAGTCCAGCAAATACAGGTTTAGCAAAAATTTTGAAAATGCTTTAGAACTTAAACAATAGACTATCAATCCTTTTCTCATAGTAATACTGAAGATCCTCCTAGTGTCTACTAATTTGAATGATTAACTGCTCAAAGGTAATAAGCTCTTCTAGAGGAGTTGGTGGAACAAAATCCACATGATAACCTATATGATAGATGAATAATTGCCAACAGCTTAGGAATCCCTCAACAGTAAGCAAAATATATGGACTTGATTGTACTTTAAACACAGATGATCAAATACAAATAGCTGGCATCTCTAAAGCACAAGTATAATCACTGCATACTTCTAATGCGATCGCAAAAACAGCATCTTTGAACTTAAGCATCCAAATCCATAGCTCTTCAAGCCATCGTTCCACCTTACCTCTCTGGAGAAAATACAATTTTCAACAGTAAAGTCCATGTAAAAATGTTCCAATAGTTAAAATTTAATAGAGACTAGAAAGGGTTGATTATCTGGTTTAAGCATGAAACCGAGATACAAAGTGGTGGGGATGGTTTAAGCGAAAAATGACAAAATTTAAGAAAAATGATTTTTATGGACTTGATTGTGCAATTAACCACAGGTTTAACCTGATTTGGCATTTTCTCCAGAATACCACAATAGAAATGTGTTCCACAAACGATAGACTGCCTCACAATGACATGATCACTGTCTCTTAAGAATGCCAATAAGACATGCAACAGTATAGAACAATTCTCCAGTGCTTTCAAACCAACTCCTCCAATTATCCTGCCAACCATATGAGGAAAGAGATCAATAATCATATATGACGGAAGAATCTAAGGAAGTGAAACTAACAACTAAATTCAAATAGGAAAGAAATTGTTTTAGCAATACCTTCCAAGATATTATGCAGCAAATAAACTTAACTCCTTCCCTACCCCCAAGCCAACCACCAAAAGAATATTATTGCTCCGAAGAGACATAATCACACTTAAAACCTTTTAATTTCAAGCAGCATCAAGAAATGGCATATTTTAGTCCATAATGAGAATGTGTAAAGATGCATTTAATTAAACCCGTTAAAAAGCTTCAAAACTCACAGCATGCACTTATAAGAGCACCAAAGAGAAACAGCCATAGAAATGATTTAGACCACGTAAGGTGAAAAGGTCGTAATTGGAACAGACTTTACAACGCTAAGCCCATCTATGGCTTCCAAACCACGTTCACCTAATCACATAATCACTAATCGAATTGTCCAAAATGACAGGAACGAACAAAATTCTGGAAGAAATACGGAAAAATTAGGGTTTCGTACTAACTCGACAAGCATTTTGCGGACAAGAGGCTCCGGCGAATACTGGAGTTCAACCAAGAGAGGAAAGAGCTCGGCGGCCAAAAACGGCTCGACTGAGAAGAGAATATCTTTGACCTGCTTCAAGGAAGAGAGCTTCACAGCCAAGTCAGCGTGATTGTTGGCGGCCGCCAGCAGAGACAAGGCTTGGTCCCTGGAAGCCATGGACGCAGAGTACTTCTCCCAAAGTGTAATCCGCGAGATCCGTGACTGTTAGCGAATTAGGGTTTTGAGGAAGATTGCCGGTGGGATTTTATCGGAGGAAGAGAAATCATGGAATTGAAGCAACGGGAAAAAAGGAGATTTTGAGTATGCAGGTTAGAATACAGTTATTAACTTAGACAGCCTCTTTTTTTTTTTTTTGTAATTTTCCAATTTGCTCTATGGCATGGGACGTGAAGAAGATGGGCGCTGGATTTTTGAGGGTGAACCGGAGTTTCGGACCTTCTAAAACGGATCAGTTCTATAGGGCGCCGATGCGGATTATGCCTATTTAGGTCTTTTAGTATTTTTTTCTTTTTAATTATCAACCAGATATTTTACGAGAGTTTTAATTATAAAAAAATACTTTTAAGTCATTCATTCTTATACTAATCTCTAATTAAGTCGGATAGATTTTTTAATAGAAGTAAAATTTTAATATTAAATTTTAAATTACTACACATATGATAACGATTCAAATTCACAATCTCACTTGTCCTTTAATAAATTACAGGTTGATAGAATGATACAGCACAATTCCTTTTGCCTTGTAAAAATGTTATGATGTCACAGTTTGGTGTCAAAGAATCCCTATGTACACCATTTTTTCAGGGACCCATTAGCTAGCCTAGAACAATTCATTAATTTGTTTATGTATGTGGCGTGTACTCAATTAGTGGCTATAACATTACTGATTGATGTAAGAGGAAAGTATAACATTTGTTTTTCTGAACAATTAAATGGAAAATATTTTATATGTTTCTTTGTAAATATTGAAACAATCTGGTTGAAGTTATTAGTACAAGTTTACAAGATATTAAAGACCGACAAGTGAAGAAATAAGATTAAATTATTTTGTCAATAATAACGTCATGTTTTCGCCTATTTATATTCCATATTACATATCCAACCAATGTTGTAGGTACCATACCAGACTTGATATCTGATTTAATTCTAATAAAGTATGATATCGATACCGATCAATATCAAGTACTGTTTCAGATATTTTAAAATTCTATAAAATTACAAAATAATTCATAAGTATATTATGTTACACAATTTTTTAATTTTACTTCCATCATATCTTAAGAAATCATCATAATATAAATTTGATATTACAAATGCTTCTTTATTTTTATTAATATAATTTACACATATTTCTTATAAATTAAAATAAATTTAATTTCAAATATTATCTTTACATATTTTAATAAGTATATATATTATCAATATAAATATATAAATTTTAAAAATATTAAATATGATTGTATTAAAATAATATATTTAGTTATATAAT